>OY744521.1:124666958-124731958 GCA_963556195.1 Sepiola atlantica
TTGGCATGACTGACAATACATATGTCTCCTCTACCTTAAACACATGCACACACACAGAGACATACTCACACACACCCACATCCACGCTTATACGTACACACTTATACACTTACAAACACACATACGTACTTATATATAGATGTAAAAATAAAAACATACATACATATATATATCCACACCCACCTATATATATATATATATATATATATATATATATATATATATATATATACATACACACATATATATATACACACATACACGCACACTTATATATATATATTTATCTAATTTGCGTAATGTGTTAAGGATTTCATTTTTATCTTCTTACTAAACATTTTCACAATAAGTCACAAAATATAGTATTATACATTAAGACAATCGCTGTTTACTATTTAATTAAATTTCTTAACAAATATCAATCATATTTACCTACGAATTAAGTTAATCAAACCGCAATATTATTCCCCTAATTAATTGAGGATTAGAAACCAAGTTTTTAATATCGACTAGTTATTATTTTTATCTAGTTTTTTATGATAATTTCCTTAAAACTTTATTTTTTGTAATAATTTTGCGTTATTTTATAAAGGAATTGCACTTTTTATTTTATTTTATTTTCTCTTTATGTGTCCATCTATATTGATTTAGTCTAATGGACATTTAATTGATATTAATTTAATTTCACTAATTTTATCATTTGTTCATCGTGCAATAAACCCCTAAATTCAATATAAATTTTAAACTTTGTAACCTATTAATTTATAGATCTCTAGGTTATTAATAGTTATCCCATCATCCGGAGTCATACCAATACAAGCAGTTACATAGACCAATATGTATAATAATAACCAATATGTATAATAATAATGGTGGGTTATTATTCTACATATTGGTCTATGTAACTGATTGTATATATATATATATATATATATATATATATATATATATATATATATATATATATATATATATATATATATATATACTGTAAATATATGTTTTGAAAAGGATCAATGATATAACACCAATAAAAATGCGAGTATGGCTAGACTTGTAACACCTCTGAAGAAAACGATACAGAGAAGATTACTCACCATTAGTTTCTCTCTGAAACAAAATGAACTTTCCTTTGGTGTTCTTTTACATATATCGATGGAACCACAATAAATCTTACAACCTTCACTACTGCAATAGGTGACTTGTGTAGAAATGAATACAATGATTTATCCCAAGTAATATTTATACCAGTTAGGCATTTTCTGCCATGCTTGTTTGACTTATCAAGGAAATAAACGCACTGAGCTGTGGCCAGAGAATCTGAGAATATATGGTAAGCTTAACCCTACATTTTATGCCTTGAAAATTGAGCCGATAAATCATGCCAGATGTTTAACTTTGGCTATCAGGTTAATGTGCTTATAGACATGGGATTCTTATCCACAAGATATTTTCAGGAAACTTTACAGCCTCATTCATCATTTAAGTATATGCAATGAGCTTGTTTGGAACTGTATATTTTCAATATAATCAAAACATTAAAAAAACAGCCACCTGAAATCCAACGAAATATTTAAAAAAGCTACAGCATAATGATTTGCTTTACTGCTTGAAAATGTGTTCTGGTAAAATCACATGAACTGGCAGTGAGGGAAGAAGCAATAAAAAAAATTGAGGAATTAGGTATGTAAATATTAACTCATATAAAATTAATTAAAATGGTTATGAAGGTTTATCGAATTATTGTAAAGTTCTGTTCTAATTTCATGACAATTAAAGCAAATATGAGTACATTTATAAGTGAACTCAATAAATGAACTTTATATTATCTCCTAACCCAAACCTTTATCTGCTAGACTGTATTCACTAGCAGAAACTATTACAATGATGATGATGATGATGATGATAATGATGATGATGATGATGATGACAAATAAATGGAATGCTTATATATGAATTCAGGTGTAAATAATTATATTCTTTCTTTTTCAGATTTTCCTGCTTGGTGAATTCTTATAAATTATAATTTTCTGATAAAAGAAAATTTTTAAAAAGCTGAAGGCCTAACAGTGACACATTGAGAATGTAAAACAATCAAGCAGATGATAACAGTCAACGTAAAAAAAATTGTTGAAGATTAGTCACAAATGTGATTGCTTTCACTTGATTCCATGGAGAAAATACACATTTGATAAAAAGGATATTCTTGTGATTATTGACTTGATAAACGAATAATTGTATTGAATTCTAAAAAAATTATTTGATATCTCATTAAATTTTTTCCGACTTTAGTTTTCATTAATATCACATTTTAAGTAACTTATGAATTAAAAAAAAAGTATGTCAATCAGTTGTATATACATCTTTGTTTACATTGAATATTTTTATGAACTTGAATTTGTGAACGTGAATCATTAATCTCTTATCGTGTAAATCAAAGAGCATCCATACAGTAAATAAATATTTTTATTTTCAATACAACGAAATACAAGATCAAACCGCAGAGAAACCTTGCAAAGTTTGTGACACTTCTTTTAACTATGAATAAACGTGGAAAACATGTTGCAGCAGATCCATATTCTTGTGAAATATGTGGCTTTTCTAGTTCAAGTTACTCAAATCTTGTTGTACATTTACGAACACACACTGGAGAAAAGCCATTTTCTTGTACAGTGTGTGGCTCTACTTTTACTCACAAGGCAACATTAGTAGAACATATGCAAAGACATACTGGAGAAAAGCCATATTCTTGTACGGTGTGTGGTTCTTCTTTTGGTAGGAAACAAACGTTAGTAGCACATATGCGAACACACACTGGAGAAAAGCCATATCCTTGTAAAGTGTGTAGCTGGGCCTTTCGTCGGAATGACAAAACATATGCGAATACATACAGGACAAAAGCCCTTTTCTTGTAAAGTTTGCGGCTGTTCTTTTAGTAATGAATACACAGTTGTTGTACATATGCGAACACACACAGGAGAAAAACCATATTCTTGTAGAGTTTGCAGATCTTCCTTCAGTGAGAAAGCAACTGTAGTTACACATATGCGAACACACACAAAAGAAAAGCCCTATTCTTGTAAAATGTGTGAATCTTCTTTTAGTCATAAAGCAACGTTAGTCGGACATATGCGAATACATACTGGAGAATTTTAATAGAATACTCGGGTATCTATGTATCTCATATAGAGATCAAGTGTTAGCCCCAGGAAGGGGCCCCTTGATTTCTGAGATCTTCGACTGAAGTAAAATTAAACATTAAGAGAAAAGCCATATTCATATACAGTGTGTGGTTCTTCTTTTAGTAGGAAACAAACATTAGTTGCACACATGCGAACACACACTGGAGTTTGAATTACCTACTAGACACTATCCTCGAGTGTCTTCGGTCTCTCTGTACAAGGGTTTGTCAGGACAACCTGACATGAGGATACTTACCCCTACAAGTTAACCCTGACCAAATATTCAAAATTACATAGTATCCACAGCACAAATAAGATCCCCTCATACGAGGAATGGTGCATCTTCTCCTAGTGATGTTACCTCAAGTAACAGCACGTAGCTGGATACTCCACCAGACTAGATGAATTCTTGTCCTGGAATCCGGTAATACCAACAGACAAAAAGAAAGATATACTATGACATACTTTACTGGTCAGTTGGGGAGAGAAGAAATTTATTATTCTTAACTCTTTTACTAACTCAATGTTTGAGAAATAAAGGAGAATTTTAATAGAATACTCGGGTATCTATGTATCTCATATAGAGATCAAGTGTTAGCCCTAGGAAGGGGCCCCTTGATTTCTGAGAACTTCGACTGAAGTAAAATTAAACATTGGGAGATAAGCCATTTCCTTGTACAGTATGTGGCTCTTCTTTTAGTCAGAGATCAATCTTAATAACACATATGCGAACACACACAGAAGAAACGCCATTTTCTTGTAAAGTCTGTAGTTCTTTTACTCAGAAAACAACTTTGTTTAGACATATAAAAACACACATTAGAGATTAGGAGAAGATGCTGTCTATAAATACCTTGGAGTAGAAGAGAATGAGACGCTAGAGCACGGAAAGATGAGAGAGAAGGTACAGAGAGAATATACTAAGCGCCTGAAAAAAATCCTCACATCTGAACTCTCATCAAAAAATAAAATAACTGCCATAAACCAACTGGCAATACCTGTCGTCTCCTACGGGTTCGGCATTATCGATTGGCCACAAGGCTACATCAACAAACTAGACACAAAAACTCGGAAAATGCTTGCCTTAAATAAAGTCATTTACCGACATCAGTGTATGGACAGACTTTACTTACCGCGAAGAGAAGGTGGTCTGGGCCTCATTGAGATCAATCATGCCTACCGAGCCTCAATGGTCAGTGTGGGACAATATATAAAGAGCTCCTGTGATCAAAAAATGAGAATGGTGAATGAACATCACACCAAATACCTTCCTCAGCAGACCTCAACAACAAAACTAGCCGATAATTTCAGTGGTAACACACTGGAGAACACTAGCGAAGATGATAACAACCCAGCAACCCTGATCGCGCACAAGAAGAGGGAGGAGTACACGAAAAAGGAGCTGAAGACCAGACTAGAAGGATGGCGAAATAATAAAAGAGCAGGAAAGTTCATTGAAGAACTCAACCAGAGCTATATCGACAAGGAGGCTTCACTACAATGGCTCAAGAGTGGCAACTTCCCGTTCGATGAGGAACGGATATTAATAGCGGCACAAGACCAAGGCCTACTTACTAATGGATTTAAGAAAATGGCGGGTCTACAAAAAACTGACCAGTGCAGGTTCTGCCACTCTGCCACCGAAAGTCCAAGCCACCTAATGTCTGGATGCAAGATCCTTTTGGCTGATGGCCATTACACTGCCCGCCACAACAAAGTATGTAAATACCTTCATTGGAAGATCTGCGGAGAGATGCAGCTAGAAAGATCACTGAACATCTGGGAACATGAACCCCCACCCATAACATCGAATGGAAAAGTGACAGTGTTCTATGATAAAGACATACAGGCGGGCAGATACATAAAAGACAAGGCCATCAAACCAGACATTGTCATCTGGAACAAACCAGATAAAACTGCTCTCATCATTGATGTAACCGTCCCAAATGACTACGGTCTCAATAGAGCCGAACGGGAAAAAATAACAAAATACCAAGATCTCAAAAATGATCTAAAAATAACATGGTCCCTCGATGAAATAAACATCATACCG
The DNA here is from genome assembly GCA_963556195.1 of Sepiola atlantica. Taxonomy (NCBI): domain Eukaryota; kingdom Metazoa; phylum Mollusca; class Cephalopoda; order Sepiida; family Sepiolidae; genus Sepiola; species Sepiola atlantica. The sequence continues at coordinate 124,672,194 of OY744521.1, forward strand.
GTTGTAGTGGGGGCAACTGGTCTGGTGAAAAAAAATCTAAGTAAATACTTAGAAACAATCCCCGGAAAACCAAATTGTAGGGAAGTACAGATAGCAGCCCTAAAAGGAACCACATCTATCCTTAAGAGAGCCCTCGGATATAAATTTTACTCATAGGGAAATCAAGTGTTAGCCTCAAGAGTAGGCCCCTTGATCTCTTTAGATAAACTAAATTAAAATGAAAAAAAAAAAGAGATTAACTATATTCTTTTAATCGGCACAACCAATTTACTCACTTTTATATGAATAAAGGTTTACTCATCCAATAGCTAACATTTTTAATAGATTCTTTTGTCATGTCTAGTTCGTCTGTTTTAACTCCTGTGTTTTGTTCTGTCTTTTTTACTTTGTTCTTTTTATGTTATTTTTTCTTAAAAATAATATTTTAACAGTGAGAATTAATATATTTCAAAAGAATACGATGGGGAGGGTTAAATCAGCGACGTCTATAGAGGCAAGTAACTTATAGTGATGTTAGCCGCAATATTGCTCAAACTTGGCTTTGACAAGGAGTCACGATTCTCTTCCTCACATGTGGCATGCTGCAGGACAGTCAGAAATAATGAAGAGTTTTCTATGCAGTTTAGCTCCAAAATCTTTTCTTGTACTGTGATATTTAATTGAACAGCAAGTTTTCCAGAAAATGTTTTAATAATCTAAGGACACTTTCATTGTACATACTCCATCTTGTGTATGACATGAAACTGCATCCTGTGGCGAGGTCCCAATTCAGGAACTTTGAGAAGTGTTTTGCATCATTCCCATGTTCATTTTGTTGTAGTATCTGTCAAAGTGAAACTTATAGATTACATAGAATTGCTCGTTTACATACTATTTACAACATTTCAAAACCAATTATTTTATTATTTTTTATTATTTTTCATACCAAATTTTACTTGTAGAATCTTTTTAGAAATAAATGCTAAAATTAGAAGGCATATTAAAAAATAAAGCGAAAAAGAGAATTGAAATTGAATTAAAGAAATTGCTGCGTTACGTCAAATAGATACAGCAGGTCTATTATAAATTTCACATTTTTTTTAAAGAAAATCATTCACTTATCGGGAGTTAGCTGTTATTTCTTTATCAATAATTTAAAATTGCCCCAATACTTAATGTGGATTATATTTTTGTAATTTCTGGTTTAAAGATGAAATCTTTCATCTTCGGTATAGAGGCTTCATTGGCATTGTTAAATGCCCAATGGATGATGATGATGATGATGATGATGATGATGATGATGATGATGATGATGATGATGATGATGATGATGATGATGATGATGATGATGATGATGATGATGATGATGATGATGATGATGATGATGATGATGATGATGATGATGATGATGATGATGATGATGATGATGATGATGATGATGATGATGATGATGATGATGATGATGATGATGATGATGATGATGATGATGATGATGATGATGATGATGATGATGATGATGATGATGATGATGATGATGATGATGATGATGATGATGATGATGATGATGATGATGATGATGATGATGATGATGATGATGATGATGATGATGATGATGATGATGATGATGATGATGATGATGATGATGATGATGATGATGATGATGATGATGATGATGATGATGATGATGATGATGATGATGATGATGATGATGATGATGATGATGATGATGATGATGATGATGATGATGATTGATTGATTGATTGATTGATTGATTGATTGATTGATTGATTGATTGATTGATTGATTGATTGATTGATTGATTGATTGATTGTATTACCAACACACAATGTATAATAAGTATATGAAGGTTGTTTCAACTTTAAAGTTAAAAGATTTTTTCAGAAAAGCCCGACATCAGTTTGTTCTCCAGGCTGAACTATCAAAATAATTTTAACAATGATTTTCAATTATCAAGTTGAGTGAAATTATGTTGCTACCATGTCAACAATTATGTGAAATATTGTCATTCATCTGACTCTACGAGGTGGGTTATCTTCAAACGTCCATAGACATATACGTCTTGAAATAAGCCTACCTCCCTCAATACCTAACTATTTTGACATGCCAGAATACCCCTGACTAAGCCGTCAAAATTCGGACAAACATGCATGGGCTCGGAATCTATATTCTTAAATCCTCTCCTTAACTAAAGAAATGTGTATTGAATCCGAAAATTAGGCCTATATTTGATTTTGATTACCTTACAAAGAGGCGTTAGTAACATATATTTCCTCTACCGTTAACCCTCGACACAAAACTGTATAGAGCCATTTGGTCGAACATAGAAACTCTATAGCAAGCATCACTCTCCTCAATGGGTAACTTCGACTTATGCAGCTGCTATTGCGCATAGGAACCAAGCATTCTGCTATTTACACTGCCATAAGTCAGTTAAAAATAGGCAATCATTTGTAGCATAAAAAACTACTGTAAGAATATAATAGCTGCAGCTAAGCATTGATATACTGAAATGACGAGAAATTGCATGGCATCACACAAATTCAAACCCGCGATTTCTGAAAAATTTACAATAGCCTGGTAAAACATGGGCAATAAAATATCTTGTGACTATCCAATCACCATTAGTGCGCTTTCACATCAACAAACAAGGCGGAATTGCTTGCCCAGCAGTTCACCTTAAACTCCACTACAGAGGAAAACCCCAGTAAATGAGCTGATCATCACCCCTTCACATGTCTTTGCTGTCATAAAAATACATTGACTCCTCGAAATCAGCTAATATTTGCTATAGTACTAACAAAAATGTTCTGAGCTGGCCCCTGTCCTCTCCAAACTCTATGACAAATATTTTGTAGAATCTTGCTTTACTGATAACTGTTGAATTGCCTCTGTGGTACCAGTTTTTAAGAACTCTGGCGAAAGACACAGAAAATTATCGTCTAATGAGTTTCATCTTATCACATGAAAGATCTTTAAATCATTGATTACTCTAGTGATAGTCCACCACCTTGAAAATACTAATCTTCTCTCTGACGAACAGCATGAATAAATGCAATCCTATTCTACTTACGATACTCCAACATTCATCTCTGAACGTATGTAATACACACTGGATAATTTAGGTGAAATTAGTGCGGTAGCGCTAGATATTTCCAAAGCTTTTGACAGTAAAATAAACTCGTACGTTATCACTGGATGGATACTTTATATAATCAGATCTTTCTGAGCTACAATGAAGATCCAGGTCGTTCTTGATGGCCGTATATCCAAACAACATTACATTAATACGAGTGTGCTACCGGGATCTTTATCATTCCTGATCCTCATAAATGACCTCTCCAATGAATTGTATCTAAGATGGGCATATTTACTGATTACACTACACTCTATTTTCGGCGTGAGGGCAAATCAAATGTCTCTCTTTATATATATATGAGGCAATGGCTGAATCCTTTCAAAAATAAACTACAGTGTGTAGTAGAATAAGGCCCAAAATGGATGGTCACATTTAATGCTACCAAGAGAAAGCTCATGTCCTTTAACAAAAAAATACTCTAAAACTTTTTCCCTTTGGAGTGTTTGCTTTTGGATTTCCTTCCCTGCTTCCTGTTTCGCCGACATTACCAATATGCAGAAATTTTAATGTAATGTGTTTAAATATCTTGTTGCTCAATTCCTCATCCAAGTTGCCTCCTATAAATTTGGTTCGTATCACAGTAGCACCTTACGCTTCAGTGGCAATATGCTTTGTTTGTGGCGAACAAATGTAAACATATAAATAATCTAAAAATCCTTACACATGGCCGTCCTCTACGTTCGTCATTTTCAAGTCTAAGATTACCATTACAGAATTTATCAAACTACCTTCGTACTGTCTGATCAAAGGCCGTGATTGGATGAAAGGTTTTGAGTGATACCTTACAGGTCAGATGTGACCTCAAAGCTAAAGTCAGTGAAATCACATGACTTCCGGCCGGGAGTTCTGTTTCTTTTTATCAGACAACTTAAGCAAGCGGAGCAAAACATGGGCGTTCCCGAGTAGTCTCAGTGATTGTAGGGGGTTGCGGACAATGTAGCTTGGTGTAGCGAGACAAGCTATCTATATATCTATCTATCTATCTATCTATCTATCTATCTATTTACTGATCTTTCTCTTATATATATATATATATATATATATATATATATATATATATATATATATATATATATATATATATATATATATATATATATATGGGGTAAGGTACACGATAGTTCATGAAAAATGAAGTGTCGTGATAGACAAAATGGTTGAAAAGATGACAGACGGAAAACAAGTCAAAATGCAGGAGAAAAACAAAGACAAGAGATTTATTTGACCGGTTTCGTTCGTGGGGAACGTCTTCAGAAAATGAAGAATACAGAAAATTTTATTTTATATTAAAGGCACACACATGGGATGAGAGGGAAAATGATCTGCTTGTATCATGTGAGGATCCTATACCCTAAGCAGACACTTAGCTAAAGCTGCACTAAAACAATGCAATATATTACACCACTGCGCCCCTGCCTAAGTATCTATATTTATATATATATATATATATATATATATATATATGCATATACATTTTGGAAAATGTTGTTTTGTATGTATGTATGTGTTATGGATATATACACATATGTGTGTATATGTTTACATTTACACATGTGTGTGTGTGTTTATATATTTTTATATATTTTTGTGATTATTGCAAGCTCTCATTTACAATCTAACCTTTTTTAATACATCTCTCTTATTTTTCTAGTTTTAAACCATTTATATTTTTGTTTTTCTCCTAACCTTTAACTTGTCTTTCCTTTTTATCTTCTTTTTTCACACATTTTTCCCACCTCAGCTTTTCATTTTCATGAATTGCTCTTTAAAAACCTATTGTTGACAAATTAGCTTGACCCATCCCTGTTTATTTCTTATTAATCTTTAGGTGCTAACTTTCCAATGTGTCAATTTCATCCCCACCCTTTCTGTTCACCGTAGCTAGGTTCTCTGCCGCCTTCCTCCCCCCACCGCATTTGAAGAATGTATCACCTACTTATCATGTCCCAACATCACTTAATGTCTCCTCACATGATCCAAGCAGATCATTTTCCCCCTCATCCCATGTGTGTGCCTTCAATATAAAATAAAATTATTATGAATGGAGGTTTGCATAATGAAGACATCTACTACTACAGCCACCATCAAGAAGTTGATGGAATCTTTGCGACTCATTGTTTACCGTTGATGGTTGTGAGTGACAACGACCATTCTTTCTCCAGTGATGAATTCAGAAGGTTTTTAACGGCCAATGAGGTTAGACATATATTTACAGTTCCTTACTATCCATCTTCTAACGGGCAGGCAGAGTGGACGTACGTACATTCAAAGAAAACAATGTAGCGGATAGACAAAGATATGAAAACATCCCTTCAACAAAAGTCAACAAATTCCCTTTTAACTTCAAGAAAAGAAAACTCCGCACACTACAACTGGGATTCCTGAATTGCTGTTCAAGCGAAAATTAAGAACGGGATTTTCATTTGTTGAAGCGAGACAAGCTTAAGGGCCTTGTGTACAATTACAAAATGGAGAAAGGTACTTAGATTATGACCCCTTTCTGAAAATATGTAGTAAATTATCTAGCCTTCGTGAGGAATTTTTGCACTAGTAAACGGTGAATAGAAGGCATCATTACGAGGCAGTTGGGTAATGTTGTAATTGAAGGGTGTGTTGGTCGCTTCCTTACATTTATCGCACGAAATGAATTGAACGAACAACAACTGAGTAACAGGCAACAAAAAAGGGTTTATTTAACAGAGGGTTGGAACTGTGTCCCAGTGAAGAAAAGAGGCTGCCGGGTCGTCAGCAAATACATTCCCAGTGGAGACGACTGCTGCTGGAACGACGTAGGGGGAAGGGCAGGAGAGAGATGATGTTTCCTCGATCGCGTCTTGTTTCTCTCTGCCGATCTCGTCCCTAGACTAAACTGTCCAAGTAGTCCGTTTGGGGACAGCTAGAAAATCATACGCCCTGCAAGCCGATTGGTCAGTGTATGACCAAACTGCCTACAGGGGACAAGAAGAAATAGGTCCTATGTCCGACCGCTACAATGTCAATTTTGTTGTTAGAAACAGAGAGAATGGCACGGAGACATTCAGAACAGATCATTAAAAGGACAATCCCGTTTTTAGAGGAGAGTGTGACTGATGTGAATGATACTGCTGATAACATGGTGATAACCAGTACTAGGGAGCTTCGGAGTTAGGTCAGAATGAAGCTGGATCGGAACTTACAGACATCGGTCAGGAAGCATCGCCTATTCTTCGGAGATCTGAACGTGTGCGGAAGGCTCCATCTAAGTTAAGAGACTCCGTTCATTGATCCATCTAAAATTGGAGAGATATAATAAATATCAAGGACAGGAGTTGTCGTCCCTAAAGCAGAAAGGTTAAGCCGAAATTACGGCCGTTGTATTCCAGTTTTTTTTTTATCTTGCATAGAGGGTGCTTTTTTGTTGCTGTTATAAATAAAGGCGGGACGTTTGCAGAACTTGCTTCGTCTTAGCATAAAACGGTAACCGTGTTTAGTTTGTGTTTCCATTCTAACCGAGACATAATAATTACTACTACTACTACTACTACTACTACTACTACTACTATTACTACTAATAATAATAATGGAAACTTATTTCATCTCTGCACAACTCTTAGCTACTTCTACGAGTCGGATTGCATAATTTGTGTAGCTTGGTTACGTTAACTGGAGTGGCTCATTGAGTCACGAATTTATCAGGAGTCTCTTTCGTACCTTCACAGTGTTAGCAGACCTAGGACTAAGGCGTGTGTGTGTGGGTTTTTTTTTGGGGGGGGGGTAGGGGGTTAATATCTATTTAGAAAATTATGAAATACTCAGTGACGATTATTTTTAACTTTTGGTTTATTTTTATTGTCGGCGGAAAATTCATTGGTGAAATCTTTGAAAAATAGCTTGAATGTATCGATATCAACAAATATGTATGTTTTAAAACGGTAAAAACGATTGTATAATTTTTAATGAAATGTTTTTAATAAGAAGCTGGAACCTTTATTACCTCTTTATAAATATTGTAGTTTTTAATGGCTACCGATCGAAACATCGTCATGTCAGTGTCTCTTTTGTACATGTTTCTATAAATAAAAATATTGTTGGAATTTATTAACGCCCCTTCACTGATTAGCTGCTGCCTTGTCCATTAAGGGCCTCACGGATTAACTGTCAGGTACGCCAAACCTCTACTTCCTTAGGTGTCACGTGAGTCAGCCCATAAAAATGCTTGCACGCTGTGTTCGATCTCTTTTTGACACCTCCTTTCAACCCAGTAGCATCATGGCTGGACTCCTCGGTGACAAAGCCCACGACGGAAGTCACTGAGAGCCTTCCTCACTACTTCTTCCTGTTACCCACCATCTTGGACTGAATTGACTACATCTCGACAGTCCTAGATTTAGCCAGCCTTTATTCCCGGATTCTCAAACTTGGTTGTTATCGGCCCTCTTGCATTGCAACAAAAGTCCTCGAAGACGGCACTCGCAAAAGGCCTTTATTTCCCAAAATTCCCAGAATTGAGGCGCGTACACGTGCAACCCGTTATCCGAACTCTTTAACAAGATAAGTTCTCGTGAAGTGTTCGTAAACCCATCTTAACATATTTCCTTTCTGAACTTAGAACATACTCATTGTTGAGAAAAATGAAGGCATATATATATTATATGCCTTCATTTTTATCACCTAGTAAAACTGCTGTAAAATTATATAAAAGTCTTGTAATGTTCCTTTCTCACAAAAGCTGTCACCCTATTTCTCTTTTAGCACTTATTTACACAATTGCTACTGCATTCTCATTGAAATTTTGTCCAGGGTAAATTTAATCACGTGCGAGAATTGAAATTTTTTCCAAGGTAAATTTAATTCCAAACAATATATATATATATATATATATATATATATATATATATATATATATATATATATATATATATATATATATATATATATATATATATATATAAAACCACATGGATACAAACCTTATCTGGATTACTATTCGCTCAATTACTGTTGAGTACTTTTCAACTGTGGTTCATTCCCTAATATTAAATAAATAACTCGGACCTTTATTTCCTCATCATGTATATATACAACCAGTTTCCATTTGTTGATTTTATCTTAATCTGTTCTATCTTTATTTCTAACTGTGCTTACGAAGTGCTATTATATTTAGACTTATCTGTGGTTGGTCAGTATAACCTGGCAATGTAGATTAGTTTACGCACTGTAGGATTCTTTTTTGATATTTCGATTGTTATCATCAATGCTGTGAATTGAATGGTATAAATCTTCCCGTTGATTCCAATTTCTTCTAGTCTTTTCCAAGGCTTTTCGGAACTGTTTCTAGTACTCCTGGAATTCTTGGTAAACGGCATGGTAGTGTTCATGTTCCATACTTCTATGTGTGCACTTAGTTTTTTCTGTCCCCCTCAGCTTAACCCTGTGACATTCTGGGACGGCGAAATCTATTATGTGACAGTTGTTTATTTCGTCTTATCGAATAATATCATGCTCGGTCTTTTTATGTTTGTATTTCAATGCCCCAGAAAATCTATGGGTTTCGTTGTGACAGCATAACTAGTTATCTTCCTTCTATGGGCTGCTGCTAATATTTTTTAATATTATAAAACATATTCTGCTCACATAGTATTTTTTAGCAACACTAATTGCACATAGTATTAATTTACCATCAACAAGATTTGACAGTTTGTTATGTGTTATGGTACTTTATCTATAAAGAACTATTTGAACTCTTCCATTCACCATAAATACTGGGAGCGCATATTTCTCAGTGTTGGATCCACCCTAGCCCGACAGGAACTGGGTCATTTCAGTGGCCTTTTATCTGTCGGGCTGATGCATTAGTCCTTGGTAATAATAGGAGGTCCACTCTCCCAGGTCTTGCATACCCTATTTGGGGTGGACTAAGTTTATTGCTTACTGCCTGCAGCACACCGAGCGGTTTTGTAGAGGCCAGAGTGATCCTTCCTCAGAGGCGCTTGCTTGACTCTCCCCTATCTTCCGGCTTTGTGTCACATCTTCCTGCGATGAGAAGAAAGTAAATACCTGGAAGTCTATACTGCCAGTAAAAACTGTCGTAAAACCACTCTTGTTGTATCATACTTTTTTCAATATACTTGTTTACTCTAAACTCCGAGTTCGTGTTTTCCTTCCGGCCCCTTTACAGGGTCACAGCAACTGGCGACAAGGTACAGTAAGGGATTCTTGAGAACCTTAAAATGGACCCCACAACTGGCGACTAAGTATATGTATTAATTTTTTTTTTTGAGAACCTTAAAAAAGGACAAACGTGGAGAAATTAACGGCAAATTCACCCGACAACGTCCTAGTTGTAAAAAAAACCCCGTAAAAGATCAACTTATCTTCTCTCAAAGAAAGGTCAGTGAACTTTTTGTTATTGCTATACGGGCACTGTGTTAATTTTTAACAAGAAGAGAATAGATGATATTTTCTTTTCTCTCAGAAGAAATCAAATATCCAGGTCATGTCATAGATAAAGACGACAGAAGGCCGGATCCAGAGCGATCCACTGCAATTAAAGACATGTCGGCTCCCGAAAACATCACATCACTGCAGAGTTTCCTGGGACTGGTAAATTATTACCAAGCTTTTATCTCAAATATACATAATCTCCACGCCCCGCTGAACGAGCTGTCAAGAAAGGATAAAATTTGTGAATGGACACCCGGATGCCAGAAGGCGTTCGACAAAACTATTAAAATACTAACGTCGGATGTATTCCTCACACAACGTAAGCTCGTACGGAATAGGAGCATGCGTTGTTCATAAAATTCCAGATGGAACTCACAAGCCCATCGTTCATGCATCGAGGAGCCTGCTTCCAGCGGAGAAGCATTACTCCAAAATCGAAAAGGAGGCGTTAGGAATAATCTTCGCAGTCATAAAATTCCACGGTTACATACACGGTAGATGGTTCTACAAACGGATGGGGAAATACAAGCTATGTTGTGCAACACAGTAAGAGAATTCCCTGTGACCCTACATGAAATTAAAAAGGAATCCCTCGACGATGAGTTCATTAACATTACAAAAACAAAAATGTCTGATAAGGACCAACTTATTTCAGACAGGTTTTCATTATTGTTACACCGGCCGTTCTTACACAGGAAAAACTGCACCGGCACTATAAATAGTGCGAGTCACCAGTGTCACCAGAGTCACCAGAGACACAAAGAGAAGACAAAGAACAGTCTTGTAACTGTCTAGCCAAGTGCTAGTCAGTTTCTTACTTTGTTAATACACTTGTTAAACCAACCCTCGACTTGACTTCCTTTATTTATTATTTACTGTTGGACAACTTCACAAAAATTATGTTACGATGTACTCCTGTGTAGCGAGAGAGTCGTCGTCCCCCTAAAAAAACCTACAGAAGAGAATCCTAGAAAGATTTACACGTTGGCCACCCGGGGACAAATAGGATGAAAATTTTAATGCGCAGCTACGTGTACTGGCTTAATATGAACCAGGACGTTGAAAGCATCGTCAATACGTGTAAAGGTTGTGTCTTGGCTACAAAGGCACCTCCTATTAAGAATAGTCCGTGGCCAAAAATGAACCGACCTTAGTCAATGATACACTTTGGATGAATGATCTGGAAGTTAAGGAAAACGCCATATTCTCTTTGGTTTACCTCCTTTTCTGCATCCTTCCACTATTCCCTTTAGACATTCTGCAGAATACAATCTATCATGTATTAACTGTCTCCAAAACCTTCTGTCTTTAAAGACTTTGTTTAGCTAACTGATTGATCTGAAAGTCTAAGAACGTGCGTTATTACGCCATCTTCTCGGTGGTTTACCTGTTTTTCTGCACCTTTCCACCACTCCTTCTAGTTAAGGAGACCAAATACATATAGACCTTTAAAATACTGTGATTAGTGTATCCATTGAACATAATCATCCTCAGCAGCAGCAACAGCAACAGCAACAGCAACAGCAACAGCAACAGCAACAACATCATTATCTATCGTTATTACCGTCTTTTACTTCGAGATTCAATGCTGAGGACATTTAAGCATTGAAACAATCATTAAATAAAACTTTTAACGGCTACTTACATTTCCTTCGTTATATCAACAGAGGGGATGTGTTTATTCTCTGGACATTTGAAATATAACTAACAACAAGTTTATTTCTGAAGTTGAACGTAAGGTAGAAATGCATCAATAAGACACGATTGTATATGGTTGGGTTGTCTATTTTACGGTATATCAGGCCATTAATGTAATGCTTAAACACAATGTCTATTGGAAACGATTAATTGAATATAAGTTGCTATCTTACCGATAACTACGACAGGTGTTCATACATTTGTCACTAGTGCACAAATATATGTGTTTGTTTGTTTGTACGTACATCCATAATTTTCTCAACTAAGAGTTTGTATTTACCTCCCATTTCCACCGCGGCGATATGTGACACAAAGTCGGAAAGTAGGGATTGAAAGCCAGTGCACTTGAAGCGTGTGCACTCTGGATCACAAAATGACTTAGCAGCCCCGTTGGCATTTCCCGGTCAGGGCTTCTCATGTGATTAGCAATAAACTATCCTTTTGAAAGAGAGAAGGTAAAGCCTGGGACGGTGAACCTCCTAGAGCTGCATTTAACTATATGTCAGCCCGACAGCATCAAGGTCACTAATTAAAAAATGGTCCAGACTCTGTCTGACTGATTGTCGATAACGCACTTTCCACTGGTATGAACAACACCAACAATGCAGCGTAAGTAGTAGTATTTATTTCTCAGAAAAAGTATTCAACCCAACACTCATTAATATCCAGAAGAATTTTAGTAACGGATGTTTTTTGTCGACGCACCGTTATTTGACTTCCACCGTAAATAGGAATTACATTAAAATGAATTTTGTATTCTACAACGATAAATACATAATACGTTATTTTATTTTAATAAATATCATAATAATTTCTATATATATTTCGAAATATATCATTTGAACAATCATTTGTTGCTAAACAGATGGTGTCCGAAAAACAAATTATTCTTAATGTAATGCTGTTTTAATCACGATTTATGAAATTATCGGATAAATATCTTTTTAAGTCTTTCAATATTTTAATACATGAACGGCATAATTATTTTCAATGTGATTTTGTCCCAAAATGAACGCAGATATTCTAAAATTAAAATATTAAGCAGATTTTGTAGCTTCACTTTTATTTTTTCTTTCTGTAATTTACGTAATTCTATGTAAATCAAGAAATTTTGTAGCTTTACTTTTCTTTTTTCTTTCTGTAATTTACGGAATTCTATGGAAATTAAGAAATTGGGCGACGCTGAGTAGCCATGCCAGTGTTAACTGATAAATAATTAATTAACTTCATTCCAAAATGGATAATAGTTTAATAACCTAGTACAATACTATAAAAGGGGTTTCTCGTGCAATGCAAGGAAGCTGTTTAAGGCATAGTGCCCGTCTGTTCCAGCTATACCCCACCCTCACCAAAAGAAGGAAGAAGATTAAAACGAGCAAAGGTCAAAGTTCATTAAACAATGATAAGATAATAAACAAATGTGTAACAGACAAAAGTAAAATTACAATTATATATTGATTTATTCGGACTAAGATTCTCCATCTTTATTTATTTAGTTTCATTTTTCATGGTTTATTTTCATCATAGCATTTCGGCCGGGGTATCCTTGAGTTATTTTCGGATATGTTTTTTTGTTAATTAACAATGATCGAATACAGGGAAAACAGCAGCGGCGAAAACGTTGTTGACAGAAAAAGAAAAAAAAAAGAAACCCATGCGTAGAAGTCACACAACTCCATTTTAAATTATCAGGACAAACATGTGCAGGAAACAATTTAACTCGGTAACCGTAAATCTGGAAATGGAAGAGAAAAAAGAAAGTCAGAAATATGCTTCAACAATATTATCTAAGCAAGCGTGGAATTTCTACAGGGTCTCGTTAAACTATATAATAATACGCTGAAGCATTTCATCTGCGTACGTACGTTATCACCTTTAATGCTTTCGGAAATTTATTTCTATTTTGGGCATGAGAGGGTGGGGAGGTCATCCTATCGCCACTGTACGAATGTATGTCAAGGTTATTTGTCTGGATGGCATGATGTTACGCGCCTTTTCTATCTTTACAGTAGCAGCATCATCATCATCAGCATCATCGATGTAATGAAGTCTAGAGGTGACGTCATACCGGTGTCTATCCGGTGTCTTTGGCGCGTTTTTTGAATCAGTTCCAGTTTGAAAGCCCGAGAAAGCCGCCCTGTTTTCAGCTGTCTCCGTCTATTTTTGAGAATAGACGTAAAATGTTTGGATGATTTCTCCTCGTTCTTGGAGCAAGAACGATTTATTATGAAATTCAGGGTATCAGAGTGACCCTGATTTTAAGGAATATAATTTCAAGACTTAGAGCCCCTTAGAAGAAACACCTTATGACGAAGAGGTGTTTGATGTTTTTGAAGAATTTCATTTATGAAGTAATTTCGAGGACTGAGCCCCTTTGGAATGAAAATGTGAAGGATTGACGAAGAACATTTTTGGAGAATTTAATTTATGAAGTAATTTCGAGGATTGAGCCCCTTGGAATGAAAAATGTTGAAAAAAAGAACAAAGAGGAACTTTTAAAACGGACATTTCGATAGAAAAGAAAAAAAACTGTGCCTGAAAAGATTCTGCAAACAACGGTTACGGTCATGTATATTTGAGTATTATTTTTTATTATTTTGTGCCCTTTGAGACCTCTTTGTTTAATTTATAAGAAGACTTCTTTGGTCTTTATTTTATGTTTTTATATGTAAGAACGAAAAAAAAGGGTAGAAGACTTCTTCAGTCTTTATTATATGAACAAAAAAAAGAAAGTAATTAATTTTGTTTCCAGTTTCGTTGTGCCAACGAACTAACCCCTTTGTGAATTTTCATGTTTCAAGTTTTTTTGTTTTATCTTGGTTACTAGGGTTAATGTTATTAATCCAGCTTTGGGAATTAAAAGCAGCCAGCCCCATTTTTATGTTAATAAATCTCTATTTTTAACTCTATCGAACCTCTTATTTTTTCTTTTCCCCTTGTCACGTTTTTTATGCCGTGTTATCACCATTTTGTTACCAAGTAATTCGGATTTTGCTAACAACCGCGAAATTACGATAATGCACATAAAAAAATGAGATCGTTTGATCTGCAAAGATGTTGATTGATAATTAATCTGATATCACTAAAGTAAAAATAACCCGACTTTACACATTTTAAAACAAATTATTGAAAAATAAAATTGTGTCGCCCCGTCGAGTGAAACATTACAATTACATTTCCAAAAGTGACATTCGTTTTATAATTTGAAGAATATTTAGCTTACAATTATTTTAACGGTGAGAATACAGTGAATATGTATTGTTTTGAAAAGAATTTAATTGCTACACTTTTAAATCTCATTTATTTAAAGACTATTTAGCTGACAATGATATTTATTTTTACGGAATAAAAAACAGTATTTTTCTTCAATATCATTGCCCCAGAAAGACATTTACTAATTCAAAATAAATATTGTTATTAACAGTAAATTATACAGGTTGAGATATAAAGCACTGTGGAATATCCACGGTGTCTCGCTTGTATTTAAAATAATACACCAGGGCAATTTCCGATTCGTACGTACGTTATCACTCTCCATCCCTTTTGAAAAGATGATATCGCTCGATAGCCGATAATGCTATGCAAAACAAAAAGTAATTAATTTTTTTTATCTGATATCAGTGTTGATCGAACATGAAACTCGAACAAAAATTCACTTTCTTGATCTTTTGCCAATGAACAAAGTGTAGCATATGTTCTGTAAAAATTCTCCATCAATGTCGTGAGGTCTTTGTTAATTCTGGACGCCGAGAGTTTTTGTTTGTTTTTTTATATTCCGTTTTTTCCTTACGTTTCGTATATCAGAAGGTCTGTTTTTTTCTCTTTTAGCGTCGGGTCACCATTTGTAAGGAGATGATGAGGGGGATGAAAGGGGTTACCCTTTTATCTTCTAGTAAAGAAACGGAACAACGAAAAGTGTTTCTGTAACTATTACAAAAAGGGGTTTTATTAACTCAAGGTTACCTCTACCGTTTGGTATAGGTAGAAGAGAGTGGGACGGTGTCCGTCTGAGGAAGAGGAAGAATATAAGAGTTCTTAGGGCCGCCCGTGGATTTCTTCCTGTGAAGATGGTAGTAGTCGTCGAGTTAGGCGACGGCGACAGGAGAGAGAGCGTTTTCTCGTTCCTCGCTGGTGCTCTCTGCGATGTGTCCAAGCTGGTGCCAGGAGGTCGTCTCATCTTCTCTCTCGAACCTTAAGTGGACATAAGTAGTCCATTAGGGAACTAACGATGTTACTGCGCCCTGTAATTTGATTGGACAAGCCAGCTCACAGGGACATTGATTACGCGTTCAAAAGTAGTCCCTATTGGTGGCTGCTACAATGTCACAAATTCCTACAAAGGTTTTAAAGATATGCCTTCATAACCAAATATATTCTGAAACTACATTAACCGGAGTACATAGATAAGTGTGTTTCAGTTGGATCAAAGGCGGTATAATAATATCGTGGGGTCTGCGTTCGTGCTGGGCATCAATACAATGAAATATGTTAAAGGACAGCAGCTATATATAACAGATGAAGGATACAACTGTGGAATTTCCACGGATCCTGCCAGTATTATTGCAACTACAAGGTAAGAGGAAGACGCAGAAAGATTGACTGCTACATCACTACTACGATTACCTTTACAAATAGACGTCTCTGTCCAATGGGTCAACAACTTACATGTCATTAAGACGAACGGTTGTTTCTGTCCACAACACAACGCCAGACAATTTTTCATAATGCACGTCGAAAAGAACTCCCGACGCAATGTTGCAAAACTCAATTTTAACAACAATGATTGACAGCGTGATTTTAAAAAGAGATTTTGAAAAAAAAAAATTTTTTTAAATGAGTTTAAAAAAATAAATTTTAAAACGAGATTTTAAAAATATTTTAAAAATGAGTTTAAAAAAAATAAATTTTAAAAAGAGATTTTAAAAACAGATTTAAAGAAGAGATTAAAAAAAAGATTTAAAAAGGAGATTTAAAAATAGATTTCGCAATAACATTTAACATCGAGATTTAACAGCAAGAATTCACAGCGAGGTTTTACAACGGGATTTAAGAAAGATATTTAACAGAGATTAACCGAGAGGTTTTTCAGAGAGATTTAATTTCCATATTTAACGAGGAGATTTTACAAGGAGAACTAATAAAGATATTCAACAAGGAGATTTAACAAAGAAATCTAACAACGAGATTTTACAGTTGGATCAAACAAACATATTTTACAGCGACATTTAACAACGTGAATTAACATTTAGATTTAATATTGAGATTTAATAGCGAGATAAATAAAAATTTATCAATGGGATATAAAATCGAGATTTAACAATTAGATTTAACAAAACGATTTACCAGCGAGATTTAACATAGGCAGTTAACAATGAGACTTAACAGTAGATACAAAAGACTCGGAAAGTAACGTCCGGTCGGTAGGTAAACGTAACATTATAAAAGCAAGTACGTAGCGCAAAGAATGCAATATAAACACAAAATCATTGAAAAGAAGAAGCGAGATTTCGTAACAAAATAAATTTGTGTCCATTTAATTACGTTTTGACGCACTGTATTTCGTTTTGCTCACCTTTCTTGGAAATCGTCGTTAATAGATTCCACGCAAAGATGATTTTCGTTGCATGGCAGTGTTCAGTAAAATATATTGCGTTTCCGACCGGGGCCGCTCGAACTCAAAAGATAACGGTACTTATCTAATGGGTCATCTGGAATGTAGGTATGTTGTCGTTTCCGACCGGGGCCGCTCGAACTCAAAAGATAACGGTACTTATCTAATGGGTCATCTGGAATGTAGGTATGTTGTCGTTTCCGACCGGGGCTGCTCGAACTCATAAGAAAATAGTACTTATCTGCTACGTCAGCTGCATCTCCCCAATGTTGTCGCTTCCTGTGCAAATAGATAGATAAAATAGACAGGATAAATAGATCGATAGATATATATAAGAGAGAGAGAGAGAGAGAGAGAGAGAGAGAGAGAGAGAGAGAGAGAGGGGGAAGGTGCCGCCGTCCATGATATATTTATATGTATATATATATATTTGTATGTATATATATATATATATATATATATATATATTTAGATTTTTCACTTATAAAATAGATCATTCAGTGAAGACCGGGGTTGTTCCAATAAAAAACAAGCTCGATGATACTCGATTACAGAGTACAGAGCATTTATATGTGATTTTATGAAGGCTTACCAAAGCATTCCTTTCAGGACACCAATGATCACCATTAAAGATATTTTTTCTTACAAATACTATTTATTCAAATTAAATGTTTTTTCCTACACGTGTTTCACTACCAAGCAGTTACTTGCTTGGCAGATCATCAGGGAAATTAAATGTCTGGAATACTGGTTTCAACTGCCGCCAATACACAATGTGGCGTTACAATAGTTGAGGTCACTTAAGAAGAGAAGAGGAAAAAAATAAAAATAAAAGTCAAAATTAAAAAGCAAGGAAGAACAACGATAAAAAAAGAAAGTCCTAGAAAAGTCTTAGAAAAGTAGCTCGTGCATTATTTCTTCCACCAAGCCAACAAGCAAATAATCGGTCCCAAATACATTCAATAAAACCATAAAACCGGAACAATGTGCGATAATACACTTTCACGTCGGCCGGCACAATGATGAATAAATCCCCCCCCCATAAGAAAACAAAAGAACTAAATCATTCAAGTTTCCGCTCACAAGTTACCATTCCAATCCAATGATAGTATGGGAATTCTAAATCCAACTTCTCACAAAGAAAAGTCAACACAAATGTTCGTCCGAGTTCAAAGAGTCTTATTTCAATGGTTGATTTATTACCCTTCGAAACAAACACACGACGAGTTGAATGTCAATCCCGCAGAAAACTCCCTTACATTAAGAAAAAATCTTAATTAGTAGATAGAAACTATTTATTCAAAATACTGTTTCTAAAAATATTTATTATTAAACCTATTCCTTATAGAAATTAATTATCTAGTGTCTGGGACGTCATTTTCCATTTTGGAAAAATATCCTTCATTTAATTAACTGCCGAATTATTATCGTTTTGTTGTTTAACGAAGCGAAAAATGCCTATCCCGCAGAATTTGTTTTTAAAAGATTATTCATATATCAAAAATAAAATGTTATTATAAAAAAGCTTCTACAAAAATCAAGTTATTATTTTAAATCATTTAAAATATTTCCTTAACGGCTGTGTCTGTTTGCAACTCTCTGTGAAGAATATTATTCTATATTCCATAAATAAATGTTACTACGGAATATCGTTATCAGAAATCTATTTTCTATTTTGAAAAAAACTTTTTTTAATGGACCAGTTTATTTTTTTGTCAACTTAACGGGAAAATACCACTCTTACTCGTTAAATGACAGGAGACTTTATTATTACTAATTAAAAATCCCGTACAAAATACTTTTTATAAAAATCCAATTGTTTCTATTTTTAGAAGTTAAGTCCGTGTCGGCATGCATCTATCTATCTATCTATCTATCTATCTATCTATCTATCTATCTATCTATCTATCTATCTATCTCTATAATTTTATTTTATTTTATTTTTTTATTTATTTAAAAAAAAATTTTTTTATTCTATTATACTTCATTTTTTATTTTATATTTTTTATTTTTATTTTTATTTTTGTATATATTTTATTTTTTATTTTATATTTTATTTTTAATTTTTTATTTCTCATGGTTTTATTTTATTTTTCCTTTATATATTCTATTATTAATTTTTATACTTTATATTATATTTCATTTTATTCTTTACTTTTTGTTCGTATTTTAATTTTCATTTCATATTTATAATTTTTATAATGTTTATAATGTTTTATTATTATTGTCAGTTTTATCTTTATATTTTGATTTTATATTTGCAACTTATTCATTAAATCCTCTAATATATATATAAATATAAATATATATATATATATATATATTTGTGTTATAATGGAATAATTCCAGGAAGAAATCCGGGTAAGAGAGCTCAATGTGGTAAACAGAGCAAGAATAACGTAAAATATAATAACACTAAATTACATGATTGTCGATGCAATAATTTATTTCAACCTTACGGTTTTATTCAAGCATCAAATTTTGACAATTACATTTTTGAGACTGACAGAAAACTGAATTCACCCTCGACAATTCAAATACAACCAGAGAGAGTGGTGGTAGCAACCAATCCAAACACCTATTACAGAGCGAGTAGGAATTCACATCTTATATTTAACTAAGGCAATCGAAAGGGATCTTATTGTTTTTTTGTTTGTTTTTATTAAAATAATAACGTCTGTGTTAAACGCACATATTCTTTCTACATTTACGACTTGGTGACATTGAACGTTCATACGCCTCCATACACACGCACACATATACCTATTGTTAACATCACACACACACGCCACACAATTTTTGGCTAGCTAAAATTCGGTCGAAATTCTGTTTTCGGCCCGAAAGGAGGAAGAGAGAGAAGACACTAGCACAAGCATACGTTAGCGTGTCATCGACCGATTGACACTTGTCATGCTTTCATTCTGTCTAGATCCGAGTGATAAGATCTATTTGAAAACTAAAAATTATTGAAGATTATATTTCAAATGTAATATTTTAATACTCTGAGTTTTACTGTTGATAGCAAGCAGTACTCCGTTTTGGAAGCACGCAAGGCTTCGGAAATATAATGACATGGGCTGACAAGCTATAACTAATCTCTTCCCCCTCTCTCTCTTTCTCTCTCTTGAGTATTGGACAGTAAATGCACTTACTTTATTCGCGACGTTTTCTATTAAACTGTTATTTACGCGTATTTGAACCGGTAATCAGTTGTAACGATCCAATAATTTAGTCAAAGAACATTACAATCGAATAATAAGAAAAGTATGAATTTTCAAAGTTGATACAAAATTATTTACGATCATTAATAAACATATGATTATGGTAGAGAGTTAGGAGGCTGAAATATATTGAGCCGTGATTGGCTGAGCAAATCACGTAATAGAGAGAATGTATTATGAGTAGTAGTAGTAGTAGTAGTAGTAGTAGTAGTAGTAGTAGTAGTAGTCTCGTTACACTGGAATTTAAACAGAGGAGACATAAATAAAAAATGGATGCAAAGTGTTTTTTTAATTTTTAGATGACAAAGGATAAATGTACTCACGCTACATTTGCGACCTTATCCATTAAATGATTATCCGCCCGTATTTGAACCAGTTGAATGAGCATCAACAGGAGTAGCACGGCGCGTATCATCATTTCCGGATGAGGATGTCTTCCTAGAAAAGAAATAAACACATTTTTAAATGTTTTATTGTTCCGTGTTATTGGCACTATAATAACTTGCTTCACTGCAGTTTATTTAATAAAGTATGTAGTCCCGCCCGGACAACTGGTAAATTGGAAACATTTTCTTTTCATGCATAAGTTTAGAAAATATGTAAACAAATAAAAATTAAAAAAACAAAATCACTTCACTACACCCAAGGTAACGCCGGATAAATATAGTGTTACTTAACAAGCTCTGTGAACTAAATTAATAGTATTACCTACCAGCCCATATGCATAATGGTTACAGTCTCCGGTAATGGCCCGGGAGACTAGGGTTCAATTGTCGGTCGAGTCATAACAAGGACTTTTAAAATGTAACTTGACGCCCCCTTGCTTAAACACTCAGCATTATAAGGCGAAGACCAAAGGTAAGTGCAGTCATCCTGGGAAAGGAGTGGCACCCTCCCTTACATCTCGGTGTAGTAGCTAATGAAAAGGGAGCCTTCGTCGCTCTCGACTATGGTCGCCCACTTTACTTACCTACGCAAACACGAGTGCGAACAAAGCCAAACTAGCTTGATTCATAATGTACTGTAAGAAATAATTCCAATATTAAGTATCGTTATGTATGTTACAATGATCTACCCTATTCAGTCACTTTATGGACTCTTCCAAAAACTATGAATGGTGGTAACAGAGAGACTCGCTATGGCGAATCCAGAAGCAGTTCCGGCTTTTTAAATACATACTTTTGTTAGCTACCTCCTTGTTGTCTAGTATTTTGTTCGTTCCTTTAAGGCTACAGCAATATATAATTCAAAATATTTATGTTTCTAATATTTTACAGTAATATAGGTCCCATATTTGGGTTTTAGAGAGCATACAATCATAATTTGCCCCGGGCACCACCGGGTTACCTTGCATGACACTGCCTTCTGAGCAATGCTATTTGTTCAACGAGGGTATGCTCTTCATGTTTTATTATTTAATTACACTCATATCTTGCAATCCTTTTGGTATAAAATGTCATTTACTCATAACTAGCTTACCCGTGTCCTGTCGTTGCCCGGGAAAGTAGATGAACTCAAGAAATTCTATGCCTAATCTTGAACTATTGAATTATTTTCTGCTTATGATTGTCCGGCGTGAACACACACCCCGTAATGTTAATGTAAAACAGCAACCAAAAAGGTATAGCCTCGGAGTATCAAGATTCCGAAGTAAGATGATTCGTCATCTAGCTATCAGCTGTTACAGTCTTGATGTACTTCCACATATATGACAATTTAATGCAAGCATTGAGTTCGTCAGCAGGACTTCCACGTAGAACAATGGGAAGTGTGTGTCGGAAGTCACCTGATAATAAAAGTGTAATGCCACCCATCATAACATCAAGTCTCTTGATATCATGCAATGTTTTATCTAGAGCTTCGAATGCTATTTTTATATGCCATTGTACAGTTATCCCATACGATCAAGGAACAATTTTGTAAAACTTTAGATGAATTTGATCCTCTTTCTTTTTTGCAAATCGGATCCGCATCTTTTGTTAAAGATAATGACAATTTAAATGTCGAGTGAACTGTTCTACCACCATGAAGCAGAATACCTCCGAGGTGGTCAAGGAATATAAGGCCACCTAGCTGGGTTTCTACAGTATTAACTACAGTACGAACACACATAACTCTGCTTATTATTACGTTGTGAAATACCATCCCGAACAATTGATGCTTGATCATGAAGTTGATAACTAATTTCACGCGTACATGCAGTAATGACCGGGTGTGTATTAGATCGGTCAATTTTGTCAGTGTTTTACCATTCATCTTATAAGTCATATATTCGATATGACCCAGATCCATATTGAAGATGTTTGAAAATGTTATATCAACCTCAGTCTATTGAATCTTCACTAAATGCTCTTTTTGTGCATCCCAAAGTCGTTTTAGATGAGACACTGCACATGTAGGCGATTTATTGATTTCTGCTACAACTTTCGTTTTGGGGACTCTGTAAAGAAAGGGGACAATGTTGCCTTCATAATAAGCTGAGATCTTTTTACAATAATCGATTTTAAACAAGCTTCTAAACAAATCAAATATTTCGATATTCACTTTCTTTGAATCTAAACATTTCTGTTGTCCGCTAACACACTAAAACGGAAAAGAAAACATAACAACAGTTTCTTAACAATAGATTAGTAATAATAATTTTCTTTGAAAATAACTATAATTAAATGAAATAGATTTCGCTTTTCCTAATAACTGGTGTCTATTTAAAATCCGCCCACTGTTAAACAGTTACCCGTCAATAAAACGAAATGTGAACATAGTAAGTAACATAACGAAAACAATCTTTTTCTTTTTTTACTTTACGTCGGCGTTTCTTAAAATCGAAACTTCTGTAATTTAAAGAGGCTATTACACAACTGTCAATGGCCTACGAATGGACCCTAACACTCCCGCACAGAGAGCACTAGACTTTGCCGTTACTGGCTCGCAAGCCTACCAACCGCGACTAGGACGGCACTGCACAAATCTGCTCGGCACACTACGTGCTGACCTCAAGTATGCGGGACTAGGACCACTACGTACAGCGAAACAACTTCATTGCCTACGACAACTTGCGCATGACAAGGCCAGATAGCCTGGGACTAGCATGGAGAACTGCTTGCAGCTACGGGATGTCATTTGACTACCGTAGCCGCAGAACACAGTTTTAATAATAATAATAATTACACAACTTCAATTTAAAAATAATTAACATGAGGAGAGGGTGGTTTTTCTTTTTTCAATAACGGGTTAATAGAATAGTAAAAAATTACATGGTCGAAGGCGGATGAATTGCTCTCTATAATTTCTCTTTCCTGTCTCTGGCACGGTGGTGGGTATATATCATTACTCTGTTCCATTAGCAATCACCGTGCCAGAGACAGGAAGAAGCCCTTATTCCTGGTTCTCGGATCGTAAACTTAATTCTTTAGCGAGTATTATACACGTAGTTATACAAAAAGAAAATAGCTAAAAAAAACTGTTTCAAAGTAGGAACAGTAATGTTTGCTACTCACCTGTTTATTGATTTTTTTCTTGAAGTCTCGTCTTGTCCCGGCAAATCCTGTTTAGTTATATCTGTTTCTCTGTTTAACCCTGTCTTTCTTTTACTGTTACTGCGCTTTAGAAAGATACGAAGATGGTTTTATAGAGTTTGTCCGGTTCTAAAACGCACGCGCAAACAGACATGGGTGCGTGTTAAAGGGCGTCAACAAGGCGTGTTCCTACTTTCGTTTCTTTGCATTTTTTGTTTCTTTGCATCTTTCTTTTCGTTGCATCTCTCTTCCTCTCCCTCTCTCCCTCTCTGTCTCTCGTTTTTATGTAATGTTATCTCTTTCCACTTTCTTTCGATTTATTTTCAATTTCGTTTTATTCGTATTCAACAGGTTCTTTGGTGGTGTTTATTAATGTTCTGCCTTATTGCTATTTCACTTTCTCACTTTCTTTTTTTACACGAATGTTTGTTTCTTATTCTTTCTTTTAGTTTTCTAATTTCCTTTACAAGCTTTTTCTTTCTTTCTTTTTTATACAATCTTTTTTTCGGCCATTTTACTTATTTTAAATATTGCATTCCTATTTTTTCCTTTCTATTTTCGTCAATTATATTTCGCTCTTTATTTCATTCTTGTACGGAAGTTATTTTTATTTCATGTTTCATTCTATATTACATAGTTTTCTTTGTTTCTCTCATTCGTTTACACCAGTTTTTATACTTTCTTTCTTCGATCTATTCTTTCTTTTTATAACAGTTTTATTTCCGTCTTCCTTTCGATTATACCATTTTTCTCGCTTACCTACATTTTCCGTCTTTTACACCAGTTTTTATACATTCTTTCTTCCTTCCATTCTTTCGATTACACCAGTTTTCTCGCTTACATACCTTTTCTTAATTTTACACCAGTTTTTATACTTTCTTTCTTTGATACTTTTTTCTTTTTATAACAGTTTTCGTTCATTCTTTATTTCGATTACACAAGTTTCCTCGCTTACCTACGTTTTCTTTCTTTTACCAGTTTTTAATTTTTTTTCTTAGGCCCATTCGTTCTCTATATTGCACTTTTATTTCTGTCTTTCTTTCGATTACACTAGTTTCTTCGCTTACTTAATTATTTTTTCTTTTACACCTGTTTTTCATACTGTATTTCTTTGATCTATTCTTTTATTTATAACAGTTTTATTTCCGTCTTTCTTTCGATTACACAAGTTTTTTTCGCTTACTTACGTTTCTTTTTTACACGAGTGTTGACACATTTTTCTATTGTTCTATTTATTCTTTTTATAACAGCTTGATTTCATTCTTTCTTTCGATTAAACAAGTTTAATCGCTTACCTACCTTTTCTGTCTTTTACACCAATTTTTAATACGTTTTTCTTCGTTCTATTCTTTTGTTTTATAACCGTTTTATTTCCGTCTTTCTTTTGATTACATCAGTTGCTTTGCATACCTACATTTTATTTCTTTTGCACCAGTTTTTATACTTTCTTTCTTCGTTCCATTATGTCTTTAAATTACAGTTCTATTTTCGTCTTTATCTTCATTACACCAGTTTTTTCGCTTACTTACTTTTCCTTTTGTACACCAGTTTTTATATTTTCTTTCTTAGATCAATTCTTTTATTTTTAACAATTTTATTTACGTCTTTTCTACGATTATACCCGTTTCTTCACTTACCTACTTTTTCTTTCTGTTACCAATTTTTATAAAATGTATTTTGAGATCGTTTTTTTTTTCATATCAGTTTGATTTCCGTCTTTCTTTAGATTTAACCAGTTTTCTCGCTTACTTATGTATTCTTTCTTAAACAGCAGTTTTTCATATTTTCTTTCTTAAATCCATTCTTTGGTTTAACAACAGTTTCATTTCCGTCTTTCTTTCGATTATACCAGTTTTCTCGATTACGTACCTTTTCGTGTTTACACTAGTTTTTATACTTTCTTTCTTCGTTCTATTCTTTTTTTAATAAAAGTTTTAATAGACCAACTTAGGGAGTAGGGAGTCTTTTTAATACTAAAGCTTTTTATTAGATTGGATAGAGAGGTGCTAGTGGCATTATGCTTATTGTGCTTAAAAGAGTAGATATGTTTTGAGATTCTAGTCTTAATGGGGAAGGCACTTGCTCCAATATAGGTGTGTATTTTGTGCGGGGTTGCTGTTATAGTATTAGTGTTATTTATAGTATTGGGAATGCTTCGGGTTTGTATGTTCGAGTTCTGGGCCAAGTTTAAGTCGGAGTTATTAGTTGGGAAAGATGAGATACTTTGAGGGGTGAGATCAAATCCATTATTAGTTAGCGGTAATTGTTGGTTAGTGTGAGAAGTGCTATTTAGGGTTTCGTTTAATGCAGGGAGTTGTAGATGGGGAGAGCTGAAGGAAGAGAGGGGAATTTGTATGTTGGTATTAGTTTGCATAATGATGTATTTGGGTAATTGTTTAACAGTACAGGAATAGATAACGTTACTTTGTATGCAATTACCGTTTAATGGGCATTCTCTAGATTTTTTGCAATTGTATTTCTCCTCTGATGATAAAATCTCGATCTTTGAAAAGCCTTGACTTAAGGAAAGAATAATAAACACTAGTTTATTACAGAATGAACCTTGCATTGAACAATCGAAATTTGAAATAAATCTGGACATTCGTTACATGTTTATCACTCTTATTTCTTCTATCTCTACAATTGCTCTATCTCGTATATTGAGCTTAACCTTTTCACTATAGGTTCCATCTACTAAAAGTTTACTTTTGGTTTATATTTGATCCTATATATATATATATATATATATATATATATATATATATATATATATATATATATATATATTCCCATGTAATGTGTATAAAATTTCGCTGGGAAATACCCATACATTTTAAAGTTCTACAAAGAATTAATATATGCATCTTTATATCGCGCTAAACGTTCGTTTCCATTTCGCCTATTTAGTGTGTAACGACATATCGTCAAAACTACAGGTCTGAAAGGCTAAGCATTAATAGGTAGGTAGATAGACGAGACGGCGTAATGTGTGTAAAATGTATGCATTTTAAGTCCCGTTAAAGCTTCCTTTCCCTACTGCGTATTTAGTGTTTAACGATGTATCTCCGAAAGTACCAGTTCTAAAGTGCTGATAATTCGTAGGTCGGTAGGTAATCAGGCACGTGTAATATGTGTCAAGTTTAGTTGAAAATATTCATAAATGTTGAATTGTTAAAAAAAACAATATGCATCTTCAGTTCTTGCTACACGTTCGTTTCTAGTTTGCGTATTTTGTGTTCGACAACAGATCTCAGAAATATATAAGACCCAAAGTTCTTTCACTTCATTGGTAGGTAGACAGACTTGTCTGTGTAATGTGTGTAAAGTTTTGCTGAAAATACCCATAAATATTGAAATTATATAAACAAAATAACGATATGCATTTTCATATGCCGCTAAACGTTCGATTCCATTTTGCGTATTTAGTGTTTAATGACACATTTCCGAAACTACAAGTTTCAAAGTGACGTTAAATAGTAAATAGATAGATATTTTTTTATTTATTTATTTTTGTAACCATAGTTCACCCCAAACAAGGCAGGTCGCTACTGTAGACGTAAGAGGGCTACTGAGAAAAAGGGTGAAAACATAAGCGTGACAGACCAAAGAAAATTCTATTTCAAACATAAGCGTGACAGACCAAAGAAAATGCTATTTCAAACATAAGCGTGACAGACCAAAGAAAATTCTATTTCAAACATAAGCGTGACAGACCAAAGAAAATTCTATTTCAAACATAAGCGTGACAGACCAAAGAAAATGCTATTTCAAACATAAGCGTGACAGACCAAAGAAAATGCTATTTCAAACTTAAACGTTACAGAAAATGCTATTTTAAACTTAAGCATTACAGACCAAAGAAAATACCATCTCAAACTTAAGTGCGGCAGAACAAAGAAAATTATATCTCAAACAAGCTTTAACGACCAAAGAAAATGCTATTTCAACGTTACACATGACGGACCAAAGAAAGTGCTATTTCAAACTTTAACGTTACAGACTAAAGACGAGACTATTTCCAACTTAACCGTGTCAGAAAGAAGAAAGTTCTATTTCAATTGTTTAATGATAAAGCATAGACTTTTTACTTTAAACGTAACAGACTTCATAAATAACTTCAGAAGTTTTATTCCAATAAAACAGTTGAGAAACATATTCAGTATGATTGTCACACTCGATAAACCAATTTTTAATAAAACTGTACTGTCGCGTTCTTAAATGTAAAAATTTTTGTCAAATGACAATAGCATAGTAACGATGACGCATCTCAGATATGCATATTCCTCTGTAATATTAATCACTTTGTATTCTCTGACTGTCCCCAAATGTGTTTTAAGCGCAGGTGTTTGTGTGTGTGGTTCGTATGCATTTCTTAACGAGACCTCTTCATCAGTGCTAGAAAGTTCACACAGCAAGCTGACAAACCTCAAGTCCAATTAATATTAATTTAGTTTTACATAATTTTTATTCCTCACAATATTTTTCTACGGTAAATACTTTTTAATCCTAAATTTACATTTGAATGTTCATATCGTGGTATGTACACACCATGTGCGTTTCTTCTTTTCTACCGTGTTTAAATTCTATTTATGAACAGCGATGAGAATTGAAACATTTACGTGACGCGATTATAAAAAGGTCGACAGAGAAATGGTGGTTAGGAGGTAATAGCGACGAAGACGGGCAGACGATCGATCAGCTTTAGACATGAAACGATAAAAAAAATCGCCTACATTTCTTTGAATTGCATCAACAAACTAGAATTTAAGAAACGTTCATTTAAGGGGCGTGTTTAACAAAAAGAAATGCACTTTCGAATTATACGCTGTCCACCTCTTTATAATCGCGTCACGTAAATGTTTCTATTTCATCGATACACATCGATAAATGTTGGCATATGTTTTTATCAAATATAAACACGGTAGAAAAGAAAAGAGAAACGCCCATTGTATGGACATATCACGATATGAACATTCAAATATAACATGACGATTCAAAAGTATTTAGCTTAGAAAAATCTTCTCAGGAATAAAATATATGTAAATAAAATGAATATTAAATGCACTTCAGTTTTGTCAGCTTGACGGGTGAACTTTTAAGCACTGAAGAAGCCTCCCCACGAAATGAAAACGAACCATTCATACACACACAAACACACAAACACAAAAACACCTACGCTACAAAAACACACTTGGTGACTATCAGAGAATACAAAGCGATTAATATTACAGAGAAATATGCACATTTGAGATTCGTCATCGCAACTCTATGCTGTGATGCTGTCGCCTGGTCCGTCACCTTCGAAACATTTGACAAAAGATTATGATATTCAAAAACACGGCAGCAAAGATTTATAAAAAAATATGTTTATCGATTGTGACAATCATCCGAAATATACTGCTGAAAATTTGCGTTCGTTTACGGTTGAAATCAGATTTTCTTTGGTCTATCAAGTTTAAGTATGTGTTTTGACCTTGAAGGACCAAAAATAATTAAGACAACATGGTGATATATTTACAAGAGTGCATTTAGAGAAGTACAGAAATGTATGTTACACAAAGTCTGCATCCAATATTGTGGCTATGACTGCCAACAATGACAGCATTTACTTCCTTCCCAGTGCAGAAAGATGTGGCACAAGGCCGGAAGGTGTGGAAGAATCAAATCACCCCCTCTAAAGAAGGTCTTTCTGGCCTCCTCAACATAGCCTAGGCATTCATGTTTGCATTACTCGGTCGTGGCGCCACGGGCAGTTAGTAATAAACTAACTCTATCCAAAAGAGGAAAGGCAAGACCTGGGAAAGTGGACCTCTTAGGACTACCCAGGACAAATGCCTAAGCCCGACAGATAAAAGGCCACCGAAGTGACCCAGTTTCTGCCGGACTGATTTTCAAAATCGAATCCTCGACCGGTATGTATACTACCAACGGACTGCCAACGAAAGCCACCTTCCTGCCACAGCTTAAAGATGTGGCACAGGGCAGGGAGAGTCAAGCCAGCGCCCCTAAAAATTAGCTTGGAGAACCCCGTCTACATTCCCCGGTAGGTGTGCCTCAGGGATTTGGCAATAAACTAACTCCACCCAAAAGAGGGGTGGCAAGGCTTAGGAGGGTGGTACCCTAGAACTATCCAGGACAATACCTCAGCCCGACAGATAAAAGGCCACTGAAATGGACCAGTTTCTACTGAATTGATTGTCGAGATCGGATTCTCGACGGATATGTGTACCGTCAATGTCAACGGACGGCAAATAGAATGCTACCAATGACGGTATTTACTTCCTTCCAACTGCAGGAATATGTGGCACAAATTCAGAAGGTGGGGAGAATTAAGCCAGCGCCCCTAAACAAAGAGCACTGTGTTTTTTTTTAATAGCCTGGGCAGTACCGTCGGCATTTCCCGGTCGGCATACCTCAGAGAATTAGCAATACACTAACTCCCCTCAGATAGGGGAGGCAATACCAGAGAATGTGGAGCTGCTAGGACTACCTAGGACGAATACCTCAGACCAATAGAATAAAGGCCACCGAAATGACCCAGTTTCTGTCGGAGTTATTGTTGAGATCGGATCCTCGACTCGTATGTATGTTGCCAACTCACAGCAAATGACTGCCATTAGGAAGGTATTTACTTATTTGCTACCACAGGAAGATGTGACAGCGACCCTAAAAAAACAGCACTCTTACCTTTTAAAAATATCCTTGTCAGCCTCGTCGGCATTACAGGTCGTGGTACCTCAGGCAGTTAACAATAAACTTACTCTATCCCAAAGAGGGGAAGAAACGCCTGGGAATGATAACCTGTTAGGACTACCCAGGATGAATACATCAGCCCAACACATCAAAGGCAACTGAAATGGCCCAGTTTCTTTTGAACTGATTGTCGAGATCGGATCCTCGACTGGTATTTATACCGTCAACAGACGGCAAATGAATGCAACCAATGACGGTATTTACTTCATTCCCACCACAGGAAGATGCGACACAAGGTCGGAAGGTGGGGAGAATCAAACCAGCGCCTATACAGAAGGGGTACTCCAGCCTCCTTAAAATAGCTTGGCCAGCACCATCAGCCTTCCCCGGTTTGGCGCCTTAGGAAATAAGCAATAAACTAAATTCAGGGCTGAGAAGGTGGACCTCATAGGACTACACAGGACGGACACCTCAGCCTGACTGATAAAAAGTCACCGAAATGGTTCAGTTTCTGTCGGACTAATTGTCGAGATTCGATCGTCGGGTTGTATGTATACAACAAACTAATAGCAAGTGACTGCCCCCAGGACTG
This sequence comes from Sepiola atlantica, assembly GCA_963556195.1. NCBI lineage: Eukaryota > Metazoa > Mollusca > Cephalopoda > Sepiida > Sepiolidae > Sepiola > Sepiola atlantica. The sequence continues at coordinate 124,703,083 of OY744521.1, forward strand.
CCATGACACTTAGTCATAAGATTATTCATAGTGTCTGGAAAAGTTCATCTATTTCAGAAATAGGGTAGATCAACTTCATACCATAACAGTTTGCCAAACATTTTCTCAGGACGTTTTTTTTTAAAGAACATTTTCATCTGTCTGTCTTGCTAAAGTTTGAAATAGCATTTATTTTGGTCTGTCACGCTCAAGTTTGAAATTGCATTTGTTTGACTGTCAGGTTTAAATTTGAAAAAAGAAATTTCATTTTGTCATACTTGAGCTTGACAGCATTTTCTTTGGACTGTTCTGCTTTAGCTTTAGATTGCCTTTGTTTTAGACTGTAACACCTCAGTTTGGCTAAATGGTTTCATTGTTTGTTCAGATGGAGCGCAATAAATACATAGCTAACTGAGAGACAAGTAGAGATGAGTGAGTTCTGCGAGTTGATTACAGTTTATGTCCAATTAGAAGTATTCAAATCGAACATTTTCAAACATATCTCGATCCCAGAACTGATGAATATGTTAGCATGTATTTTGTGTTATTAGCTTATATAGGAAAAAGCCTTAGGGAAACAAACGTTGATTAATCTTGCATTACTATGATGATAATAATAATATGAATAATAATAACAAGATTGATAATAATAATAATAATTATAATAATAATAATAATAATAATAATATTAATAATAACATAAAGAAGAATAAGAAGAGAAAGAAGAGGAATAAGAAGAACACTACCATATGAATCGAACGAACGTCTACTGGACGAACATAGATAACAATATAGAGAATACAAAATTATAACGCCTCCTATAAAATTAAAACCCTGGCCTAAAACAGACCGATGTTGTCGAGTATGCATATTGATATTGCTAGGCCATTGGACGGGTTCTTTTATCTGGTTGTAGTGGATAGCTTCACTAAATAGCCAGAGATACTTAAGTGTAAAAAACCAACGACAGAAACAACAATTGGGTTTCTGCATGAATTGTTCGTACGTTTCAGAGTCGTGGATTGTGTAGTATCGGAGAACGGTACTAAATTCACGTCCAGTAAATTCAAAATGTTTTGTCAGTCGCTTTTAGTGAAACAGGCGCAGAGATACTAGAGCAGGGACAGCTCAAATACACCTAGTGCTTGGTCTTGTTTCCTGACTAGGACAATGAACGCCGTCTCTCTTTCTCTCTATCTGTGCATCTTGGGGAAAGTTTTTTTTCATTGTCTCACATTACTAGTCTGGGTCGCTCTTGTTCCAGCAGGTTGAGGATACAGGTTAGACAGCTTTTCTGGTTGCTGTTTCCGACTGGTAGTGCAGGAGCCCTAACTCTTAGGTAGCGCCAAGAGCGGCTGCTCCATCAACATCAATATCGTGGGTAACTGTACGTGCTATGTCGCGCATGGAAAGTGACCCTACAGTTATTCCCAGTAGTCTTTCCCGATACCACAACCCCCTATGGATCAAGTCTCAACTAATCGTCTGGATGTGTGAGCTTATTGGCACCAAATACGCACCCACTTTGCCATCCACACTCTATCTAAAACTAAAATGATAATACAAAGAAAAAAAAACCTAAATTAGACACCCATCAAAAACATATTCGCCTCCGCCTCTGAGGTTAGCGAGGGCTTAGAACCAACATCAATGACTTTCTCCTAGTAAACTCCCTGGATATCCTAGCACTAAGTGAAACAAACAAACCTTCAATCCTCAGTCTTCTTGCACCATTTTACACACATAACCTGGGCCTGTCTATCCACCTACCTACATAAGTTTCAACATTTTAGGACGAGTAGTTTCAGAGATTCTCGTTAAACACTAAATACGTAAAATGGAAACGAACGTTTCGCAAGAAATAAAGATGCATATCATTTTTTTCTGACTTTAACATTCATAAGTTGTCTTTCGCGAAATTGTACACATGTAACCCGGGCCAGTCTATCTATGTTATTGCTTACTTCCGTCACTTAAGACTTGTAGTTTCGGAGATATCTCCTTAAACACTAAATACGTAAAATGGAAACAAACGTTTAGTGGGACATGAAGATGCATATATATATATTATAATTTCAACATTTATGGGTAATTTTGCGCAAAATTGTACACACATTACCCGCGATTATCTATTTACCGACATTCTCAGCACTTTAGACGTCTTAGTTTGTGAGATATGTCCTTAAACACTAAATACGCAGAACCGATACGAACGTTTTGTAGGACACGAAGATGCATATCGTTTTTATTTCAGAACAGCTACATTAATGCCGGGAATAAAGCGTGGTATAATGGGAAAATACAGCCATCTTAGACACGATTTTATCGAGGAGGAAATTTATGAAAATTAAAAAAGATCTGATTATATTTAAAATTCTCCAAGTAGTGGCATGCAAGTTAATTTTCATGAAAAGACCTTTCTGCCAGGCATTTTAAAGATATCACATAAATCATTACTGTTTGTCAGATGGAAGTTTAGCATTTTCGCCATGATCTGTTGCAAATAGGCATACTATCGATAAATTGATTAAGGATTCAAATATTTTAGCGAAGAGTGAAGGAGAGTTATTAGGGGGAATTATTCGAGTCAGTACTTTCTCTAGAGTTGTTGAAAACTGGTACCACAGAGGCAGTTTCCCAGCTATCAAGGAAGCAAGATTCTGCAAGTCATTTATTATATAGTTGGGAGAGGACAGGAGCTAGCGCAGAAAAGCATTTCTTTATTACTATAGCAGGGTCGAAAGTTTATGATATCAACCATTTCTACCAGATGACTAGCATTCTCGAGTGGGCTAAGGACATCTGTCACACAAGCCTCTCAGGCATTGTTATTAGGAACAGGTTGATGAGCGAAACTTGCTCATCTTCACGATATGGGAGGCGGGTCGGGAATGTAACAGTTTGTGTAAGGGAGTGGGAAATTGAAAAACTATGCGTGTTATTATTAACTGGGTATTTGGGTCTTTACGGCAGACTGTGAGGTACCCGGACATATCAAAATAATTAGAAATTAAATGGTTTACGTTAGTTTTACATAGTACTCGGATATCTGGGGATCTTATGTTAAAGAAGGATTCCACATCGACACGGTTTGTTCTATTTGGAAACACCCAATATCATTATTTGAGGAAACTTAGTCTTCATGACGCGTGGGACTTCCTGCTGATTGTGGGCTAGTCACATGCTGTTCTGCACATTGTGCAACTGGTCCTAATACGATCATGAACATACCTGGTTTGACCGTGTTTTAGACATTGTTGAAGTGTTTCTTGTTTTTTTGTAAGGTAATTCTCTTGTGGCTTCGCAGTGAGTAGTTGACTTTTGCAACTCTTATATAAGAGTAAAGAAGAGATTCTCATCCAACTCTTTCTTCATGGTCGTTACTCTGACGCCCATCTTTCTCGCCCAGGTTCGCATTGCCTTGTCTGGGTCTTGCTGTCCTATTTTGCAGCTTTCGGACGAATTTCGTTGTGCCGACACAGTCAGAACGCTTGCTATATAATTTTCTGCTATCCACTGCTCTCAGTTCACCGTCACAATTCTCCAGCTCAAATCTCACGGTCTTCAAACTATTCAAAGAGCATATTTCCGAATGTTTTAATCCCACGCGAATCCTTGTGATGCAGGTCGCTCTCTTCCAGTAATCCAATGCTTTCCATACTCTCAAACTCTCAAACCCACCAATAGTACACAGAAACACTTTAACGTTATTGAATACTTCAAATAATTCGGAAATAGAAAAATATAAAATAATTATCAAATCTATCTCGAACACCCTGTACTTCGTTTTGTCTGTTTTACTGTGAATCAAATTCTATTTAATTTAGTAGCTTTTGATAGTTACTAATGCTTGGCAACTAAGTTGTGACTCTAAACTCATGTAAGCTACCAAATCGAGCTATTGCAACAAGATAAAGTTAATTTCACACCCAGGAAGATTTTATGTAATCCAAAGATTGGAACCTCGGACTTACTACTACTACTACTACTACTACTACTACTACTACTACTACTCTGGTTATTATTATTATTATTACTACTACTACTACTACTACTACTACTACTAGTTGAACAAAGGGTAATGGCAACTAAGTGATGATTCGGCACCTCTTAAAGCTAGCAAACCGTGGCCTTTACAACTAGATAAAGATTAATTTTATACCCGAAATGTATTCTATGCAATCCATATATGAGGCTATGAGTGTTAGGGTTACTTTAGTTCAAAGTGTAACAATTAGTATAGGTAATTAAGTGGTGGCCTTACACGCCTTAAAGTTTAAAATTTGGTTTGTAAAGCCGGTAGATGGAATCAAGACATTTAATATTACTTCTGCTCATCGTAGAACAGGGGATATTTGCAACTAGGGGGTTACTATAAACTCATTAAAGCTACAAAAATGGATCTTTACAGTTGGATAACATTTTATTTTATACCCGGAGGAGATTTTATATAATCCATAGATTACAACCTGAAAGTTATTCTCACATCTGTTCAGATGAGTATTGGTACGTCCGTAATAAGGCTACCCTCTCTACAGCCACCGGATCTCTACAGCCCCCATAAGTTTAATTTCACAGAAACAACAGATTCTATATAATCAATAGATTGAAGGCTAGCAGTTATTCTCACTTCGACTCAGAGTAGAACAAATAGTATTGGATACTAGGTAGTGTCTATACACTCCTTAAAGCTAATAAATCTGGTTCTTCCAAGCCAGATAACATTTTATTTTATACACAAACAGATTCTACATAATCCATTTATAAGCCCCAAGAGTTATTTTGTAGAAAGTAGAAACAATGAGTATTTGCACTTAACTCGTCTACAATCCGCAAACCTACCTAATTAGGAAATTTACAACACGATGAACTCACCACTTACTAGACAGTACTCTTTATTACAATCTGAGCGAAAGTAATTGTAATTCACGAAGTCCCTATCTATGGATTATATGAATATGTACTAAATAGGAAAGGAAACATTTAGCAGCTTTAAGGAGAGTAACCACTTAGTTGCCAATACTCCTTGTTCGATTCTGAGCCGAATAAGTAGTAATTCCCATGGTCCCATTTTCGGATTATATAAAAATTTGTGCTGGATGTTAAATTATATTGTTGCTAGTTTTAAGCGATGTAGACTCATCACGTAGTCGCCAATACTTCAAATCTATCAAATCTACTCTTTTCAAAACAAAACGAAATCATCCAAGTTTTTGCTTCCTTTTTCAATTTTTTCACATTCAATTTCATTCAATGAAAGGTAAGATTTATCACAGTTTTACTTTATCAGTATTTTATGAGCAGTTTTTTAAATATTTAATATGCGGCAGATGCGCATAACAGGTATGAACGCTGGCTTCCGGTGCAAAAGGGTTGAAGAAATTGTCTACGGATGCCTGAAAGTGATACAACAATTTTTTTTATTCATATTAATTTCAGACTTTTCTTTTTTTCATATTAATTTCAGACTTAATATGAATAAAACAAATTGTTGTATCACTTTCAGGCATCCGTAGACAATTTTTTCAACCCTTTTCCACCGGAAGCCAGCGTTCATACCTGTTATGCGCATCTGCCAATATTTAATATGCAAATATAATTTAATATTTAAAATACAAATAAAAATAATTTCATTTCTATTTTGATCCAATAAGGAAATCTCGATTCCGCCATTCTGTTGGCCTAAATGTAAAATTATGAAAACCTATAAATAGTTATAGTTTGATATATTAAATTATCGCAATTTCTAGCTTCTCCGAAAATGACCGTAATCGACGTGAATGCCTTGAAACGGTTGATTTTCACAAATTTTAATTTCTGCGATAATTTAATATTTTAAAGTATACAAAAAATCTGTTAATCCAAACAAGAGAACTGATCGTTTTGTTAATTTAAATAAGTGTAAGTTCCACAAATAACTTTTATTATTATCATTACTATTATTATTACTACTATTATAATTACTAGCATTATCATTACTACTATTACTATTACTACTACTTACAAATAACCCTAGTTGTATTATTTATTTTTAATTGTTTAGTTTAATTAAGACAACACATCCCAAGTTCACTGAAATTCTACTACATTATAACAATTTATACTTATTCATATGCTACATTTTCAAGTTATCTACAGTAATTTTTCTAGATTGTTTACAAATGCAGAAAGAGTAAAAAATAATTAATATTTGGAACTATAAAATATATTTTATCTCAATATATAAAAGCTAAAATCGTCTGTACATAATTTCGATCAGAAGATTTAACTATATATTAATATTAATAAATATTTTGAAATGATAACATTTTAATTCATCTATAACTAACAATCCGATTGTGGTATTACCACTATACCAACCAATAAGTATATAATTTAGCACTATAATTTGAATAAGCGTAAGTCCCACAATAACGTTTATTACTATTATTATTATTGCTATTATAATTATTATCACTACTACTATTACCATAACTATTACAACAACTTACAAATAATCCTAGTTATATTATTTATTTTTAATTGTTTAGTTTAATTAAGACTAAACCTCTAAATTTTATTAGTTCACTGAAATTCTACTACATTACAACAATTTATATATATCCACAGTTTCCAGATTGTTTACAAACTTATTCAGAGTTAACCGTTTGAAATGCCTTAAGTTAAAACCCATCCCATCTTGCTGATTAAGTAAACAACTGTTATCAGAGAATATAGCAATGTCCAACTTTTCACTAAGACAAAGAAAACAAGTGTGGTTGTGCAGTGTAGGTGTCGAGGATTTTATTAAATGCTCGATTCTATTACAGGAACTATATTCGTATCTTTTAGAGATACGTACTTTGAGAGTGAGGTACCTATTTCATTATTATCTGGGTTATTAAATGAAAATTTGTGGTTACTGTATCTGGCCTTAAAGTCAGTATTGTGCTCCCTATGTATGTTTTTTTTTAATTAGGATTGTTTTCTGGGAAAATAGTTCTTAAATAAACTATATTTTTAGTTAAACACTTTTCTTGCAACATGCATTCATTCTTATCTCTACAACTACATTAATCATTGTTATTATTATTATTTTGTAAGCTGTTAATTCTATTGTTTTCATCACTTTTTAATATCTGTTTATTATGACTTCATTATTTTGTTCCAAGTTATTTATACAACTATAACAAAGTTTAATCGTGTTTTTATTAAAGATTTTAGGCAATGGGTTATTTATTCGGAAATATCGATTTATATATATATATATATATATATATATATATATATATATATATATATATATATATATATATACTGTAAATATATATATATATATATACTGTAAATATATATATATACCGTAAATATATATATATATATACTGTAAATATATATATATATACTGTAAATATATATATATATATATATATATATATATATATATATATATATATATATATATATATATATATATACCGTAAATATATATATATATATATATATACTGTAAATATATATATATATATATATATATATATATATATATATCTTGTAAATATATATATACATACTGTAAATATACACGTGCTGGTCAAAAAAATAGAACATATGTATAAAACTGTAAAAATCATTCCGTTTGAGATAATTCTCGGCTTTTAAATTGTGTAGGCGAAATATTCTATATGTAAATAACAATTACAACTATTGTTAATCATTTGTAATATTTGCATATGTCAGACTTTATTGTCACAGAGTAGTTTATTGTCACATTGGGAAATTCAGCGTTTCAATTTAATAGAACATTATTCGTGGAGTAATCTTAAACTCAAAAAAATTATGTGTTTAAAAAGATTTTGCAAGTAATTTAATCATAATCTCTCATTATGGGTCGCTCTAAAGACATATCTTTGTTTGAGAAGCAGCGAATGTTCGATTTGCGGGAAGTAGGAAAGACGCACATGGAAATCGCAACCAAGGTCGGATGTTCAAAATCGGTAGTGACCAAAGTGCTCCAGAAAGATGTTAAGGGTGTTTCTAACAGCAATTGCAAGAAATGCGGACAAAAGAAAAGCACCACTGAAAGACAAGACCGGGCACTGGACAAGGTGGCAAAGAAAAGTCGATTCCAGTCAACAAGCCACATTACTAAAAGTGGAAACAGGCTTCTGGTGCCGACGTTTCACGAAGCACTACCTACCGAAGGCTCCGGCAACTGGGATACCAAAATCGTATAGCTGCCACCAAACCGCTCCTTAACAAAAATCAGATGTTGAAGAGGCTACGATGGGCAACTGCTCATCAAACCTGGACTACAGACGAATGGCGGCGTGTGATCTTTTCAGATGAGTCTCGATTTTGTATTTCCTTCGGCGACCAAGGGCCACGTGTTTGGCGAAGATCCACGGAACGGTATAACCAAGAATGCGTCAAGAAGTCTGTGAAGTTCCCGCAGTCTTGCATTGTTTTGGGCTGTATGAGTGCTAAAGGTGTTGGTAATTTCTGCTTCATCAAAGGAAATGTAAACGCAACAGTGTACCAAGATATCATGGAAGCTAATTTACTGTAAGTGCTGGATAATCAGTTTGACAGTGACGCCACATACACCATTTTTCAACATGACTTGGCACCGGCACACTCTGCCAAGTCCACAACTTCCTGGCTCCGAGAACAATCGATCCCTGTTCTTGAATGGCCGGCGAACTCGCCAGATTTTAACGTTATTGAAGCCTTGTGGGATCAGATGAAGAGGAAGCTTCGCAAAGAAAAACCTACTACCTTTGCAGCCATGACGATTGCAATACAGAACACATGGGATTCGGTGTCTACACAGTTTGCGAGAAGCTTGTTGTTTCCATGCCCGGCGAATTGATGCTGTTATCAAGGCAAAATGTGCTGCTACTAAATATTGATTAATTTTTATATGTATTTAAGTTAATAAAAAAAACTATTTTGTTTTCTTAGCTGTCTTGTTTTATTATTTTGAAACGCGGAATATTGAAAAACTGACATTGCAATTGATATGAAAAAAAGTTTCTATCGTAAACCAACTATTTCAGTTAGTTTTGCATTATAGGAATATTTTAGCACCAATTACATCTCACAGATTGTCCTCAATAAGAATATGAGATTATGATTAAATTACTTGCAAAATCTTTTTAAACACATAAATTTTTTGAGTTTGAGATTACTAAATTTCCTAATGTGACAATAAACTACTCTGTGACAATCAAGTCTTATATATGCAAATATGACAAATGATAAAAAATAGTTGTAATTGTTATTTACATATAGAATATTTCGCCTACACAATTTAAAAGCCGAAAATTATCTCAAACGGAATGATTTTTACAGTTTTATACATATGTTCTATTTTTTTGACCAGCACGAGTATATATATATATATATATATATATATATATATATATATATATATATATATATATATATATATAATGTAAATATATATATATATATACTGTAAATATATATATATATATATATGTATATATACTGTAAATATATATATATACTGTATATATATATATATATATATATATATATATATATATATATATATATATATATATATATATATATATATATATTTTCATTTTAATACTTATCATCAATGCTTATATAAAAAAAGAACAACCAATATATTTGAAATTAACTCCCGGCATGACCGATGCTTCTGTTCTTTTCTACATTGAACCGCGAATTACAACAGCGGACTATATGTCAGACCAACACAAAGACGTCTCTTCGATAAACAAAACTAAAAGTTTGCTTATTTTATAAAAAAAAGAGAAAATTAATCTCTGAAAATGGAGAGTGTCTCCGAAATATATAAGATTAAAGTTAAAAAAAAAGAAAAAAATCTGTCTTGCATTGTAAGGGCTTTCATTGTCATTTATATATATATATATATATATATATATATATATATATATATATATATATATATATATATATATATTAATTAATTAAGTTAAAATATTAACTAAATGAACAAAACCATTACTTTTCAAAAGTGCTCAATATATATTAGAGCTTTTATATTAAAATAAACATAGTTTGAGTATCCGACAATCGTTTCAGAACCTTCTAGATTCTTTTTCAGGGATGTACTGGTGAGCTAAGATTATACCCGTTAATACACAATCATAAGAAAGAAAGACAAATAAAAAACACAAGCAGACAAATTATATTTCAAAAATCCTCAGACGAGAAACCCCCTTTCCATAGGATGACACATTTGACACCTATCTATCAACTCTCCAGAAATTGGACCATGCTCAAACTTTTGATGGGATCGAGCAGACTTGACTGTCTCTTCTTCAACCACACGACTAGACACCGAGACATACTCATACCCACGCTAATACGTACATATTTATATACTTACGAACATACATACACACTTATATATAGAAGTAAAATTAAAAACATACATACCTATATATATACACACTCACAAACATCCATATACATATATATATATCTATACATACACACACACATATATATATATACATACACATACATATATATATAAATATACACATATATATATACACACACACACACTTATAAATATATATATCTATTTTACTTAAACTATTTGCATGACTGACTATACATATGTCTCCTCTACCTTAAACACATGCACACACACAGATACATACTCACACACACCCACATCCACGCTTATACGTACACACTTATACACTTACAAACACACATACATACTTATATATAGATGTAAAAATAAAAACATATATACATATATATATATATCCACACCCACCTATATATATATATATATATATATATATATATATATATATATATATATATATACATACATACACACATATATATATACACACATACACGCACACTTATATATATATTAATCTAATTTGCGTAATGTGTTAAGGATTTCATTTTTATCTTCTTACTAAATATTATCACAATAAGTCACAAAATATAGTATTATATATCGCTGTTTACTATTTAATTAAATTTCTTAACAAATATCAATCATATTTACCTACGAATTAAGTTAATCAAACCGCAATATATTTCCCCTAATTAATTGAGGATTAGAAACCAAGTTTTTAATATCGACTAGTTATTATTTTTATATGATAATTTCCATAACACTTTATTATTTGTAATAATTCTGCGTTAAATTATAAAGGAATTGCACTTTTTATTTTATTTTATTTTCTCTTTATGTGTCCATCTATATTGATTTAGTCTAATGGACATTTAATTGATATTAATTTAATTTCACTAATTTTATCATTTGTTCATCCTGCAATAAACCTCTAAATTCAATATAAATTCTAAACTTTGCAACCTATTAATTTATAGATCTCCTGGTTATTAATAGTTATCCCATCATTCGGAGTCATATCAATACAAGCAGTTACATAGACCAATATGTATAATAATAACCAATATGTATAATAATAATGGTGGGTTATTATTATACATATTGGTCTATGTAACTGATTGTATTGGTATATATGTATATATATATATATATATATATATATATATACTGTAAATATATGTTTTGAAAAGGATCAATGATATAACACCAATAAAAATGCGAGTATGGCTAGACTTGTAACACCTCTGAGGAAAACGATACAGAGAAGATTACTCACCATTAGTTTCTCTCTGAAACAAAATGAACTTTCTTTTAGTGTTCTTTTACATATATCGATGGAACCACAATAAATCTTACAACCTTCACTACTGCAATAGGTGACTTGTGTAGAAATGAATACAATGATTTACCCCAAGTAACATTTATACCAGTTAGGCATAACACAATTGAGGAATTAGGTATGTAAATATTAACTCATATAAAATTAATTAAAATGGTTATGAAGGTTTATCGAATTATTTTAAAGTTCTGTTCTAATTTCATGACAATTAAAGCAAATATGAGTACATTTATAAGTGAACTCAATAAATGAACTTTATATTATCTCCTAACCCAAACCTTTATCTGCTAGACTGTATTCCATAGCAGAAACTATTACAATGATGATGATGATGATGATGATGATGACAAATAAATGGAATGCTTATATATGAATTCAGGTGTAAATAATTATATTCTTTCTTTTTCAGATTTTCCTGCTTGGTGAATTCTTATAAATTATAATTTTCTGATAAAAGAAATTTTTAAAAAGCTGAAGGCCTAACAGTGACACATTAGAATGTAAAACAATCAAGCAGATGAAAACAGTACACGTAAAAAAAAATTGTTGAAGATTACAGTCACAAATGTGATTGCTTTCACTTGATTCCATGGAGAAAATACACATTTGATAAAAAGGATATTCTTGTGATTATTGACTTGATAAACGAATAATTGTATTGAATTCTAAAAATATTATTTGATATCTAATGAAATTTTGTCCGACTTTAGTTTTCATTAATATCAAATTTTAAGTAACTTATGAATTAAAAAAAAAGTATGTCAATCAGTTGTATATACATCTTTGTTTACATTGAATATTTTTATGAACTTGAATTTGTGAACGTGAATCATTAATCTCTTATCGTGTAAATCAAAGAGCATCCATACAGTAAATAAATATTTTTATTTTCAATACAACGAAATACAAGATCAAACCGCAGAGAAACCTTGCAAAGTTTGTGACACTTCTTTTAACTATGAATAAACGTGGAAAACATGTTGCAGCAGATCCATATTCTTGTGAAATATGTGGCTTTTCTAGTTCAAGTAACTCAAATCTTGTTGTACATTTACGAACACACACTGGAGAAAAGCCATTTTCTTGTACAGTGTGTGGCTCTACTTTTACTCACAAGGCAACATTAGTAGAACATATGCAAAGACATACTGGAGAAAAGCCATATTCTTGTACGGTGTGTGGTTCTTCTTTTGGTAGGAAACAAACGTTAGTAGCACATATGCGAACACACACTAGAGAAAAGCCATATCCTTGTAAAGTGTGTAGCTGGGCCTTTCGTCGGAATGACAAAACATATGCGAATACATACAGGACAAAAGCCCTTTTCTTGTAAAGTTTGCGGCTGTTCTTTTAGTAATGAATACACAGTTGTTGTACATATGCGAACACACACAGGAGAAATACCATATTCTTGTAGAGTTTGCAGATCTTCCTTCAGTGAGAAAGCAACTGTAGTTACACATATGCGAACACACACAAAAGAAAAGCCCTATTCTTGTAAAATGTGTGAATCTTCTTTTAGTCATAAAGCAACGTTAGTCGGACATATGCGAATACATACTGGAGAATTTTAATAGAATACTCGGGTATCTATGTATCTCATATAGAGATCAAGTGTTAGCCCCAGGAAGGGGCCCCTTGATTTCTGAGATCTTCGACTGAAGTAAAATTAAACATTAAGAGAAAAGCCATATTCATGTACAGTGTGTGGTTCTTCTTTTAGTAGGAAACACACATTAGTTGCACACATGCGAACACACACTGGAGATAAGCCATTTCCTTGTACAGTATGTGGCTCTTCTTTTCGTCAGAGATCAATCTTAATAACACATATGCGAACACACACAGGAGAAACGCCATTTTCTTGTAAAGTCTGTAGTTCTTTTACTCAGAAAACAACTTTGTTTAGACATATAAAAACACACATTAGAGATTAACTATATTATTTTAATCGACACAACCAATTTACTCACTTTTATATGAATAAAGGTTTACTCATCCAATAGCTAACATTTTTAATAGATTCTTTTGTCATGTCTAGTTCGTCTGTTTTAACTCCTGTGTTTTGTTCTGTCTTTTTTACTTTGTTCTTTTTATGTTATTTTTTCTTAAAAATAATATTTTAACAGTGAGAATTAATATATTTCAAAAGAATACGATGGGGATGGTTAAATCAGCGACGTCTATAGAGGCAAGTAACTTATAGTGATGTTAGCCGCAATATTGCTCAAACTTGGCTTTGACAAAGAGTCACGATTCTCTTCCTCACATGTGGCATGCTACAGGACACTCAGAAATAATGAAGAGTTTTCTATGCAGTTTAGCTCCAAAATCTTTTCTTGTACTGTGATATTTAATTGAACAGCAAGTTTTCCAGAAAATGTTTTAATAATCTAAGGACACTTTCATTGTACATACTCCATCTTGTGTATGACATGAAACTGCATCCCGTGGCGAGGTCCCAATTCAGGAACTTTGAGAAGTGTTTTGCATCATTCCCATGTTCATTTTGTTGTAGTATCTGTCAAAGTGAAACTTATAGATTACATAGAATTGCTCGTTTACGTACTATTTACAACATTTCAAAACCAATTATTTTAGTATTTTTTATTATTTTTCATACCAAATTTTACTTTTAGAATCTTTTTAGAAATAAATGCTAAAATTAGAAGGCATATTAAAAAATTAAGCGAAAAAGAGAATTGAAATTGAATGAAAGAAATTGCTGGGTTACGCCAAATAGATACAGCAGGTCTATTATAAATTTCACATTTTTTTAAAAGAAAATCATTCACTTATCGGGAGTTAGCTTTTATTTCTTTATCAATAATTTAAAATTGCCCCAATACTTAATGTGGATTATATTTTTGTAATTTCTGGTTTAAAAAATGAAATCTTTCATCTTCGGTATAGAGGCTTCATTGGCATTGTTAAATGCCCAATGGATAATAATAATAATAATAATAATAATAATAATAATAATAATAATAATAATAATAATAATAATAATAATAATAATAATAATAATAATAATAATAATTGATTGTATTACCAACACACAATGTATAATAAGTATATGAAGGTTGTTTCAACTTTAAAGTTAAAAGATTTTTTCAGAAAAGCCCCACATCAGTGTGTTCTCCAGGCTGAACTATCAAAATAATTTTTACAATGATTTTCAATTATCATTAAGTTGAGTGAAATTATTTTGCTACCATGTCAACAATTATGTTAAATATTGACATTCATCTGACTCTACGAGGTGGGTTATCTTCAAACGTCCATAGACATATACGTCTTGAAATAAGCCTACCTCCTTCAATACCTAACTATTTTGACATGCCAGAATACCCCTGACTAAGTCGTCAAAATTCGGACAAACATGCATGGGCTCGGAATCTATATTCTTAAATCCTCTCCTTAACTAAAGAAATGTGTATAGAATCCGAAAATTAGGCCTATATTTGATTTTGATTACCTTAAAAAGAGGCGTTAGTAACATATATTTCCTCTACCGTTAGCCCTCGACACAAAACTGTATAGAGCCATTTGGTCGCACATGGAAACTCTATAGCAAGCATCACTCTCCTCAATGAGTAACTCCGACTTATGCAGCTGCTATTGCGCATAGGAACCAAGTATTCTGCTGTTTACACTGCCATAAGTCAGTTAAAAATAGGCAATCATTTGTAGCATAAAAAACTACTGTAAGAATATAATAGCTGCAGCTAAGCATTGATATACTGAAATGACGAGAAATTGCATGGCATCACACAAATTAAAACCCGCGATTTCTGAAAAATTTACAATAGCCTGGTAAAACATGGGCAATAAAATATCTTGTGACTATTCAATCACCATTATGGCGCTTTCACAACAACAAACAAGGCGGAATTGCTTGCCCAGCGGTTCACCTTAAACTCCACTACAGAGGAAAACCCCAGTAAATGAGCTGATCATCACCCCTTCACATGTCTTTGCTGTCATAAAAATACATTGACTCCTCGAAATCAGCTAATATTTGCTATAGTACTAACAAAAATGTTCTGAGCTGGCCCCTGTCCTCTCCAAACTCTATAACAAATATTTCGTAGAATCTTGCTTTACTGATAACTGTTGAATTGCCTCTGTGGTACCAGTTTTTAAGAACTCTGGCGAAAGACACAGAAAATTATCGTCTAATGAGTTTCATCTTATTCCAGGAAAAATCTTTGAATCATTGATTACTCTAGTGATAGTCCACCACCTTGAAAATACTAATCTTCTCTCTGACGAACAGTATGAATAAATGCAATCCTATTCTACTTACGATACTCCAACATTCATCTCTGAACGTATGTAATACACACTGGATAATTTAGGTTAAACTAGGGCGGTAGCGCTAGATATTTCCAAAGCTTTTGACAGTAAAATAAACTCGTACGTTATCACTGGATGGATACTTTATATAATCAGATCTTTCTGAGCTACAATGAAGATCCAGGTCGTTCTTGATGGCCGTCTATCCAAACAACATTACATTAATACGAGTGTGCTACCGGGATCTTTATTATTCCTGATCCTCATAAATGACCTCTCCAATGAATTGTATCTAAGATGGGTGTATTTACTGATTACACTACACTCTATTTTCGGCATGAGGGCAAATCAAATGTCTCTCTTTATATATATAAGGCAATGGCTGAATCCTTTCAAAAATAAACTACAGTGTGTAGTAGAATAAGGCCCAAAATGGATGGTCACATTTAATGCTACCAATAGAAAGCTCCTGTCCTTTAACAAAAAATACTCTAAAACTTTTTCCCTTTAGAGTGTTTGCTTTTGGATTTCCTTCCCTGCTTCCTGTTTCGCCGACATTACCAATATGCAGAACTTTTAATGTAATGTGTTTAAATATCTTGTTGCTCAATTCCTCACCCAAGTTGCCTCCTATAAATCTGGTCCCTATCACAGTAGCACCTTACGCTTCAGTGGCAATATGCTTTGTTTGTGGCGCACAAATGTAAAAATATAAATAATCTAAAAATCCTTACACATGGCCGTCCTCTACGTTCGTCATTTTTAAGTCTTTCATTACCATTACAGAATTTATGAAACTACCTTCGTACTGTCTGATCACTTGTGGACCTTTTGCTACATAGCAAAAGCCGTGATTGGATGAAAGGTTTTGAGTGACACCTTACAGGTCAGATGTGACCTCAAAGCCAAAGTCAGTGAAATCACATGACTTCTGGCCGGGAGTTCTGTTTCTTTTTATCGGACAACTTAAGCAAGCGGAGCAAAACATGGGCGTTCCCGAGTAGTCTCAGTGATTGTAGGGGGTTGCGTACAATGTAGCTTGGTGTAGCGAGACAAGCTATCTATCTATCTATCTATTTACTGATCTTTCTCTTATATATATATATATATATATATATATATATATATATATATATATATATATATATATATATATATATATATATATATATATATGGGGTAAGGTACACGATAGTTCATGAAAAATGAAGTGTCGTGATGGACAAAATGTGTGAAAAGATGACAGACGGAAAACAAGTCAAAATGCAGGAGAAAAACAAAGACAAGAGATTTTTTTGACCGGTTTCGTTCGTGGGGAACGTCTTCAGAAAATGAAGAATACAGAAAATTTTATTTTATATTGAAGGCACACACATGGGATTAGGGGGAAAATGATCTGCTTGGATCATGTGAGGATCCTATACCCTAAGCAGACACTTAGCTAAAGCTGCACTAAAACAATGCAATATATTACACCAATGCGCACCTGACTAAGTATCTATATTTATATATATATATATATGCATATACATTTTGGAAAATGTTGTTTTGTATGTATGTATGTGTTATGGATATATACACATATGTGTGTATATGTTTACATTTACACGTGTGTGTGTGTTTATATATTTTTATATATTTTTGTGATTATTGCAAGCTCTCATTTACAATCTAACCTTTTTGAATACATCTCTCTTATTTTTCTATTTTTAAACCATTTATATTTTTGTTTTTCTCCTAACTTTTAACTTGTCTTTCCTTTTTATCTTCTTTTTTCACACATTTTCCCACCTCAGCTTTTCATTTTCATGAATTGCTCTTTAAAAACCTATTGTTGACAAATTAGCTTGACCCATCCCTGTTTATTTCTTATTAATCTTTAGGTGCTAACTTTCCAATGTGTCAATTTCATCCCCACCCTTTTTGTTCACCGTAGCTAGGTTCTCTGCCGCCTTCCTTCCCAACCGCCTTTGAAGAATGTATCACCTACTTATCATGTCCCAACATCACTTAATGTCTCCTCACATGATCCAAGCCGATAATTTTCCCCTGCATCCCATGTGTGTGCCTTCAATATAAAATAAAATTATTATGGATGGAGGTTTGCATAATGAAGACATCTACTACTACAGCCACCATCAAGAAGTTGATGGAATCTTTGCGACTCATGGTTTACCGTTGATGGTTGTGAGTGACAACGACCATTCTTTCTCCAGTGATGAATTCAGAAGGTTTTTAACGGCCAATGAGGTTAGACATATATTTACAGTTCCTTACTATCCCTCTTCTAACGGGCAGGCAGAATGGGCGTACGTACATTCAAAGAAAACAATGAAGCGGATAGACAAAGATATGAAAACATCCCTTCAACAAAAGTCAACAAATTCCCTTTTAACTTCAAGAAAAGAAAACTCCGCACACTACAACTGGGATTCCTGAATTGCTGTTCAAGCGAAAATTAAGAACGGGATTTTCATTTGTTGAAGCGAGACAAGCTTAAGGGCCTTGTGTACAATTACAAAATGGAGAAAGGTACTTAGATTATGACCCCTTTCTGAAAATATGTAGTAAATTATCTAGCCTTCGTGAGGAATTTTTGCACTAGTAAACGGTGAATAGAAGGCATCATTACGAGGCAGTTGGGTAATGTTGTAATTGAAGGGTGTGTTGGTTGCTTCCTTACATTTATCGCACGAAATGAATTGAACGAACAACAACTGAGTAACAGGCAACAAAAAAGGGTTTATTTAACAGAGGGTTGGAACTGTGTCCCAGTGAAGAAAAGAGGCTGCCGTGTCGTCAGCAAATACATTCCCAGTGGAGACGGCTGCTGTTGGAACGACGCAGGGGGAAGGGCAGGAGAGAGATGATATTTCCTCGATCGCGTCTTGTTTCTCTCTGCCGATCTCGTCCCTAGACTAAACTGTCCAAGTAGTCCGTTTGGGGACAGCTAGAAAATCATACGCCCTGTAAGCCGATTGGTCACTGTATGACCAAACTGCCTACAGGGGACAAGAAGAAATAGGTCCTCTGTCCGACCGCTACAATGTCAATTTTGTTGTTAGAAACAGAGAAAATGGCACGGAGACATTCAGAACAGATCATTAAAAGGACAATTCCGTTTTTAGAGGAGAGTGTGATGTGAATGATACTGCTGATGACATGGTGATAACCAGTACTAGGGAGCTTCGGAGTTAGTAAGTCAGAATGAAGCTGGATCGGAACTTACAGACATCGGTCAGGAAGCATCGCCTATTCTTCGGAGATCTGAACGTGTGCGGAAGGCTCCATCTAAGTTAAGAGACTCCGTTCATTCATCCATCTAATATTGGAGAGATATAATAAATATCAAGGACAGGAGTTGTCGTCCCTAAAGCAGAAAGGTTAAGCCGAAATTACGGCCGTTGTATTCCAGTTTTTTTTTATCTTGCATAGAGGGTGCTTTTTTGTTGCTGTTATAGATAAAGGCGGGACGTTTGCAGAACTTGCTTCGTCTTAGCATAAAACGGTAACCGTGTTTAGTTTGTGTTTCCATTCTAACCGAGACATAATAATTACTACTACTACTACTACTACTACTACTACTACTACTACTACTACTATTACAAATAATAATAATGGAAACTTATTTCATCTCTGCACAACTCTTAGCTACTTCTACGAGTCGGATTGCATAATTTGTGTAGCTTGGTTACGTTAACTGGAGTGGCTCATTGAGTCACGAATTTATCAGGAGTCTCTTTCGTACCTTCACAGTGTTAGCAGACCTAGGACTAAGGAGTGTGTGTGTGTTTTTTTTTTGGGGGGGGGGGTAGGGGGTTAATATCTATTTAGAAAATTATGAAATACTCAGTGACGATTATTTTTAACTTTTGGTTTATTTTTATTGTCGGCGGAAAATTCATTGGTGAAATCTTTGAAAAATAGCTTGAATGTATCGATATCAACAAATATGTATGTTTTAAAACGGTAAAAAACGATTGTATAATTTTTAATAAAATGTTTTTAATAAGAAGCTGGAACCTTTATTACCTCTTTATACATATTGTGTTTTTAATGGCTACCGATCGAAACATCGCCATGTCACTGTCATATTTGTACATGTTTCTATAAATAAAAATATTGTTGGAATTTATTAACGCTCCTTCACTGATTAGCTACTGCCTTGTCCCTTAAGGGCCTCACGGATTAACTGTCAGGTACGCCAAACCTCTACTTCCTTAGGTGTCACGTGAGTCAGCCCATAAAAATGCTTGTACGCTGTGTTCGATCTCTTTTTGACACTTTCTTTCAACCCAGTAGCATCACGGCTGGACTCCTCGGTGACAAAGCCCACGACGGAAGTCACTGAGAGCCTTCCTCACTACTTCTTCCCGTTACCCACCATCTTGGACTGAATTGACTACATCTCGACAGTCCTAGATTTAGCCAGCCTTTATTCCCGGATTCCCAAACTTGGTTGTTATCGGCCCTCTTGCATTGCAACAAAAGTCCTCGAAGACGGCACTCGCAAAAGGCCTTTATTTCCCAAAATAAGAGCCAGAATTGAGGCGCGTACACGTGCAACCCGTTATCCGAACTCTTTAACAAGATAAGTTCTCGTGAAGTGTTCGTAAACCCATCTTAACATATTTCCTTTCTGAACTTAGAACATACTCATTGTTGAGAAAAATGAAGGCATATATATATTATATGCCTTCATTTTTATCACCTAGTAAAACTGCCGTAAAATTATATAAAAGTCTTGTAATGTTCCTTTCTCACAAAAGCTGTCACCCTATTTCTCTTTTAGCACTTATTTACAAAATTGCTACTGCATTCTCATTGAACTTTTGTCCAGGGTAAATTTAATCACGTGCGAGAATTGAAATTTTTTCCAAGGTAAATTTAATCCCAAACAATATATATATATATATATATATATATATATATATATATATATATATATATATATATATATATAGTTATCCCTGTAGGGTAAAAATCCATAGGGCAGAAATGCAAAGGGAATCAAACCGGGTTTATGAAAGAGTGCTCAATAAAAGATATAGAGCTGTATTGTGAATGCTTTTATTCAAACATGTACAAGGTCTGCTACACTGGCATGTCGATGTTATCGATCTACAGCTGTCAAGAGCTGAGGTCTCATCAGGCAGAAAATTATTTTTTGATCCAACCTGGTTGCTGAATTCCAGGGAGAATGAAGTCAAGCAAAAAAGAAGAGGAGAAAGAAATAAAAGTCATGTGACCGATTTTAAAATATGATTGCCGTTCTCCCTGGAATTCAGCAACCAGTTTGGATCAAAAAATAATTTTCTGCCTGATGAGACCTCAGCTCTTGAGAGCTGTAGATCGATAACATCGACATGCCAGTGTAGCAGACCTTGTACATGTTTGAATAAAAGCATTCACTATATATATATATATATATATATATATATATATATATATATATATATATATATATATATAAAACCACATGTATACAAACCTTCCCTGGATTACTATTCGCTCAATTACTGTTGAGTACTTTTCAACTGTGGTTCATTCCCTAATATTAAATAAATAACTCGGACCTTTATTTCCTCATCATGTATATATACAAGCAGTTTCCATTTGTTGATTTTATCTTAATTTGTTCTATCTTTATTTCTAACTGTGCTTACGAAGCGCTATTATATTTAGACTTATATGTGGTTGGTCAGTATAACCTGGCAATGTGGATTAGTTTACGCACTGTAGGATTCTTTTTTGATATTTCGATTGTTATCATCAATGCTGTGAATTGAATGGTATAAATCTTCCCGTTGATTCCAATTTCTTCTAGTCTTTTCCAAGGCTTTTCGGAACTGTTTCTAGTACTCCTGGAATTCTTGGTAAACGGCATGGTAGTGTTCATGTTCCATACTTCTATGTGTGCACTTAGTTTTTTCTGTCCCCCTCAGCTTCACCCTGTGACATTCTGGGACGGCGAAATCTATTATGTGACAGTTGTTTATTTCGTCTTATCGAATAATATCATGCTCGGTCATTTTATGTTTGTATTTCAATGCCCCAGAAAATCTATGGGTTTCGTTGTGACAGCATAACTAGTTATCTTCCTTCTATGGGCTGCTGCTAATATTTTTTAATATTATAAAAAATATTCTGCTCACATAGTATTTTTTAGCAACACTAATTAAGCACATAGTATTGATTTACCATCAACAAGATTTGACAGTTTGTTATGTGTTATGGTACTTTATCTATAAAGAACTATTTGAACTCTTCCATTCACCATAAATACTGGGAGCGCATATTTCTCAGTGTTGGATCCACCCTAGCCCGACAGGAACTGGGTCATTTCAGTGGCCTTTTATCTGTCGGGCTGATGCATTAGTCCTTTATAATAATAGGAGGTCCACTCTCCCAGGTCTTGCATACCCTCTTTGGGGTGGACTAAGTTTATTGCACCGAGCGGGGAATTCCGACAGGACTGCCCAAGCAATTTTGTAGAGGCAAGAGTGATCCTTCCTCAGAGGCGCTTGCTTGACTCTCCCCTATCTTCCGGCTTTGTGTCACATCTTCCTGCGATGAGAAGAAAGTAAATACCTGGAAGTCTATACTGGCAGTAAAAACTGTCGTAAAACCACTCTTGTTGTATCATACTTTTTTCAATATACTTGTTTACTCTAAACTCCGAGTTCGTGTTTTCCTTCCGGCCCCTTTACAGGGTCACAGCAACTGGCGACAAGGTACAGTAAGGGATTCTTGAGAACCTTAAAATGGACCCCACAACTGGCGACGAAGTATATGTATTAATTTTTTTTTTGAGAACCTTAAAAAAGGACAAACGTGGAGAAATTAACGGCAAATTCACCCGACAACGTCCTAGTTGTAAAAAAAAAACCCGTAAAAGATCAACTTATCTTCTCTCAAAGAAAGGTCAGTGAATTTTTTGTTATTGCTATACAGGCACTGTGTTAATTTTTAACAAGAAGAGAATAGATGATATTTTCTTTTCTCTTAGAAGAAATCAAATATCGAGGTCATGTCATAGATAAAGACGACAGAAGGCCGGATCCAGAGCGATCCACTGCAATTAAAGACATGTCGGCTCCCGAAAACATCACATCACTGCAGAGTTTCCTGGGACTGGTAAATTATTACCAAGCTTTTATCTCAAATATACATAATCTCCACGCCCCGCTGAACGAGCTGTCAAGAAAGGATAAAATTTGTGAATGGACACCCGGATGCCAGAAGGCGTTCGACAAAACTATTAAAATACTAACGTCGGATGTATTCCTCACACAACGTAAGCTCGTACGGAATAGGAGCATGCATTGTTCATAAAATTCCAGATGGAACTCACAAGCCCATCGTTCATGCATCAAGGAGCCTGCTTCCAGCGGAGAAGCATTACTCCAAAATGGAAAAGGAGGCGTTAGGAATAATCTTGGCAGTCATAAAATTTCACGGTTACATACACGGTAGATGGTTCTACAAACGGATGGGGAAATACAAACGGATGTTGTGCAACACAGTAAGAGAATTGCCTGTGACCCTACATGAAATTAAACAGGAATCCCTCGACGATGAGTTCATTAACATTACAAAAACAAAAATGTCTGATAAGGACCAACTTATTTCAGACAGGTTTTCATTATTGTTACACCGGCCGTTCTTACACAGGAGAAACTGCACCGGCTGTCACTATAAATAGTGCGAGTCACCAGTGTCACCAGAGTCACCAGAGACACAAAGAGAAGACAACGCACAGTCTTGTAACTGTCTAGCCAAGTGCTAGTCAGTTTCTTACTTTGTTAATACACTTGTTAAACCAACCCTCGACTTGACTTCCTTTATTTATTATTTACTGTTGGACAACTTCACAACAATTATGTTACGATGTACTCCTGTGTAGCGAGAGAGTCGTCGTCCCCCTAAAAAAACCTACAGAAGAGAATCCTAGAAAGATTTACACGTTGGCCACCCGGGGACAAATAGGATGAAAATTTTAATGCGCAGCTACGTGTACTGGCTTAATATGAACCAGGACGTTGAAAGCATCGTCAATACGTGTAAAGGTTGTGTCTTGGCTACAAAGTCACCTCCTATTAAGAATAGTCCGTGGCCAAAAATGAACCGACCTTAGTCAATGATACACTTTAGATGAATGATCTGGAAGTTAAGGAAAACGCCATATTCTCTTTGGTTTACCTGCTTTTCTGCATCCTTCCACTATTCCCTTTAGACATTCTGCAGAATACAATCTATCATGTATTAACTGTCTCCAAAACCTTCTGTCTTTAAAGACTTTGTTTAGCTAACTGATTGATCTGAAAGTCTAAGAACGTGCGTTATTACGCCATCTTCTCGGTGGTTTACCTGTTTTTCTGCACCTTTCCACCACTCCTTTTAGTTAAGGAGACCAAATACATATAGACCTTTAAAATACTGTGATTATTGTATCCATTGAACATCATCATCATCAGCAGCAGCAACAGCAACAGCAACAGCAACAACATCATTATCTATCGTTATTACCGTCTTTTAC
Organism: Sepiola atlantica; assembly: GCA_963556195.1. Classification (NCBI taxonomy): domain Eukaryota; kingdom Metazoa; phylum Mollusca; class Cephalopoda; order Sepiida; family Sepiolidae; genus Sepiola; species Sepiola atlantica. The sequence continues at coordinate 124,727,623 of OY744521.1, forward strand.
TTCGAGATTCAATGCTGAGGACATTTAAGCATTGAAACAATCATTAAATAAAACTTTTAACGGCTACTTACATTTCCTTCGTTATATCAACAGAGGGGATGTGTTTATTCTCTGGACATTTGAAATATAACTAATAACAAGTTTATTTCTAAAGTTGAACGTAAGGTAGACATGCATCAATAAGACACGATTGTATATGGTTGGGTTGTCTATTTTACGGTATATCAGGCCATTAATGTAATGCATAAGCACAATGTCTATTGGAAACGATTAATTGAATATAAGTTGCTATCTTACCGATAACTACGACAGGTGTTCATACATTTGTCACTAGTCCACAAATATATGTGTTTGTTTGTACGTACATCCATAATTTTCTCAACTAAGAGTTTGTATTTACCTCCCATTTCCACCGCGGCGATATGTGACACAAAGTCGGAAAATAGGGATTGAAAGCCAGTGAACTTGAGGCGTGTGCACTCTGGATCACAAAATGACTTAGCAGCCCCGTTGGCATTTCCCGGTAAGGGCTTCTCATGTGATTAGCAATAAACTATCCTTTTGAAAGAGAGAAGGTAAAGCCTGGGACGGTGAACCTCCTAGAACTGCATTTAACTATACGTCAGCCCGACAGCATCAAGGTCACTAATTAAAAAATGGTCCAGACTCTGTCTGACTGATTGTCGATAACGCACTTTCCACTGGTATGAACAACACCAACAATGCAGCGTAAGTAGTAGTATTTATTTCTCAGAAAAAGTATTCAACCCAACACTCATTAATACCCAGAAGAATTTTAGTAACGGATGTTTTTTGTCGACGCACCGTTATTTGACTTCCACCGTAAATAGGAATTACATTAAAATGAATTTTGTATTCTACAACGATAAAATACATAATACGTTATTTTATTTTAATAAATATCATAATAATTTCTATTCAATAAAAACGAAATATATCATTTGAACAATCATTTGTTGCTGAACAGATGGTGTCCGAAAAACAAATTATTCTTAATGTAATGCTGTTTTAATCACGATTTATGAAATTATCGGATACATATCTTTTTAAGTTTTTCAATATTTTAATACATGAACGGCATAATTATTTTCAATGTGATTTTGTCCCAAAATGAACGCAGATATTTGCAAATCAAAATATTAAGCAGATTTTGTAGCTTCACTTTTATTTTTTCTTTCTGTAATTTACGTAATTCTATGTAAATCAAGAAATTTTGTAGCTTTACTTTTCTTTTTTCTTTCTGTAATTTACGGAATTCTATGGAAATTAAGAAATTGGGCGACGCTGAGTAGCCATGCCAGTGTTAACTGATAAATAATTAATTAACTTCATTCCAAAATGGATAATAGTTTAATAACCTAGTACAATACTATAAAAGGGGTTTCTCGTGCAATGCAAGGAAGCTGTTTAAGGCATAGGGCCCGTCTGTTCCAGCTATACCCCACCCTCACCAAAAGAAGGAAGAAGATTAAAACGAGCAAAGGTCAAAGTTCATTAAACAATGATAAGATAATAAACAAATGTGTAACAGACAAAAGTAAAATTACAATTATATATTGATTTATTCGGACTAAGTTTCTCCATCTTTATTTATTTAGTTTCATTTTTCATGGTTTATTTTCATCATAGCATTTCGGCCGGGGTATCCTTGAGTTATTTTCGGATATGTTTTTTTTTGTTAATTAACAATGATCGAATACAGGGAAAACAGCAGCGGCGAAAACGTTGTTGACAGAAAAAGAAAAAAAAAAGAAACCCATGCGTAGAAGTCACACAACTCCATTTTAAATTATCAGGACAAACATGTGCAGGAAACAATTTAACTCGGTAACCGTAAATCTGGAAATGGAAGAGAAAAAAGAAAGTCAGAAATATGCTTCAACAATATTATCTAAGCAAGCGTGGAATTTCTACAGGGTCTCGTTAAACTATATAATAATACGCTGAGGCATTTCATCTGCGTACGTACGTTATCACCTTTAATGCTTTCGGAAATTTATTTCTATTTTGGGCATGAGAGGGTGGGGAGGTCATCCTATCGCCACTGTACGAATGTATGTCAACGTTATTTGTCTGGATGGCATGATGTTACGCGCCTTTTCTATCTTTACAGTAGCAACATCATCATCATCATCATCGATGTAATGAAGTCTAGAGGTGACGTCATAGCGGTGTCTATCCGGTGTCTTTGGCGCGTTTTTTGAATCAGTTCCAGTTTGAAAGCCCGAGAAAGCCGCCCTGTTTTCAGCTGTCTCCGTCTATTTTTGAGAATAGACGTAAAATGTTTGGATGATTTCTCCTCGTTCTTGGAGCAAGAACGATTTATTATGAAATTCAGGGTATCAGAGTGACCCTGATTTTAAGGAATATAATTTCAAGACTTAGAGCCCCTTAGAAGAAACACCTTATGACGAAGAGGTGTTTGATGTTTTTGAAGAATTTCATTTATGAAGTAATTTCGAGGACTGAGCCCCTTTGGAATGAAAATGTGAAGGATTGACGAAGAACATTTTTGGAGAATTTAATTTATGAAGTAATTTCGAGGATTGAGCCCCTTGGAATGAAAAATGTTGAAAAAAAGAACAAAGAGGAACTTTTAAAACGGACATTTCGATAGAAAAGAAAAAACTGTGCCTGAGAAGATTCTGCAAACAACGGTTACGGTCATGTATATTTGAGTATTATTTTTTATTATTTTGTGCCCTTTGAGACCTCTTTGTTTAATTTATAAGAAGACTTCTTTGGTCTTTATTTTATGTTTTTATATGTAAGAACGAAAAAAAAGGGTAGAAGACTTCTTCAGTCTTTATTATATGAACAAAAAAAAGAAAGTAATTAATTTTGTTTCCAGTTTCGTTGTGCCAACGAACTAACCCCTTTTTGAATTTTCATGTCTCAAGTTTTTTTGTTTTATCTTGGTTACTAGGGTTAATGTTATTAATCCAGCTTTGGGAATTAAAAGCAGCCAGCCCCATTTTTATGTTAATAAATCTCTATTTTTAACTCTATCGAACCTCTTATTTTTTCTTTTCCCCTTGTCGTGTTTTTTATGCTGTGTTATCACCATTTTGTTACCAAGTAATTCGGATTTTGCTAACAACCGCGAAATTACGATAATGCACATAAAAAATGAGATCGTTTGATCTGCAAAGATGTTGATTGATAATTAATCTGATATCACTAAGGTAAAAATAACCCGACTTTACACATTTTAAAACAAATTATTGAAAAATAAAATTGTGTCGCCCCGTCGAGTGAAACATTACAATTACATTTCCAAAAGTGACATTCGTTTTATAATTTGAAGAATATTTAGCTTACAATTATTTTTACGGTGAGAATACAGTGAATATGTATTGTTTTGAAAAGAATTTAATTGCTACACTTTTAAATCTTATTTATTTAAAGACTATTTAGCTGACAATGATATTTATTTTTACGGAATAAAAAAGAGTATTTTTCTTCAATATCATTGCCCCGGAAAGACATTTACTAATTCAAAATAAATATTGTTATTAACAGTAAATTATACAGGTTGAGATATAAAGCACTGTGGAATATCCACGGTGTCTCGCTTGTATTTAAAATAATACACCAGGGCAATTTCCGATTCGTACGTACGTTATCACTCTCCATCCCTTTTGAAAAGATGATATCGCTCGATAGCCGATAATGCTATGCAAAACAAAAAGTAATTAATTTTTTTTATCTGATATCAGTGTTGATCGAACATGAAACTCGAACAAAAATTCACTTTCTTGATCTTTTGCCAATGAACAAAGTGTAGCATCTGTTCTGTAAAAATTCTCCATCAATGTCGTGAGGTCTTTGTTAATTCTGGACGCCGAGAGTTTTTGTTTGTTTTTTTATATTCCGTTTTTTCCTTACGTTTCGTACATCAGAAGGTCTGTTTTTTTCTCTTTTAGCGTCGGGTCACCATTTGTAAGGAGATGATGAGGGGGATGAAAGGGGTTATCCTTTTATCATCTAGTAAAGAAACGGAACAACGAAAAGTGTTTCTGTAACTATTACAAAAAGGGGTTTTATTAACTCAAGGTTACCTCTACCGTTTGGTATAGGTAGAAGAGAGTGGGACGGTGTCCGTCTGAGGAAGAGGAAGAATATAAGAGTTCTTAGGGCCGCCCGTGGATTTCTTCCTGTGAAGATGGTAGTAGTCGTCGAGTTAGGCGACGGCGACAGGAGAGAGAGCGTTTTCTCGTTCCTCGCTGGTGCTCTCTGCGATGTGTCCAAGCTGGTGCCAGGAGGTCGTCTCATCTTCTCTCTCGAACCTTAAGTGGACATAAGTAGTCCATTA
>OY744521.1:124736958-124761958 GCA_963556195.1 Sepiola atlantica
CTACATTTGCGACCTTATCCGTTAAATGATTATCCGCCCGTATTTGAACCAGTTGAATGAGCATCAACAGGAGTAGCACGGCGCGTATCATCATTTCCGGATGAGGATGTCTTCCTAGAAAAGAAATAAACACATTTTTAAATGTTTTATTGTTCCGTGTTATTGGCACTATAATAACTTGCTTCACTGCAGTTTATTTAATAAAGTATGTAGTCCCGCCCGGACAACTGGTAAATTGGAAACATTTTCTTTTCATGCATAAGTTTAGAAAATATGTAAACAAATAAAAATTAAAAAAAACAAAATCACTTCACTGCACCCAAGGTAACGCCGGATAAATATAGTGTTACTTAACAAGCTCTGTGAACTAAATTAATAGTATTACCTACCAGCCCATATGCATAATGGTTACAGTCTCCGCTAATGGCCCGGGAGACTAGGGTTCAATTGTCGGTCGAGTCATAACAAGGACTTTTAAAATGTAACTTGACGCTCCCTTGCTTAAACACTCAGCATTATAAGGCGAAGACCAAAGGTAAGTGCAGTAATCCTGGGAAAGGAGTGGCACCCTCCCTTACATCTCGGTGTAGTAGCTAATGAAAAGGGAGCCTTCGTCGCTCTCGACTATGGTCGACCACTTTACTTACCTACGCAAACACGAGTGCGAACAAAGCCAAACTAGCTTGATTCATAATGTACTGTAAGAAATAATTCCAATATTAAGTATCGTTATGTATGTTACAATGATCTACCCTATTCAGTCACTTTATGGACTCTTCCAAAAACTATGAATGGTGGTAACAGAGAGACTCGCTATGGCGAATCCAGAAGCAGTTCCGGCTTTTTAAATACATACTTTTGTTAGCTACCTCCTTGTTGTCTAGTATTTTGTTCGTTCCTTTAAGGCTACAGCAATATATAATTCAAAATATTTATGTTTCTAATATTTTACAGTAATATAGGTCCCATATTTGGGTTTTAGAGAGCATACAATCATAATTTGCCCCGGGCACCACCGGGTTACCCTGCATGACACTGCCTTCTGAGCAATGCTATTTGTTCAACAAGGGTATGCTCTTCATGTTTTATTATTTAATTACACTCATATCTTGCAATCCTTTTGGTATAAAATGTCATTTACTCATAACTAGCTTACCCGTGTCAAGGAATATAAGGCCACCTAGCTGGGTTTCTACAGTATTAACTACAGTACGAACACACATAACTCTGCTTATTATTACGTTGTGAAATACCATCCCGAACAATTGATGCTTGATCATGAAGTTGATAACTAATTTCACGCGTACATGCAGTAATGACCGGGTGTGTATTAGATCGGTCAATTTTGTCATTGTTTTACCATTCATCTTATAAGTCATATATTCGATATGACCCAGATCCATATTGAAGATGTTTGAAAATGTTATATCAACCTCAGTCTATTGAATCTTCACTAAATGCTCTTTTTGTGCATCCCAAAGTCGTTTTAGATGAGACACTGCACATGTAGGCGATTTATTGATTTCTGCTACAACTTTCGTTTTGGGGACTCTGTAAAGAAAGGGGACAATGTTCCCTTGATAATAAGCTGAGATCTTTTTACAATAATCGATTTTAAACAAGCTTCTAAACAAATCAAATATTTCGATATTCACTTTCTTTGAATCTAAACATTTCTGTTGTCCGCTAACACACTAAAACGGAAAAGAAAACATAACAACAGTTTCTTAACAATAGATTAGTAATAATAATTTTCTTTGAAAATAACTATAATTAAATGAAATATATTTCGCTTTTCGTACTAACCGGTGTCTATTTAAAATCCGCCCACTGTTAAACAGTTACCCGTCAATAAAACGAAATGTGTACATAGTAAGTAACATAACGAAAACAATCATTTTCTATTTTTACTTTACGTCGGCGTTTCTTAAAATCGAAACTTCTGTAATTTAAAGAGGCTATTACACAACTGTCAATGTCCTACGGATGGACCCTGACACTCCCGCACAGAGAGCACTAGACTTTGCCGTTACTGGCTCGCAAGCCTACCAACCGCGACTAGGACGGCACTGCACAAATCTGCTCGGCACACTACGTGCTGACCTCAAGTATGCGGGACTAGGACCACTACGTACAGCGAAACAACTTCATTGCCTACGACAACTTGCGCATGACAAGGCCAGATAGCCTGGGACTAGCATGGAGAACTGCTTGCAGCTACGGGATGTCATTTGACTACCGTAGCCGCAGAACACAGTTTTAATAATAATAATAATTACACAACTTCAATTTAAAAATAATGAACACGAGGAGAGGGTGGTTTTTCTTTTTTCAATAACGGGTTAATAGAATAGGAAAAAATTACATGGTCGAAGGCGGATGAATTGCTCTCTATAATTTCTCTTTCCTGTCTCTGGCACGGTGGTGGGTATATATCATTACTCTGTTCCATTAGCAATCACCGTGCCAGAGACAGGAAGAAGCCCTTATTCCTGGTTCTCGGATCGTAAACTTAATTCTTTAGCGAGTATTATACACGTAGTTATACAAAAAGAAAATAGCTAAAAAAAACTGTTTCAAAGTAGGAACAGTAATGTTTGCTACTCACCTGTTTATTGATTTTTTTCTTGAAGTCTCGTCTTGTCCCGGCAAATCCTGTTTAGTTATATCTGTTTCTCTGTTTAACCCTGTCTTTCTTTTACTGTTACTGCGCTTTAGAAAGATACGAAGATGGTTTTATAGAGTTTGTCCGGTTCTAAAACGCACGCGCAAACAGACATGGGTGCGTGTTAAAGGGCGTCAACAAGGCGTGTTCCTACTTTCGTTTCTTTGCGTTTTTTGTTTCTTTGCATCTTTCTTTTCGTTGCATCTTTCTTCCTCTCCCTCTCTCCCTCTCTGTCTCTCGTTTTTATGTAATGTTATCTCTTTCCACTTTCTTTCGATTTATTTTCAATTTCGTTTTATTCGTATTCAACAGGTTCTTTTGTTGGTGTTTATTAATGTTCTGCCTTATTGCTATTTCACTTTCTTTTTTTACACGAATGTTTGTTTCTTATTCTTTCTTTTAGTTTTCTAATTTCCTTTACAAGCTTTTTCTTTCTTTCTTTTTTATACAATCTTTTTTTCGGCCATTTTACTTATTTTAAATATTGCATTCCTATTTTTTCCTTTCTATTTTCGTCAATTATATTTCGCTCTTTATTTCATTCTTATTTCATTCTTATTTCTATTTGATGTTTCATTCTATTTTACATAGTTTTCTTTCTTTCTCTCATTCGTTTACACCAGTTTTTATACTTTCTTTCTTCGATCTATTCTTTCTTTTTATAACAGTTTTATTTCCGTCTTCCTTTCGATTAGACCATTTTTCTCGCTTACCTACATTTTCCTTCTTTTACACCAGTTTTTATACATTCTTTCTTCCTTCCATTCTTTCGATTACACCAGTTTTCTCGCTTACATACCTTTTCTTAATTCTACACCAGTTTTTATACTTTCTTTCTTTGATACTTTTTTCTTTTTATAACAGTTTTCGTTCATTCTTTATTTCGATTACACAAGTTTCCTCGCTTACCCACGTTTTCTTTCTTTTACCAGTTTTTATTTTTTTTCTTAGGCCCATTCGTTCTCTATATTGCACTTTTATTTCTGTCTTTCTTTCGATTACACCAGTTTCTTCGCTTACTTAATTATTTTTTCTTTTACACCTGTTTTTCATACTGTATTTCTTTGATCTATTCTTTTATTTATAACAGTTTTATTTCCGTCTTTCTTCTTTCGATTACACAAGTTTGTTTCGCTTACTTACGTTTCTTTTTTACACGAGTGTTGACACATTTTTCTCTTGTTCTATTTATTCTTTTTATAACAGTTTGATTTCATTCTTTCTTTCGATTAAACAAGTTTAATCGCTTACCTATCTTTTCTGTCTTTTACACCAATTTTTAATACGTTTTTCTTCGTTCTATTCTTTTGTTTTATAACCGTTTTATTTCCGTCTTTCTTTTGATTACATCAGTTGCTTTGCTTACCTACATTTTATTTCTTTTGCACCAGTTTTTTATACTTTCTTTCTTCGTTCCATTATGTCTTTAAATTACAGTTCTATTTTCGTCTTTATCTTCATTACACCAGTTTTTTCGCTTACTTACTTTTCCTTTTGTACACCAGTTTTTATATTTTCTTTCTTAGATCAATTCTTTTATTTTTAACAATTTTATTTACGTCTTTTTTACGATTATACCCGTTTCTTCACTTACCTACTTTTTCTTTCTGTTACCAATTTTTATAAAATGTATTTTGAGATCGTTTTTTTTCATATCAGTTTGATTTCCGTCTTTCTTTAGATTTAACCAGTTTTCCCGCTTACTTATGTATTCTTTCTTTTACAGCAGTTTTTCATATTTTCTTTCTTAAATCCATTCTTTGGTTTAACAACAGTTTCATATCCGTTTTCTTTCGATTATACCAGTTTTCTCGATTACGTACCTTTCCGTTTTTACACTAGTTTTTATACTTTCTTTCTTCGTTCTATTCTTTCTTTAATAACAGTTTGATTTCATTCAGTCTTTCGGTTACACGACTTATCTCGCTTACCTATGATTTTTTCGTTTTTACACCAGTTTTTATACTTTTTTTCTTCGTTCTATTCTTTCTTTTCATATTACAGTTTTATTTCTGTCATTCTCTCGATTACACCAGTTTTCTCGCTTACCTACCTTTTCTTTTACGCTAGTTTTTAAATTCTCGTTCTTAGGTCTATTCGTTCTCCATATTACATTTTAATTTCCGTTTTTTTTTCGATTACACCAGTTTTTTCACTTACTTAATTTTTCTTTCTTTTACACTTTTTTTATACTGTATTTCTTAGATCTATTCTTTTCCTTATAACAGTTTTATTTCCGTCTTTCTGACGATTGCACCAGTTTCCTCGTATACCTACATTTTCTTTCTTTGGCCACAGTTTTTTATACTCTTTTCTTAGATCTTTTTGTCTTTTTATAACAATTTTATTTCCGTCTTTCTTTATTACACAAGTTGTCTCGTTTACTTACGTTTTCTTTCTTTAACACTGGTTATTTATACCTTTTTCTTAGATACGTTCTGTCTTTTCATAACAGTTTTATTTGCGTCTGTCTTACGATTACACCAGTTTTCCTCATTAAGTATATTTTCTTTCTTTTACCCATGTATTTTATACTTTCTTTTTTAGATCCTTGTTTTCTTTTTCATAACAGTTTGATTTCATTCCTTCTTTCGATTACACAAATTTTATCGATTACCTACCTTTCCTTTCTTTGACACCAGTTGTTTATACTTTCTTCTCAGATTCTTTTTTTCTTTTCATAACAGTTTTATTTCCGTCTTTTTACTTGATTACACTAGTTTTTCCTCTTACTTACATTTCTTTTTTTACACCAGTTTTTATACATTTTTCTCTTGTTCTATTTATTCTTTTTCCACATATACGTGGGTGAAGCTCAATGTAAACTAAAGAAAAGGTTTGATGAACATAAGATATAAACAAAACAATTCCCTGAACCACCATTCTCTTATGCATCACAAGGTGATCATTCTTTTAACTTTAAACAAGCTAGACTCATTAACTTTACTTAAAATAAATCTCGACAAAAACTTCTTGAACCAGCAATAAACTAAAACACAATTAAACAACGTAACAGCTACGTTCGTTCCATTTTGCGTATTTAGTGTTGAATTACATATTTCCAAAACTACAGGTCTTAACGTGACGGAATCTAGTGTATAGATAGAGAGACAGGCACGGATAATATGTGAAAAGTTTCGCTGAAAAATATTTATAAATGTTATAAAAAAAGACGATATGCATCTTGATTTCTCGCCCAAATCTCGTTTCGGTTTTGTTGAATAAAGTGTCGAATGATAAATCTCCATAACTACAAATCTTAAAGTGCTAAAACCTAGTTAGTAAGTGGCGCCAGGTTATGTATGTAAAATTTCCTTGTTCAAGTTATTAAAAAATTATATTCATCTCGTCCGTTTCAATTTTTCGTATTTAGTTTTTAACGACATATCTGTGCAACTTTGAGTTCAAAAGCGATAAGAATAAGTATTTAGTTGGATAGACATGTACGGGAAATTTGTGTAAAATTTCGCTGATAAATACCTATACATATTAAAGATATAGAATCAATATAAATCTTCATAACGGTTGTTTCCATTTTGCGTATTTAGTGTTTACCGATAGATTTCCAAGACAACATGACCTGAAAATAAGTAGGTAGGTAGACTGCCACTGGTAATCTGTGTAAGACTTCGCTGAAAAATACTCATTCATTTTGAATAAATAAAATTAAAAAGATATGAATCAGCATGCCCCACTAGACGTTCGTTTCCATTTTTCATATTTAGTGTTTAAAGACATATCTCTGAAACTACAAGTCCTAGAATGTTGAAACTTAGTAGGTTGGTATATATATATATATATATATATATATATATATATATATATATATATATATATAGAGAGAGAGAGAGAGAGAGAGAGATAGATAGATGGAGAGAGAGATATATAGAGAGAGATAGAAGAAAAAAGAGTGATGATAAACATGTAACGAATGTCCAGATTTATTTCAAATTTCGATTGTTCAATGCAAGGTTATTCTGTAATAAACTAGTGTTTATTATTCTTTCCTTAAGCCAAGGCTTTTCAAAAATCGAGATTTTATCATCAGAGGAGAAATACAGATAGATAAGTTAGCTGTAGAAAAAGCCAAAGTTCAAATATTTTAAAAATATTATTAAAAATGTAGTGAAGGAAAAGTTCAGTAAAAAAGATATGCGGTTTGTCCAGGTGGTAATTGTCCGTTGAAAAGGTGTCCAATGAAGAGGAGATTTTCGAGAAGACGAAAAATATTTTTTCCGTAGGGGCAGTATGGAGAAAGTGCTCAAAATGAAGTAAATCCAAGCGCACTTAAATGGAATTGATGTGAGAAAAGCTGGCCATTATTGATAACTTTCTGGGCCATAGAAAAAGCGAATGGTATTATTGGTGAGATATTCGAGCAAGCGCATCCAAGGAAAAAACTTAAGTGAAACAGTAATGCTACATTATGGGTTGAGATTGAGGAAATAAAAAGGATCGTAGATAAAAACTGAATTTAGGGTGGAGACAGAATAATTTCGAGAGTTAAAGATGGTTGCCGAAGCTAAAAATAGAATTCCAATGAATGGAATTCTACAGTTTAAATGTAATAAGCAAAAAATTGGGCGAAGACTAGCGTTACTAGCTAAAGTTTCTAGGGATTTAAAAGGGCTACCTGATTGGTTAAAAGCATGGTAAAATAAGTAAAAGTATATGAATAAATAAATAATTAATTAAAATAATTAAAAAAAGTATTAAATAAGGACCAGAAGAATGATTAGATGAATGATTAAATGATTAAGAAATAGAATAATTAAAGAATAAATAAGTAAGATAAACTCGATGTATAGTTATACATCTAGCCTGTCCCACTCAGTTATATTAAAATTTAGGGTAGGGGAACAGTTCAAGGGATTAGGTTAGACTGTTTGTAACAATTTGTTTCCATTATAAGTAATATGGGGTTGGTGGGGTTGGTTCAATCGAAACTTAAGTGTAGTGTCAGTGTTTTAAAGTAATGAAATGCTTTATAGGGGGAAGAAAAAGGACCGATTTAAGAAGTAATTAAGGAGCGTAGTTAAATGCGAGATGAGTAGAATCTACAAATGTGATAATTTTGATAGAAAGAGACATGTACAAGGTCAGTTAAGAGGATGCAAAAGAGGGAGACAAGGAGTAAGTGAAATTAGAGAGCATAAGAAGCAGAGGAAGGAAAAAGAAATATGTGGGTAAGGTTTAGCTATAGGTGAAGATTTAAATGAAAAATTGTGTGTAATTTGAAGAGTAGAGGAGGGGGAGTCGTAGTTACAGTGGAATTTGAGGGGAAGATAAAATAATTTCGAGAATTTAAAGGATGACCATCACGGAGATTAGGAATCCAAAGAATAGGAATCTATAGTTTAAATGGTGAGTAAGCGGTAAATGGGCAAAGATTAGCATAAACAAGTTTAATTTACTGGGAAGCTTTCAAGAGGCTTCCAAGTAGTTTAAAAGTATGATTTTTAAAAAATGAGGGTAAAAATAAATCAAAATAAAATTAGATGAGTAATTGAGTAATTGAAAGAGTTATACAACTAGCGTGTACCACTCCATTTATTAACAATTTGGGGGTGGGGGCTGTTAAGGGGATAAGGGAAAACGCTTGTAACAGCAATAAGTATTATGGGCGGGGTTGGGTTGAATCAAGTATACTTAAATATAATGTTAGTGTGTTGGAGATGTAAGTGGTTTTATAGGGGAAAATAGATGGATCAATTTTGAGGAGAAACCGAGGATCGTAGTTAAAAGTTAGATAGATGGAAGTTACGAGGAAAGATATTGCCATTAGAGAGAAGCCCATACAATGTCGATATAGTGGATACATGGAAATAAGAAGGAAGTAAGCTTAAGAGGCAATGGAAGAGTTTATGGGCAGGTTGGCAGACAGAAGAGAGCAAGAAGTTTGGAGTGAAGATGAAATAAGAAGAATAGGAGCTATAATGCTGAGAAGGGATAATGGTCTAGACATTAGATTGGTTAATGATCGGTGGGTTGTAGGAGGAATGATGTTAGTTCTTAATTTACAATAAGTGCTACGGGTTGATAAAGTTTTTAGGTGCAATGGGGAGGATAATTTATTGGGATGGTTTATTGGTGAGGTTGGGGGAGTTAAGAATAGAAGTTAACAAAATTAACAAGATATATAGTTTAGAGATTTGTCTGATGCTATAGAGGGAGTTATGGGCTGGGAGGAGGAGGAGTGTCGGAGGGAGTTATGACATTAATGTATTTAAATTTTCGCTTGTGCCTGCAATTAGAAATGAGCTCATTTTTAGAGTTAATAACATTTAAGTTCTTGGGTGCTGTAGCTATCATAAAAGTTTCCAGAGTACATAGTTGGCAGAAGGCAGAACCTGGAGTGTAGGAGTTAGACTTTTTGTAATATAGACCAACTTAGGGAGTAGGGAGTCCTTTTAATACTAAAGCTTTTTATTAGATTGGATAGAGAGGTGCTAGTGGCATTATGATTATTGTGCTTAAAGGAGTAGATATGGTTTGAGATTCGAGTCTTAATGGGGAAGGCACTTGCTCCAGTATAGGTGTGTATTTTGTGCGGGGTTGCTGTTATAGTATTAGTGTTATTTATAGTATTGGGAATGCTTCGGGTTTGTGTGTTCGAGTTCTGGGCCAAGTTTAAGTCGGGGTTATTAGTTGGGAAAGATGAGATACTTTGAGGGGTGAGATCAAATCCATTATTAGTTAGCGGTAATTGTTGGTTAGTGTGAGAAGTGCTATTTAGGGTTTCGTTTAATGCAGGGAGTTGTAGATGGGGAGAGCTGAGGGGAGAGAGGGGAATTTGTATGTTGGTATTAGTTTGCATAATGATGTATTTGGGTAATTGTTTAACAGTACAGGAATAGATAACGTTACTTTGTATGCAATTACCGTTTAATGGGCATTCTCTAGATTTTTTGCAATTGTATTTCTCCTCTGGTGATAAGATCTCGATATTTGAAAAGCCTTGACTTAAGGAAAGAATAATAAACACTAGTTTATTACAGAATGAACCTTGCATTGAACAATCGAAATTTGAAATAAATCTGGACATTCGTTACATGTTTATCACTCTTATTTCTTCTATCTCTACAATTGCTCTATCTCGTATATTGAGCTTAACCTTTTCACTATACATTCCATCTACTAAAAGTTTACTTTTGGTTTATATTTGATCCTATATATATATATATATATATATATATATATATATATATATATATATATATATATATATATATATATATATATATATATATATATATTCCCATGTAATGTGTATAAAATTTCGCTGGGAAATACCCATACATTTTAAAGTTCTACAAAGAATTAATATATGCATCTTTATATCGCGCTAAACGTTCGTTTCTATTTCGCCCATTTAGTGTTTAACGACATATCGTCAAAACTACAGGTCTGAAAGGCTAAGCATTAATAGGTAGGTAGATAGACGAGACGGCGTAATGTGTGTAAAATGTATGCATTTAAGTCCCGTTAAAGCTTCCTTTCCCTACTGCGTATTTAGTGTTGAACGATGTATCTCCGAAAGTACCAGTTCTAAAGTGCTGATAATTCGTAGGTCGGTAGGTAATCAGGCACGTGTAATATGTGTCAAGTTTAGTTGAAAATATTCATAAATGTTGAATTGTTAAAAAAACAATATGCATCTTCTGTTCTTGCTACACGTTCGTTTCTAGTTTGCGTATTTTGTGTTCGACAACAGATCTCAGAAATATATAAGACCCAAAGTTCTTTCACTTCATTGGTAGGTAGACAGACTTGTCTGTGTAATGTGTGTAAAGTTTTGCTGAAAATACCCATAAATGTAAAAATTATATAAACAAAATAACGATATGCATTTTCATATGCCGCTAAACGTTCGATTCCATTTTGCGTATTTAGTGTTTAATGACACATTTCCGAAACTACAAGTTTCAAAGTGACGTTAAATAGTAAATAGATAGATATTTTATTTATTTATTTTTGTAACCATAGTTCACCCCAAACAAGGCAGGTCGCCACTGTAGACGTAAGGGGGCTACTGAGAAAAAGGGTGAAAGTTTTTTAGGGGGGTCAACCTAAATTGGGAGCTGTGTAGCGAGATGTATGTTTACATTAGTTTTACATTTTTGCATCTCAGTAATCGTCAGTAAAATAGGGGGCAGGGAGGGTGTTCCAAAGTCCAGCAGCACGTGGAAAGAAGTTTTTGGAGTAGAAAGTTCTTCGGCATCTGGGGACCTCCACAGTGAATGGGTGGGATTTGGCAGATTGTCGGGTTTGTCTAGTGAATTTACATCGAGGGGGCACCAGAGCAGCAAGTTCATCAGAGCACAATCCATTGAAGTACTTGTAAAACAGGCACAATGAAGTAACATTTCGGCGATGGGACAGGGGCTGGATCCTGGTGGATAGTGATGGACCTATTAAGTTGGCGACTCTTTTTAGGCCCTTGTCTAAGAGGGAGAGACTAGTGGATGATTCCCTAGCCCATATGTGGCAACAATACTCCATGCATGGGCGGATGGTGGCTTTGTAGAGATATAGGATAATGTCAGGTGTGAGAAGTTTACTAGCACGGTAGAGGGAGCCCACCTTCTTTGCAGCAGCCCTGGCAATAATTTCAACGTATTTATTCCAATTCATGTTATCTGTGAAAGTTGGGCCAGGGAGTTTGAATGTTGAACTCTCAGGTAGGGTGTTATTTGCCATGAAGAGGTTTTTGTGGTTATTGAAGGAAAGTAGCTTTGTCTTTGTGGAATTAAAAGTTACCATCCATTTTTTACCCCAATCCACTACAGACTGGAGGTCATTTTCTAAGGATTCAGCCATTGCCTCAGATATGTGCGTGTCGGTTTTGCCCACATGACGAAAGTAGAGTGTGGTGTCGTCAGCAAATATTCCTATCTCAGTCTCAATGACATTAGGGAGGTCATTTATGAGGATCAGGAACAGTAAAGGTCCAAGGATGGATCCCTGGGGCACACCAGCATTTATGTCATGTTGCTTAGATGAACGGCCATCGAGGACAACCTGGATCTTTCTTTTTGTTAGGAAGGATTTAATTATATTAAATATTTGTCCAGTAATACCCTATGAGTGCAGTTTTAGGAGAAGCCCTTCATGCCAGACCTTGTCAAAGGCCTTGGATATATCAAGCGCTACCGCCCCAGCTTCACCTGCCTTGTGCAGTATATGATATATGCGTTCAGAGATGACCGTTAGGATATCTGCGGTATATCGTCCTTGTCTAAATCCGTATTGATTATCAGAAAATGTTTAGCATTAACTAGGTGCTGCACTATCGCTAGATTGATTAATGATTCAAATATTTTAGCAAAGATCGGGAGTAGACTGTTTGGGTGGTAGTTTAGCGGATCAGTTCTATCTCCAGAATTCTTGAAGACTGGTACCACAGAGGCAATTTTCCAACTATCAGGGAAACAAGATTCAGCAAGGCATTTATTGTATAGTTTGGAGAGGACAGGGGTCAGCTCAGCAGAGCAATTCTTTATTACTATTACTGGTATAAGATCAGGCCCACAGGCTTTTGAGGTGTCAAGTATTTTTATGATGTCTCTGACCTGAGATAGGGTTATGGCCAGGTTCTCAAATGTGGCTTGAGTCCGCATTGGGGATTTAGGGAGGGGGTAGTTTGCGAAGTGGAGTTTAATTAACCCAGGTTATATGCCGAAAGCGTAACTATAAAATACATACAAGTGTTGAAGTTATAAGAAAAATAATATGCATCTTTATTTCTGGCTGAACGTTCGTTTGCATTTTTCGTATTTAGTGTTTAACGATAGATCTCCGAAACCCCATAACCTATAGTGCTAAAAAACATATGTAGATATACTTGTTCTGGTAATGTGTGTAAGATTTCGCTGAAAAATACTAATAAATGTTTAAGAAATACAATTAGAAGTATATGTATTGTCATGTCCCACTTAACGGGCGTTTTTATTTTTGCGTATTTAGTGTTTCACGAAATTTCTGCGAAACTAAAAGTTCTAAATTGCTGGAAATTCGTATGTCTGTAGATATTCCATCACGGGTAATGTATGTAATATTTCGCAAAAAATACAAATGAATATTGAATTGATAAAAGAACGATATGCATCTTAAGGTCCCGCTAACAGGATGGCTAAGTGGTTAACGACGCGGACTGAGAGCCTGTGTGTGCCGGGTTCGAATCCAGTTCGTTCTACAGAAACACTTTTATCAAAACTCACACCTGACCTTGTGTCTAACCTCTTGGAGAGGAGGTAAATACATAATTTCGTTTCGATTTCGCATATTAAGGGTTTGATAATATATCTCTGACACTACAAGTCTTAAAGTGGTTTAACTTTGTAGGTAGATAGATAACTTTGCTCGTGTAATGTGTGTAAAGTTTCGCTGAAAATACATATAAATGTTGAAGTTATAAACTGTTGTGGCCTTACAGGGTCGGTAATAATCAAGACAAACACATAACATGGTATAATTAACGAAAGTATGTTAACAGAAGTTTTTTTACAAGAGTACGCGTTATGATTCTGGGTTTATAACTGTCACCAATAACTGCCACAACATTTAGTCGTAACTGTATTTATTGTGTCAGGGTAAGTCCATTCATTCCTTAAATAGATATATCAGATTACACCATAAACTAGACAAAACGATATACATCTTAATGCCCCGCTAAACGTTCGTTTTCATTTTTCGTATTTAGTGTTTAAAAACATATCGTTAAGACTACAGGTCTTATAGTGAATGAAAATTAGCAGATAGATATATAGACTTGCACGGGTAATGTTTGTAACGGTTTGCTAAAAAATTACCCATCAATGTTGAAATTACAAAATAAAAACGATATGCATCTTCTATGTCACGCTAAACGTACGTTTCCATTTTCATATTTAGTGTGTAACGACATATCTACGAAACTACAAGTCTTAAAATGCTGTAAATTTCTAAGTAGGTAGATGGGGGTCGAGAAGAGGTGACTTGCGATTTCCCTTTGTTGGATTTGAAACTGACGGTACCGATGTCGTTATAATCTTCTTTAATAAATATATAAATAAATATTAATAATGTCGCACTTAAATGGGGTTCTCTCCCACTAATCTTATTGCTTTTTCTTCTTGGGCTTCTTTTTCTTTTTCTTGTTCATATTGTTGTTGTTGTTGTTATTATTATTATTATTATTATTATTATTATTATTATTATTATTATTACTTTGTTGTTTTTGGTTGTTGTTGTTGTCGTCGTCGTCGTCGTCGTCGTCGTCGTAGTCGTCATCATCATCATCATCATCATCATCATCATCATCATCATCATCATCATCATCATCATTATCATTATTATTATTATTATTATTATTATTATTATTATTATTATTATTATTATTATTATTATTATAATACTAAATCAAGATTAATTAATGTTTATTTCCCTAAGTCTATACTTTAATAACACAAAATACATGCGAACATATTCATCAGTTCTGGGATCGGGATATGTTTGAACATTTTCTATTTGAATCCTTTTAATTGGCCATAAATTGCAATGTAGTGGCAGTCCTTGTGTCGTATCTTCCTGTGGTATGAATGAAGTAAATACCGTTTTGGCGCAATCATTTGCTGTTAGTTGGTAATATACATACCAGCCAAGGATCCGATCTCAACAATCAGCCCGAAAAAGAGGCCAGCGTGCTCTTACTTTATGGGCGCTGGTTTAACTCTCCCTATCTTCTGCTGTGTGCCATATCTTCTTGCGGTAGGAAGGAAATAAATACCTGAGTCCACACCAGTCCGTGCGGTCCTTCAGACTTCGGACTGGTAAATAACAGTTAAGAATTCGTTCTTGACAATCAGTCCGACAGGAACGGGGCCATGTCAGTATCCTTTTATCGTGGGTAGTCCTAGGAGGTCCACCCGCCCATGTCTTGCCTCCCCTCTTTGGAGTTGAGTAATTTTATTGATAACTGCGTGAGGCGTCCTGACCGAGGAATGCTGACGGGGCTACCCAGGCTATTTTTGATAGGCCAGAGTGCTCCCTCTTTACGGACGCTGGCTTGCATTCCCCCACTATCCGGCTGGGGCCACATATTCCTGCGGTGGGAAGGAATTAAATACTTGAGTCCACACCAGTGATCTTACTGTAACGTCAGTTTCTTAGAAGCCTTAGAACTGTTCAATACCAGCCGAAGATTCGTTCTCGACAATCAGTTCGGCAGGGACTGGACCATTTCGATGGCCTTTTATCTGTCGGGCTGAGGTATTAGTCCTGAGTAGTACTAGTTCATCCACCCTCCCAGGCTATGCCCTCGTTCTTTGGAGTGGAGTAAGTTTATTGCTTTTTGTCTGAGGCGCCCCGATCGAGTGCTCTTTTTTAAGGGGTGCTGGCTTTGCTCTTCCTATTATCCAGCTTTGTGCCACATCTTCTTGCGATAGGTAGGAAGTAAATACCTGGAACCACACCAGCCCGACAAGAACTGGACCATTTCGGTGGCCTTGTATCTGTCGGCCTTAGACATTAGTCCTGGGTAGTCCTAAAAGGTCCACACTCCCAGGTCTTGCCCACCCTTTTTATATGTAGTAAGTTTATTTTTACTACCTCAGGCGCCCCGGCCGGGAAATGCCACCTGGGCAATTATTTATAGGCCAGAGTGCCGCTTCTTTTGAGGCGCTGGCTTGAATCTTCAAATTTCCGTACTTGTGCCACATCTTTCTGCGGTGGGAAGGAAGTAAATACCTTGAACCACACCAGACACAGAAAATTCTATTTCAAACATAAGCGTGACAGACCAAAGAAAATTCTATTTCAAACATAAGCGTGACAGACCAAAGAAGATGCTATTTCAAACATAAGCGTAACAGACCAAAGAAAATGCTATTTCAAACATAAGCGTGACAGACCAAGGAAATACTATTTCAGACATAAGCGTGACAGACCAAAGAAAATTCTATTTCAAACATAAGCGTGACAGACCAAAGAAAATGCTATTTCAAACATAAGCGTGACAGACCAAAGAAAATGCTATTTCAAACATAAGCGTGACAGACCAAAGAAAATGCTATTTCAAACATAAGCGTGACAGACCAAAGAAAATGCTATTTCAAACTTAAACGTTACAGAAAATGCTATTTTAAACTTAAGCATTACAGACCAAAGAAAATACGATCTCAAATTTAAGTGCGGCAGAACAAAGAAAATTATATCTCAAACAAGCTTTAACGAACAAAGAAAGTGTTATTTCAAACTTACGCGTGACAGACCAAGAACATCCTATTTCAAACTTTAGCGTTACAGACCGATGGGAATTTAATTTCGAACAAAAACGTCATCGACAAAAAAAATATTTTACAAACTGAGGCGTGACAGGCCAAAGAAAATGCTATTTCAACGTTACACATGACGGACCAAAGAAAGTGCTATTTCAAACTTTAGCGTTACAGACTAAAGACGAGACTATTTCCAACTAAACTGTGTCAGAAAGAAGAAAGTTCTATTTCAATTGTTTAATGATAAAGCATAGACTTTTTACTTTAAACGTAACAG
This sequence comes from Sepiola atlantica, assembly GCA_963556195.1. NCBI lineage: Eukaryota > Metazoa > Mollusca > Cephalopoda > Sepiida > Sepiolidae > Sepiola > Sepiola atlantica. Next base: position 124,753,157 of record OY744521.1, read on the forward strand.
ACTTCATAAATAACTTCAGAAGTTTTATTCCAATAAAACAGTTGAGAAACATATTCAGTATGATTGTCACACTCGATAAACCAATTTTTAATAAAACTGTACTGTCGCGTTCTTAAATGTAAACATTTTTGTCAAATGACAATAGCATAGTCACGATGACGCATCTCAGATATGCATATTCCTCTGTAATATTAATCACTTTGTATTCTCTGACTGTCCCCAAATGTGTTTTTAGCGCAGGTGTTTGTGTGTGTGGTTCGTATGCATTTCTTAACGAGACCACTTCATCAGTGCTCAAAAGTTCACACAGCAAGCTGACAAACCTCAAGTCCAATTAATATTAATTTATTTTTACATAATTTTTATTCCTCACAATATTTTTCTACGGTAAATACTTTTTAATCCTAAATTTACATTTGAATGTTCATATCGTGGTATGTACACACCATGTGCGTTTCTTCTTTTCTACCGTGTTTAAATTCTATTCATGAACAGCGATGAAAATTTAAACATTTACGTGACGCGATTATAAAATGGTCGACAGAGAAATGGTGGTTAGGAGGTAATAGCGACGAAGACGGGCAGACGATCGATCAGCTTTAGACATGAAAAGATAAAAATAATCGCCTACATTTCTTTGAATTGCATCAACAAACTAGAATTTAAGAAACATTCATTTAAGGGGCGTGTTTAACAACAGAGATGCACTTTCGAATTATACGCTGTCCACCTCTTTATAATCGCGTCACGTAAATGTTTCTATTTCATCGATACACATCGATAAATGTTGGCATATGTTTTTATCAAAAAAAGAAAAGAGAAACGCCCATTGTATGGACATATCACGATATGAACATTCAAATATAACATGACGATTCAAAAGTATTTAGCTTAGAAAAATCTTCTCAGGAATAAAATATATGTAAATAAAATGAATATTAAATGCACTTCAGTTTTGTCAGCTTGACGGGTGAACTTTTAAGCACTGAAGAAGCCTCCCCACGAAATGAAAACGAACCATTCATACACACACAAACACACAAACACACCAACACATACGCTACAAAAACACACTTGGTGACTATCAGAGAATACAAAGCGATTAATATTACAGAGAAATATGCACATTTGAGATTCGTCATCGCAACTCTATGCTGTGATGCTGTCGCCTGGTCCGTCACCTTCGAAACATTTGACAAAAGATTATAATATTCAAAAACACGGCAGCAAAGATTTATAAAAAAATATGTTAATCGATTGTGACAATCATCCGAAATATATTGCTGAAAATTTGCGTTCGTTTAAGGTTAAAATCAGATTTTCTTTGGTTTATCAAGTTTAAGTATGTGTTTTGACCTTGAAGGACCAAAAATAATTAAGACAACATGGTGGTATATTTACAAGAGTGCATTTAGAGAAGTACAGAAATGTATGTTACACAAAGTCTGCATCCAATATTGTGGCTATGGCTGCCAACAATGACAGCATTAACTTCCTTCCCAGTGCAGAAAGATGTGGCACAAGGACGGAAGGTGTGGAAGAATCAAATCACCTCCTCTAAAGAAGGTCCTTCTGGCCTCTTCAACATAGCCTAGGCATTCATGTTTGCATTACTCGGTCGTGGCGCCACGGGCAGTTAGTAATAAACTAACTCTATCCAGAAGAGGAAAGGCAAGACCTGGGAAAGTGGACCTCTTAGGACTACCCAGGACAAATGCCTAAGCCCGACAGATAAAAGGCCACCGAAGTGACCCAGTTTCTGCCGGACTGATTTTCAAAATCGAATCCTCGACCGGTATGTGTACTGCCAACGGACTGCAAACGAAAGCCACCTTCCTGCCACAGCTTAAAGATGTGGCACAGGGCAGGGAGAGTCAAGCCAGCGCCCCTAAAAATTACCTTGGAGAACCCCGCCTACATTCCCCGGTAGGTGTGCCTCAGGGATTTGGCAATAAACTAACTCCACCCAAAAAAGGGGTGGCAAGGCTTAGGAGGGTGGTACCCTAGAACTATCCAGGACAATACCTCAGCCCGACAGATAAAAGGCCACTGAAATGGACCAGTTTCTACTGAATTAATTGTCGAGATCGGATTCTCGACGGATATGTGTACCGTCAATGTCAACGGACGGCAAATGAATGCTACCAATGACGGTATTTACTTCCTTCCAACTGCAGGAATATGTGGCACAAATTCAGAAGGTGGGGAGAATTAAGCCAGCGCCCCATAACAAGGAGCACTGTGTTTTTTTTTAATAGCCTGGGCAGTACCGTCGGCATTTCCCGGTCGGCATACCTCATAGAATTAGCAATACACTAACTCCCCTCAGATAATGGAGGCAATACCAGAGAATGTGGAGCTGCTAGGACTACCTAGGACGAATACCTCAGACCAATAGAATAAAGGCCACCAAAATGACCCAGTTTCTGTCGGAGTTATTCTTGAGATCGGATCCTCGACTCGTATGTATGTTGCCAACTCACAGCAAATGAGTGCCATTAGGAAGGTATTTACTTATTTGCTACCGCGGGAAGATGTGACAGCGACCCTAAAAAACAGCACTCTTGCCTTTTAAAAATATCCTTGTCAGCCTCGTCGGCATTACCGGTCGTGGTACCTCCGGCAGTTAACAATAAACTTACTCTATCCCAAAGAGGGGAAGAAACGCCTGGGAATGATAACCTGTTAGGACTACCCAGGACGAATACATCAGCCCAACACATCAAAGGCAACTGAAATGGCCCAGTTTCTTTTGAACTGATTGTCGAGATCGGATCCTCGACTGGTATTTATACCGTCAACAGACGGCAAATGAATGCAACCAATGACGGTATTTACTTCATTCCCACCACAGGAAGATGCGACACAAGGTCGGAAGGTGGGGAGAATCAAACCAGCGCCTATACAGAAGGGGTACTCCAGCCTCCTTAAAATAGCTTGGCCAGCACCATCAGCCTTCCCCGGTTTGGCGCCTTAGGAAATAAGCAATAAACTAAATTCAGGCCTGAGAAGGTGGACCTCCTAGGACTACACAGGACGGACACCTCAGCCTGACTGATAAAAGGTCACCGAAATGGTTCAGTTTCTGTCAGACTAATTGTCGAGATTCGATTGTCGGGTTGTATGTATACAACAAACTAATAGCAAGTGACTGCCCCCAGGACTGCCATGACACTTAGTCATAAGATTATTCATAGTGTCGGGAAAAGTCCATCTATTTCAGAAATAGGATAGATTAACTTCATACCATAACAGTTTGCCAAACATTTTCTCAGGACGTTTTGTTTGAAATAACATTTTCATCTGTCTGTCTTGCTAAAGTTGGAAATAGCATTTATTTTGGTCTGTCACGCTCAAGTTTGAAATTTCATTTATTTTGACTGTCAAGTTTAAATTTGAAAAAAAGAAACTTCATTTTGTCAGTCATACTTGAGCTTGACAGCATTTTCTTTGGATTGTTCTGCTTTAGCTTTAGATTGCCTTTGTTTTAGACTGTAACACCTCAGTTTGGCTAAATGGTTTCATTGTTTGTTCAGATGGAGCGCAATAAATACATAGCTAACTGAGAGACAAGTAGAGATGAGTGAGTTCTGCGAGTTGATTACAGTTTATGTCCAATTAGAAGAATTCAAATAGAACATTTTCAAATATATCTCGATCCCAGAACTGATGAATATGTTAGCATGTATTTTGTGTTATTAGCTTATATAGGAAAAAGCCTTAGGGAAACAAACGTTGATTAATCTTGCATTACTATGATGATGATAATAATAATATGAATAATAATAACAAGATTGATAATAATAATAATAACATAAAGAAGAAGAAGAAGAAGAAGAAGAAGAAGAAGAGAAAGAAGAGGAATAAGAAGAACACGACCATATGAATCGAAGGAACGTCTACTGGACGAACATAGATAAAAATATAGAGAATACAAAATTATAACGCCTCCTATAAAATTAAAACCCTGGCCTAAAACAGACCGATGTTGTCGAGTATGCATATTGATATTGCTAGGCCATTGGACGGGTTCTTTTATCTGGTTGTAGTGGATAGCTTCACTAAATAGCCAGAGATACTTAAGTGTAAAAAACCAACGACAGAAACAACAATTGGGTTTCTGCATGAATTGTTCGTACGTTTCAGAGTCGTGGATTGTGTAGTATCGGAGAACGGTACTAAATTCACGTCCAGTAAATTCAAAATGTTTAGTCAGTCGCTTTTAGTGAAACAGGCGCAGAGATACTAGAGCAGGGGCAGCTCAAATACACCTAGTGCTTGGTCTTGTTTCCTGACTAGGACAATGAACGCCGTCTCTTTTTTTCTCTATCTGTGCATCTTGGGGAAAGTTTTTTTTCATTGTCTCACATTACTAGTCTGGGTCGCTCTTGTTCCAGCAGGTTGAGGATACAGGTTAGACAGCTTTTCTGGTTGCTGTTTCCGACTGGTAGTGCAGGAGCCCTAACTCTTAGGTAGCGCCAAGAGCGGCTGCTCCATCAACATCAATATCGTGGGTAACTGTACGTGCTATGTCGCGCATGGAAAGGGACCCTACAGTTATTCCCAGTAGTCTTTCCCGATACCACAACCCCCTATGGATTAAGTCTCAACTAATCGTCTGGATGTGTGAGCTTATTGGCACCAAATAGGCACCCACTTTGCCATCCACACTTTATCTAAAACCAAAATGATAATACAAAGAAAAAAAAAACCTAAATTAGACACCCATCAAAAACATATTCGCCTCCGCCTCTGAGGTTAGCGAGGGCTTAGAACCAACATCAATGACTTGCTCCTAGTAAACTCCCCGGATATCCTAGCACTAAGTGAAACAAACAAACAAACCTTCAATCCTCAGTCTTCTTGCACCATTTTACACACATAACCTGGGCCTGTCTATCCACCTACCTACATAAGTTTCAACATTTTAGGACGAGTAGTTTCAGAGATTCTCGTTAAACACTAAATACGTAAAATGGAAACGAACGTTTCGCAAGAAATAAAGATGCATATCATTTTTTCTGACTTTAATATTCATAAGTTGTCTTTCGCGAAATTGTACACATGTAACCCGGGCCAGTCTATCTATGTTATTGCTTACTACCGTCACTTAAGACTTGTAGTTTCGGAGATATCTCCTTAAACACTAAATACGTAAAATGGAAACAAACGTTTAGTGGGACATGAAGATGCATATATATATATTATAATTTCAACATTTATGGGTAATTTTGCGCAAAATTGTACACACATTACCCGCGATTATCTATTTACCGACATTCTCAGCACTTTAGACGTCTTAGTTTGTGAGATATGTCCTTAAACACTAAATACCCAGAATCGATACGAACGTTTTGTAGGACACGAAGATGCATATCGTTTTTATTTCAAAACAACTACATTTATGCCGGGAATAAAGCGTGGTATAATGGGAAAATACACCCATCTTAGACACGATTTTATCGAGGAGGAAATTTATGAAAATTAAAAAAGATCTGATTATATTTAAAATTCTCCAAGTAGTGCCATGCAAGTTAATTTTCATGAAAAGACCTTTCTGCCAGGCATTTTAAAGATATCACATAAATCATTACTGTTTGGAAACGTCGGACTTACTACTACTACTACTACTACTACTACTACTACTCTGGTTATTATTATTATTACTACTACTACTACTACTACTACTACGAATAGTTGAACAAAGGGTAATGGCAACTAAGTGATGATTCGGCACCTCTTAAAGCTAGCAAACCGTGGCCTTTACCACTAGATAAAGATTAATTTTATACCCGAAATGTATTCTATGCAATCCATATATGAGGCTATGAGTGTTAGGGTTACTTTAGTTCAAAGTGTAACAATTAGTATAGGTAATTAAGTGGTGGCCTTACACGCCTTAACGTTTAAAATTTGGTTTGTAAAGCCGGTAGATGGAATCAAGACATTTAATATTACTTCTGCTCATCGTAGAACAGGGGATATTTTCAACTAGGTGGTGACTATAAACTCATTAAAGCTACAAAAATGGATCTTTACAGTCGGATAACATTTTATTTTATACCCGGAGGAGATTTTATATAATCCATAGATTACAACCTGAAAGTTATTCTCACATCTGTTCAGATGAGTATTGGTACGTCCGTAATAAGGCTACCCTCTCTACAGCCACCGGATCTCTACAGCCACCAGAAGTTTAATTTCACAGAAACGACAGATTCTATATAATCAATAGATTGAAGGCTAGCAGTTATTCTCACTTCGACTCAGAGTAGAAGAAATACTATTGGATACTAGGTAGTGTCTATACACTCCTTAAAGCTAATAAATCTGGTTCTTCCAAGCCAGATAACATTTTATTTTATACACAAACAGATTCTACATAATCCATTTATAAGCCCCAAGAGTCATTTTGTAGAAAGTAGAAACAATGAGTATTTGCACTTAACTCGTCTACAATCCGCAAACCTACCTAATTAGGAAATTTATAACACGATGAACTCACCACTTACTAGACAGTACTCTTTATTACAATCTGAGCGAAAGTAATTGTAATTCACGGAGTCCCTATCTATGGATTATATGAATATGTACTAAATAGGAAAGGAAACATTTAGTAGCTTTAAGGAGAGAAACCACTTAGCTGCCAATACTCCTTGTTCGATTCTGAGCCGAATAAGTAGTAATTTTCATGGTCCCATTTTTGGATTATATAAAAATTTGTGCTGGATGTTAAATTATATTGTTGCTAGTTTTAAGCGATGTAGACTCATCATGTAGTCGCCAATACTTCAGGTCACACTGGATTGTCCTTGTAAGTCGCTTCTTTAGGCAGAAAAAGGGAACTGTGCACACGCAAGGTGTGAAAGAATGGAAGCTCCCGGAACGGGTGGATTAGCCTAAAATGTTCGAAATGGGCCTCATCATTTAGGCCATATGTGCGTAAACGTACGCTAAAAAAAGGGGGAGCCCGACGCAGCTAAAGGCAAACCGGTGTTCCCAATCTTTTACTTTCGAATGAATTGAAACAAAAAAAGATTAATAAATCACAACAAATCTATCAAATCTACTCTTTTCAAAACAAAACGAAATCATCCAAGTTTTTGCTTTCTTTTTCAATTTTTTCACATTCAATTTCATTCAATGAAAGGTAAGATTTATCACAGTTTTACTTTATAAGTATTTTATGAGCAGTTTTTAAAATATTTAATATGCGGCAGATGCGCATAACAGGTATGAACGCTGGCTTCCGGTGGAAAAGGGTTGAAGAAATTGTCTACGGATGCCTGAAAGTGATACAACAATTTTTTTTATTCATATTAATTTCAGACTTTTTTTCATATTAATTTCAGACTTAATATGAATAAAAAAAATTGTTGTATCACTTTCAGGCATCCGTAGACAATTTTTTCAACCCTTTTCCACCGGAAGCCAGCGTTTATACCTGTTATGCGCATCTGCCAATATTTAATATGCAAATATAATTTAATATTTAAAATACAAATAAAAATAATTTCATTTCTATTTTGATCCAATAAGGAAATCTCGATTCCGCCATTCTGTTGGCCTAAATGTAAAATTATGAAAACCTATAAATAGTTATAGTTTGATATACTAAATTATCGCAATTTCTAGCTTCTCCGAAAATGGACGTAATCGACGTGAATGCCTTGAAACGGTTGATTTTCACAAATTTTAATTTCTGCGATAATTTAATATTTTAAAGTATAAAAAAATCTGTTAATCCAAACAAGAGAACTGATCGTTTTGTTAATTTGAATAAGTGTAAGTTCCACAAATAACTTTTATTATTATCATTACTATTATTATTACTACTATTATAATTACTAGCATTATTATTACTACTATTACTACTACTTACAAATAACCCTAGTTGTATTATTTATTTTTAATTGTTTAGTTTAAGTAAGAAAAACATCCCAAGTTCACTGAAATTCTACTACATTATAACAATTTATAATTATTTATATGCTACATTTTCAAGTTATCTACAGTAATTTTTCTAGATTGTTTACAAATGCAGAAAGAGTAAAAAATAATTAATATTTGGAACTATAAAATATATTTTATCTCAATATATAAAAGCTAAAATCATCTGTACATAATTTCGATCAGAAGATTTAACTATATATTAATATTAATAAATATTTTGAAATGATAACATTTTAATTCATCTATAACTAACAATCCGATTGTGGTATTACCACTATACCAACCAATAAGTATAATTTAGCACTATAATTTGAATAAGCGTAAGTCCCACAATAACGTTTATTACTATTATTATTATTGCTATTATAATTATTATCACTACTACTATTACCATAACTATTACAACAACTTACAAATAATCCTAGTTATATTATTTATTTTTAATTGTTTAGTTTAATTAAGACTAAACCTCCAAATTTTATTAGTTCACTGAAATTCTACTACATTACAACAATTGATATATATCCTCAGTTTCCAGATTGTTTACAAACTTATTTAGAGTTAACCGTTTGAAATGCCTTAAGTTAAAACCCATCCCATCTTGCTGATTAAGTAAACAACTTTTATAAGAGAATATAGCAATGTCCAACTTTTCACTAAGACAAAGAAAACAAGTGTGGTTGTGTAGTGTAGGTGTCGAGGATTTTATTAAATGCTCGATTCTATTACAGGAACTATATTCTTATCTTTTAGAGATACGTACTTTGAGAGTGAGGTACCTATTTTATTATTATCTGGGTTATTAAATGAAAATTTGTGGTTACTGTATCTGGCCTTAAAGTCAGTATT
>OY744521.1:124764458-124941958 GCA_963556195.1 Sepiola atlantica
AGGAGAGTCATAAGTTGATCACATTAAGTCCTAAAAGCCATTCCTTTTGCTTACAAAGGGAAGGTTTGATTGACTTGATATATATGGCTTCCAGGACTTTGAGGTGGAATAGAGAATGCGATCTACTTATGACAGAAAACCAGTCACTAGTGTACGTCGACGCACATTCGGCGCTATTTATGAGATGGGCAGCAATAGCAGACCCGGATGTATTAACTAAATTATTTAAATTATTTAGTCGGCCCTGGCGTATGGCAACGGGGGATGTGTTGTTTGATTCTGGATTCAAACCTTTGCACTGTACTTCCCACGTATACGGCATATATATATATATATATATATATATATATATATATATATATATATATATATATATATATATTGTAGATATATATATATATATACTGTAAATATATATATATATACTGTAAATATATATATATACTGTAAATATATATATATATATATATATATACTGTAAATATACATATACTGTAAATATATATACATATATACACTGTAAATATATATATATATATATATATACTGTAAATATATATATATATATATATACTGTAAATATATATATATACTGTAAATATATAAATATATACTGTAAATATATATATATACTGTAAATATATATATATACCGTAAATATATATATATACTGTAAATATATATATATATATATATATATATATATATATATATATATATATATATATATATATATATATATATATATATATATATACTGTAAATATATATATACATACTGTAAATATACACGTGCTGGTCAAAAAAATAGAACATATGTATAAAACTGTAAAAATCATTCCGTTTGAGATAATTCTCGGCTTTTAAATTGTGTAGGCGAAATATTCTATATGTAAATAACAATTACAACTATTGTTAATCATTTGTAATATTTGCATATGTCAGACTTTATTGTCACAGAGTAGTTTATTGTCACATTGGGAAATTCAGCGTTTCAATTTAATAGAACATTATTCGTTGAGTAATCTTAAACTCAAAAAAATTATGTGTTTAAAAAGATTTTGCAAGTAATTTAATCATAATCTCTCATTATGGGTCGCTCTAAAGACATATCTTTGTTTGAGAAGCAGCGAATGTTCGATTTGCTGGAAGTAGGAAAGACGCACATGGAAATCGCAACCAAGGTCAAATGTTCAAAATCGGTAGTGACCAAAGTGCTCCAGAAAGATTTTAAGGGTGTTTCCAACAGCAATTGCAAGAAATGCGGACAAAAGAAAAGCACCACTGAAAGACAAGACCGGGCACTTGACAAGGTGGCAAAGAAAAGTCGATTCCAGTCAACAAGCCACATTACTAAAAGTGGAAACAGGCTTCTGGTGCCGACGTTTCACGAAGCACTACCTACCAAAGGCTCCGGCAACTGGGATACCAAAATCGTATAGCTGCCACCAAACCGCTCCTTAACAAAAATCAGATGTTGAAGAGGCTACGATGGGCAACTGCTCATCAAACCTGGACTACAGACGAATGGCGGCGTGTGATCTTTTCAGATAAGTCTCGATTTTGTATTTCCTTCGGCGACCAAGGGCCACGTGTTTGGTGAAGATCCACGGAACGGTATAACCAAGAATGCGTCAAGAAGTCTGTGAAGTTCCCGCAGTCTTGCATGGTTTTGGGCTGTATGAGTGCTAAGGGTGTTGGTAATTTCTGCTTCATCAAAGGAAATGTAAACGCAACAGTGTACCAAGATATCATGGAAGCTAATTTACTGTAAGTGCTGGATAATCAGTTTGACAGTGACGCCACATACATCATTTTTCAACATGACTTGGCACCGGCACACTCTGCCAAGTCCACAACTTCCTGGCTCCGAGAACAATCGATCCCTGTTCTTGAATGGCCGGCGAACTCGCCAGATTTTAACGTTATTGAAGCCTTGTGGGATCAGATGAAGAGGAAGCTTCGCAAAGAAAAACCTACTACCTTTGCAGCCATGACGATTGCAATACAGAACACATGGGATTCGGTGTCTACACAGCTTGCGAGAACCTTGTTGATTCCATGCCCGGCGAATTGATGCTGTTATCAAGGCAAAAGGTGCTGCTACTAAATATTGATTAATTTTTATATGTATTTAAGTTAATAAAAAAAACTATTTTGTTTTCTTTGCTGTCTTGTTCTATTATTTTGAAACGCGAAATATTGAAAAACTGAAATTGCAATTGATATGAAAAAAAGTTTCTATCGTAAACCAACTATTTCAGTTAGTTTAGCATTATAGGAATATTTTAGCACCAATTACATCTCACAGATTGTCCTCAATAAGAATGAAAGATTATGATTAAATTACTTGCAAAATCTTTTTAAACACATAAATCTTTTGAGTTTGAGATTACTCAACGAATAATGTTCTATTAAATTGAAACGTTGAATTTCCTAATGTGACAATAAACTACTCTGTGACAATCAAGTTTTATATATGCAAATATGACAAATGATAAAAAATAGTTGTAATTGTTATTTACATATAGAATATTTCGCTTACACAATTTAAAAGCCGAAAATTATCTCAAACGGAATGATTTTTATAGTTTTATACATATGTTCTATTTTTTTGACCAGCACGAGTATATATATATATATATATATATATATATATATATATATATATATATATATATATATATATATATATATGATTTTATGAAGGCTTACCAAAGCATTCCTTTCAGGACACCAATGATCACCATTAAAGATATTTTTTCTTACAAATACTATTTATTCAAATTAAATGTTTTTTCCTACACGTGTTTCACTACCAAGCAGTTACTTGCTTGGCAGATCATCAGGGAAATTAAATGTCTGGAATACTGGTTTCAACTGCCGACAAAACACAATGTGGCGTTGTAATAGTTGAGGTCACTTAAGAAGAGAAGAGGAAGAAAAATAAAAATAAAAGTCAAAATTAAAAAGCAAGGAAGAACAACGATAAAAAAAGAAAGTCCTAGAAAAGTCTTAGAAAAGTAGCTCGTGCATTATTTCTTCCACCAAGCCAACAAGCAAATAATCGGTCCCAAATACATTCAATAAAACCATAAAACCGGAACAATGTGCGATAATACACTTTCACGTCGGCCGGTACAATGATGAATAAATCCCCCCCCCCCAACAAGAAAACAAAAGAACTAAATCATTCAAATTACCGCTCACAAGTTACCATTCCAATCCAATGATAGTACGGGAATTCTAAATCCAACTTCTCACAAAGAAAAGTCAACACAAATGTTCGTCCGAGTTCAAAGAGTCTTATTTCAATTGTTGATTTATTACCCTTCGAAACAAACACACGACGAGTTGAATGTCAATCCCGCAGAAAACTCCCTTACATTAAGAAAAAATCTTAATATAGAAACTATTTATTCAAAATACTGTTTCTAAAAATATTTATTATTAAACCTATTCCTTATAGAAATTAATTATCTAGTGTCTGGGACGTCATTTTACATTTTGGGAAAATATCCTTCATTTAATTAACTGCCGAATTATTATCGTTTTGTTGTTTAACGAAGCGAAAAAAGACCATCCCGCAGAATTTGTTTTTAAAAGATTATTCATTTATCAAAAATAAACTGTTATTATGAAAAGGCCTTCTACAAAAATCTAGTTATTATTTTAAATCATTTAAAATATATATATATATATATATTTATTTTCATTTTAATACTTATCATCAATGCTGATATAAAAAAAGAACAACCAATATATTTGAAATTAACTCCCGGCATGACCGATGCTTCCGTTCTTTTCTACATTGAACCGCGAATTACAACAGCGGACTATATGTCAGACCAACACAAAGACGTCTCTTCGATAAACAAAACTAAAAGTTTGCTTATTTTATAAAAAAAAGAGAAAATTAATCTCTGAAAATGGAGAGTGTCTCCGTAATATATAAGATTAAAGTTAAAAAAAAAGAAAAAAATCTGTCTTGCATTGTAAGGGCTTTTATTGTCATTTATATATATATATATATATATATTAATTAATTAAGTTAAAATATTAACTAAATGAACAAAACCATTACTTTTCAAAAGTGCTCAATATATATTAGAGCTTTTATATTAAAATAAACATAGTTTAAGTATCCGACAATCGTTTCAGAACCTTCTAGATTCTTTTTCAAGGGATGTACTGGTGAGCTAAGATTATACCCGTTAATACACAATCATAAGAAAGAAAGACAAAGAAAAAACACAAGCAGACAAATTATATTTAAAAAATCCTCAGACGAGAAACCCCCTTTCCATAGGATGACACATTTGACACCTATCTATCAACTCTCCAGAAATTGGGTCATGCTCAAACTTTTGATGGGATCGAGCAGACTTGACTGTCTCTTCTTCAACCACACGACTAGACACCGAGACATACTCATACCCACGCTAATACGTACATATTTATATACTTACAAACATACATACACACTTATATATAGAAGTAAAATAAAAACATACATACATATATATATACACACTCACACACATCCATATACATATATATATATCTATACATACACACACACATATATATATACATACACATACATATATATATAAATATACACATATATATATACAAACACACTTATAAATATATTTATCTATTTTACTAAAACTATTCGCATGACTGACTATACATATGTCTCCTCTACCTTAAACACATGCACACACACAGAGACATACTCACACACACCCACATCCACGCTTATACGTACACACTTATACACTTACAAACACACATACATACTTATATATAGATGTAAAAATAAAAACATATATACAAATATATATATCCACACCCACCTATATATATATATATATATATATATATATACATACATACACACATATATATATACACACATACACGCACACATATATATATTAATCTAATTTGCGTAATGTGTTAAGGATTTCATTTTTATCTTCTTACTAAATATTTTCACAATAAGTCACAAAATATAGTATTATATATTAAGACGATCGCTGTTTACTATCTAATTAAATTTCTTAACAAATATCAATCATATTTACCTACGAATTAAGTTAATCAAACCCTAATTTCCCCTAATTAATTGAGGATTAGAAACCAAGTTTTTAATATCGACTAGTTATTATTTTTATCTAGTTGTTTATGATAATTTCCATAACACTTTATTTTTTGTAATAATTTTGCGTTAAATTATAAAGGAATTGCACTTTTTATTTTATTTTCTCTTTATATTCATTTAGTCTAATGGACATTTAATTGATATTAATTTAATTTCACTAATTTTATCATTTGTTCATCCTGCAATAAACCTCTAAATTCAATATAAATTCTAAACTTTGCAACCTATTAATTTATAGATCTCCTGGTTATTAATCATCATTCGGAGTCATATCAATACAAGCAGTTACATAGACCAATATGTAAAATAATAACCAATATGTATAATAATAATGGTGGGTTATTACTATACATATTGGTCTATGTAACTGATTGTATTGGTATATATATATATATATATATATATATATATATATATATATATATATATATATATATATATATACTGTAAATATATGTTTTGAAAAGGATCAATGATATAACACCAATAAAAATGCGAGTATGGCTAGACTTGTAACACCTCTGAAGAAAACGATACAGAGAAGATTACTCACCATTAGTTTCTCTCTGAAACAAAATGAACTTTCCTTTGGTGTTCTTTTACATATATCGATGGAACCACAATAAATCTTACAACCTTCACTACTGCAATAGGTGACTTGTGTAGAAATGAATACAATGATTTACCCCAAGTAACATTTATACCAGTTAGGCATTTTCCGCCATGCTTGTTTGATTTATCAAGGAAATAAACGCACTGAGCTGTGACCAGAGAATCTTAGAATATATGGTAAGCTTAACCCTACATTTTCTGCCTGGAAAATTGAGCCGATAAATCATGCCAGATGTTTAACTTTGGCTATCAGGTTAATGTGCTTATAGACATGGGATTCTTATCCACAAGATATTTTCAGGAAACTTTACAGCCTCATTCATCATTTAAGTATATGCAATGAGCTTGTTTGGAACTGTATATTTTCAATATAATCAAAACATTTCAAAAACAGCCACCTGAAATCCAACGAAATATTTAAAAAAGCTACAGCATAATGATTTGCTTTACTGCTTGAAAATGTGTTCTGGTAAAATCACCTGAACTGGCAGTGAGGGAAGAAGCAATAAAAAAAATTGAGGAATTAGGTATGTAAATATTAACTCATATAAAATTAATTAAAATGGTTATGAAGGTTTATCGAATTATTTTAAAGTTCTGTTCTAATTTCATGACAATTAAAGCAAATATGAGTACATTTATAAGTGAACTCAATAAATGAACTTTATATTATCTCCTAACCCAAACCTTTATCTGCTAGACTGTATTCACTAGCAGAAACTATTACAATGATGATGATGATGATGATGATGATGATGATGATGATGATGATGATGACAAATAAATGGAATGCTTATATATGAATTCAGGTGTAAATAATTATATTCTTTCTTTTTCAGATTTTCCTGCTTGGTGAATTCTTATAAATTATAATTTTCTGATAAAAGAAAATTTTTAAAAAGCTGAAGGCCTAACAGTGACACATTGACAATGTAAAACAATCAAGCAAATGATGACAGTCAACGTAAAAAAAATTGTTGAAGATTACAGTCACAAATCTGCTTGCTTTCACTTGATTCCATGGAGAAAATACACATTTGATAAAAAGGATATTCTTGTGATTATTGACTTGATAAACGAATAATTGTATTGAATTCTAAAAAAATTATTTGATATCTAATGAAATTTTGTCCGACTTTAGTTTTCATTAATATAAAATTTTAAGTAACTTATGAATGAAAAAAAAAAGTATGTCAATCAGTTGTATATACATCTTTGTTTACATTGAATATTTTTATGAACTTGAATTTGTGAACGTGAATCATTAATCTCTTATCGTGTAAATCAAAGACCATCCATACAGTAAATAAATATTTTTATTTTCAATACAAAGCAATACAAGATCAAACTGCAGAGAAACCTTGCAAAGTTTGTGACACTTCTTTTAACTATGAATAAACGTGGAAAACATGTTCCAGTAGATCCATATTCTTGTGAAATATGTGGCTTTTCTAGTTCAAGTAACTCAAATCTTGTTGTACATTTACGAACACACACTGGAGAAAAGCCATTTTCTTGTACAGTGTGTGGCTCTACTTTTACTCACAAGGCAACATTAGTAGAACATATGCAAAGACATATTGGAGAAAAGCCATATTCTTGTACGGTGTGTGGTTCTTCTTTTGGTAGGAAACAAACGTTAGTAGCACATATGCGAACACACACTGGAGAAAAGCCATATCCTTGTAAAGTGTGTAGCTGGGCCTTTCGTCGGAATGACACATTAGCAAAACATATGCGAATACATACAGGACAAAAGCCCTTTCTTGTAAAGTTTGCGGCTGTTCTTTTAGTAATGAATACACAGTTGTTGTACATATGCGAACACACACAGGAGAAAAACCATATTCTTGTAGAGTTTGCAGATCTTCCTTCAGTGAGAAAGCAACTGTAGTTACACATATGCGAACACACACAAAAGAAAAGCCCTATTCTTGTAAAATGTGTGAATCTTCTTTTAGTCATAAAGCAACGTTAGTCGGACATATGCGAATACATACTGGAGAAAAGCCATATTCATGTACAGTGTGTGGTTCTTCTCTTAGTAGGAAACAAACATTAGTTGCACACATGCGAACACACACTGGAGATAAGCCATTTTCTTTGTACAGTATGTAGCTCTTCTTTTAGTCAGAGATCAGTCTTAATAACACATATGGGAACACACACAGGAGAAACGCCATTTTCTTGTAAAGTCTGTAGTTCTTTTACCCAGAAAACAACTTTCTTTAAACATATAAAAACACACATTAGAGATTAACTATATTCTTTTAATCGACACAACCAATTTACTCACTTTTATATGAATAAAGGTTTACTCATCCAATAGCTAACATGTTTAATAGATTCTTTTGTCATGTCTAGTTCGTCTGTTTTAACTCCTGTGCTTTGTTCTGTCTTTTTTTCTTTGTTCTTTTTATATTATTTTTTCTTAAAAATAATATTTTAATGGTGAGAATTAATATATTTCAAAAGAATACGATGGGGAGGGTTAAATCAGCGACGTCTATAGAGGCAAGTAACTTATAGTAATGTTAGCCGCAATATTGCTCAAACTTGGCTTTGAAAAGGAGTCACGATTCTCTTCCTCGCATGTGGCATGCTACAGGACAGTCAGAAATAATGAAGAGTTTTCTATGCAGTTTAGCTCCAAAATCTTTTCCTGTGCTGTGATATTTAATTGAACAGCAAGTTTTCCAGAAAATGTTTTAATAATCTAAGGACACTTTCATTGTACATACTCCATCTTGTGTATGACATGAAACTGCATCCTGTGGCGAGGTCCCAATTCAGGAACTTTGAGAAGTGTTTTGCATCATTCCCATGTTCATTTTGTTGTAGTATCTGTCAAAGTGAAACTTATAGATTACATAGAATTGCTCGTTTACATACTATTTACAACATTTCGAAACCAATTATTTTAGTATTTTTTATTATTTTCATACCAAATTTTACTTGTAGAATCTTTTTAGAAATAAATGCTAAAATTAGAAGGCATATTAAAAAATAAAGCGAAAAAGAGAATTGAAATTGAATTAAAGAAATTGCTGGGTTACGCCAAATATATACAGCAGGTCTATTATAAATTTCACATTTTTCTTAAAGAAAATCATTCACTTATCGGGAGTTAGCTTTTATTTCTTTATCAATAATTTAAAATTGCCCCAATACTTAATGTGGATTATATTTTTGTAATTTCTGGTTTAAAAAATGAAATCTTTCATCTTCGGAATAGAGGCCTCATTGGCATTGTTAAATGCCCAATGGATAATAATAATAATAATAATAATAATAATAATAATAATAATAATAATAATAATAATAATAATAATAATAATAATTATAATTGATTGTATTACCAACCCACAATGTATAATAAGTATATGAAGGTTGTTTCAACTTTAAAGTTAAAAGATTTTTTTCAGAAAAGCCCCACATCAGTGTGTTCTCCAGCCTGAACTATCAAAATAATTTTTACAATGATTTTCAATTATCATTAAGTTGAGTGAAATTATGTTGCTACCATGTCAACAATTATGTTAAATATTGACATTCATCTGACTCTACGAGGTGGGTTATCTTCAAACGTCCATAGACATATACGTCTTGAAATAAGCCTACCTCCCTCAATACCTAACTATTTTGACATGCCAGAATACCCCTGACTAAGCCGTCAAAATTCGGACAAACATGCATGGGCTCGGAATCTATATTCTTAAATCCTCTCCTTAACTAAAGAAATGTGTATAGAATCCGAAAATTAGGCCTATATTTGATTTTGATTACCTTACAAAGAGGCGTTAGTAACATATATTTCCTCTACCGTTAGCCCTCGACACAAAACTGTATAGAGCCATTTGGTCGCACATGGAAATTCCATAGCAAGCATCACTCTTCTCAATGGGTAACTTCGACTTATGCAGCTGCTATTGCGCATAGGAACCAAGCATTCTGCTGTTTACACTGCCATAAGTCAGTTAAAAATAGGCAATCATTTGTAGCATAAAAAACTACTGTAAGAATATAATAGCTGCAGCTAAGCATTGATATACTGAAATGACGAGAAATTGCATGGCATCACACAAATTGAAACCCGCGATTTCTGAAAAATGTACAATAGCCTGGTAAAACATGGGCAATAAAATATCTTGTGACTATCCAATCACCATTATGGCGCTTTCACAACAACAAACAAGGCGGAATTGCTTGCCCAGCGGTTCACCTTAAACTCCACTACAGAGGAAAACCCCAGTAAATGAGCTGATCATCACCCCTTCACATGTCTTTGCTGTCATAAAAATATATTGGCTCCTCGAAATCAGCTAATATTTGCTATAGTACTAACAAAAATGTTCTGAGCTGGTCCCTGTCCTCTCCAAACTCTATAACAAATATTTTGTAGAATCTTGCTTTACTGATAACTGTTGAATTGCATCTGTGGTACCAGTTTTTAAGAACTCTGGCGAAAGACACAGAAAATTATCGTCTAATGAGTTTCATCTTATCACATGAAAGATCTTTGAATCATTGATTACTCTAGTGATAGTCCACCACCTTGAAAATACTAATCTTCTCTCTGACGAACAGTATGAATAAATGTAATCCTATTCTACTTACGATACTCCAACATTCATCTCTGAACTATGTAATACACACTGGATAATTTAGGTTAAACTAGGGCGGTAGCGCTAGATATTTCCAAAGCTTTTGACAGTAAAATAAACTCGTACGTTATCACTGGATGGATACTTTATATAATCAGATCTTTCTGAGCTACAATGAAGATCCAGGTCGTTTTTGATGGCCGTCTATCCAAACAACATTACATTAATACGAGTGTGCTACCGGGATCTTTATTATTCCTGATCCTCATAAATGACCTCTCCAATGAATTGTATCTAAGATGAGTGTATTTACTGATTACACTACACTCTATTTTCGGCATGAGGGCAAATCAAATGTCTCTCTTTATATATATATAAGGCAATGGCTGAATCCTTTCAAAAATAAACTACAGTGTGTAGTAGAATAACGCCCAAAATGGATGGTCATATTTAATGCTACCAAGAGAAAGCTCATGTCATTTAACAAAAAAATATTCTAAAACTGTTTCCCTTTGGAGTGTTTGCTTTTGGATTTCCTTCCCTGCTTCCTGTTTGGCCGACATTACCAATATGCAGAAATTTTAATGTAATGTGTTTAAATATCTTGTTGCTCAATTCCTCACCCAAGTTGCCTCCTATAAATCTGGTCCCTATCACAGTAGCACCTTACGCTTCAGTGGCAATATGCTTTGTTTGTGGCGAACAAATGTAAAAATATAAATAATCTAAAAATCCTTACACATGGCCGTCCTCTACGTTCGTCATTTTCAAGTCTTTCATTACCATTACAGAATTTATGAAACTACCATCGTACTGTTTGATCACTTTTGGACCTTTTGCTACATAGCAAAGGCCGTGATTGGATGAAAAGTTTTGAGTGACACCTTACAGGTCAGATGTGACCTCAAAGCCAAAGTCAGTGAAATCACATGACTTCCGGCCGGGAGTTCTGTTTCTTTTTATCAGACAACTTAAGCAAGCGGAGCAAAACATGGGCGTTCCAGAGTAGTCTCAGTGATTGTAGGGGGTTGCGTACAATGTAGCTTGGTGTAGCGAGACAAGCTATCTATCTATCTATCTATCTATCTATCTATCTATCTATCTATCTATCTATCTATCTATCTATCTATTTACTGATCTTTCTCTTATATATATATATATATATATATATATATATATATATATATATATATATATATATATATATATATATGGGGTAAGGTACACGATAGTTCATGAAAAATGAAATGTCGTGATGGACAAAATGTGTGAAAAGATGACAGACGGAAAACAAGTCAAAATACAGGAGAAAAACAAAGACAAGAGATTTTTTTGACCGGTTTCGTTCGTGGGGAACGTCTTCAGAAAATGAAGAATACAGAAAATTTTATTTTATATTGAAGGCACACACATGAGATTAGGGGGAAAAATAATCTGCTTGGATCATGTGAGGATCCTATACCCTAAGCAGACACTTAGCTAAAGCTGCACTTAAACAATGCAATATATTACACCACTGCGCATCTGACTAAGTATCTATATTTTTATATATATATATGCATATACATTTTGGAAAATGTTGTTTTGTATGTATGTATGTGTTATGGATATATACACATATGTGTGTATATGTTTACATTTACACGTGTGTGTGTGTGTTTATATATTTTTATATATTTTTGTGATTATTGCAAGCTCTCATTTACAATCTAACCTTTTTTAATACATCTCTCTTATTTTTCTATTTTTAAACCATTTATATTTTTGTTTTTCTCTTAACTTTTAACTTGTCTTTCCTTTTTATCTTCTTTTTTCACACATTTTCCCACCTCAGCTTTTCATTTTCATGAATTGCTCTTTAAAAACCTATTGTTAACAAATTAGCTTGACCCATCCCTGTTTATTTCTTATTAATCTTTAGGTGCTAACTTTCCAATGTGTCAATTTCATCCCCACCTTTTCTGTTTACCGTAGCTAGGTTCTCTGCCGCCTTCCTCCCCCACCGCCTTTGAAGAAGTATCACCTACTTATCATGTCCCAACATCACTTAATGTCTCCTCACACGATCCAAGCAGATAATTTTCCCCCTCATCCCATGTGTGTGCCTTCAATATAAAATAAAATTATTATGGATGGAGGTTTGCATAATGAAGACATCTACTACTACAGCCACCATCAAGAAGTTGATGGAATCTTTGCGACTCATGGTTTACCGTTGATGGTTGTGAGTGACAACGACCATTCTTTCTCCAGTGATGAATTCAGGCTTTTAACGGCCAATGAGGTTAGACATATATTTACAGTTCCTTACTATCCCTCTTCTAACGGGCAGGCAGAGTGGGCGTACGTACATTCAAAGAAAACAATGAAGCGGATAGACAAAGATATGAAAACATCCCTTCAACAAAAGTCAACAAATTCCCTTTTAACTTCAAGAAAAGAAAACTCCGCACACTACAACTGGGATTCCTGAATTGCTGTTCAAGCGAAAATTAAGAACGGGATTTTCATTTGTTGAAACGAGGCAAGCTTAAGGGCCTTGTGTACAATTACAAAATAGAGAAAGGTACTTAGATTATGACCCCTTTCTGAAAATATGTAGTAAATTATCTAGCCTTCGTGAGGAATTTTTGCACTAGTAAACGGTGAATAGAAGGCATCATTACGAGGCAGTTAGGTAATGTTGTAATTACAGGGTGTGTTGGTCGCTTCCTTACATTTATCGCACGAAATGAATTGAACAAACAACAACTGATTAACAGGCAACAAAAAAGGGTTTATTTAACAGAGGGTTGGAACTGTGTCCCAGTGAAGAAAAGAGGCTGCCGGGTCATCAGCAAATACATTCCCAGTAGAGACGGCTACTGTTGGAACGACGAAGGGGGAAGGGCAGGAGAGAGATGATATTTCCTCGATCGCGTCTTGTTTCTCTCTGCCGATCTCGTCCCTAGACTAAACTGTCCAAGTAGTCCGTTTTGGGACAGCTAGAAAATCATACGCCCTGTAAGCCGATTGGTAAGTGTATGCCCATCTGCCTACAGGGCACAAGAAGAAATAGGTCCTATGTCCGACCGCTACAATGTCAATGTTGTTGTTAGAAACAGAGAGAATGGCACGGAGACATTCAGAACAGATCATTAAAAGGACACTCCCGTTTTTAGAGGAGAGTGTGACTGATGTGAATGATACTGCTGATAACATGGTGATAACCAGTACTAGGGAGCTTCGGAGTTAGGTCAGAATGAAGCTGAATCGGAACTTACAGACATCGGTCAGGAAGCATCGCCTATTCTTCGGAGATCTGAACGTGTGCGGAAGGCTCCATCTAAGTTAAGAGACTCCGTTCATTGATCCATCTAAAATTGGAGAGATATAATAAATATCAAGGACAGGAGTTGTCGTCCCTAAAGCAGAAAGGTTAAGCCGAAATTACGGCCGTTGTATTCCAGTTTTTTTTATCTTGCATAGAGGGTGCTTTTTTGTTGCTGTTATAAATAAAGGCGGGACGTTTGCAGAACTTGCTTCGTCTTAGCATAAAACGGTAACCGTGTTTAGTTTGTGTTTCCATTCTAACCGAGACATAATAATAACTACTACTACTACTACTACTACTACTACTACTACTACTACTAATAATAATAATAATGGAAACTTATTTCATCTCTGCACAACTCTTAGCTACTTCTACGAGTCGGATTGCATAATTTGTGTAGCTTGGTTACGTTAACTGGAGTGGCTCATTGAGTCACGAATTTATCAAGAGTCTCTTTCGTACCTTCACAGTGTTAGAAGACCTAGGACTAAGGAGTGTGTGTGTGTGTGTTTTTTTGGGGGGGGGGGGGGTTAAGGGGTTAATATCTATTTAGAAAATTATGAAATACTCAGTGACGATTATTTTTAACTTTTGGTTTATTTTTATTGTCGGCGGAAAATTCATTGGTGAAATCTTTGAAAAATAGCTTGAATGTATCGATATCAACAAATATGTATGTTTTAAAACGGTAAAAACGATTGTATAATTTTTAATGAAATGTTTTTAATAAGAAGCTGGAACCTTTATTACCTCTTTATAAATATTGTAGTTTTTAATGGCTACCGATCGAAACATCGTCATGTCAGTGTCTCTTTTGTACATGTTTCTATAAATAAAAATATTGTTGGAATTTATTAACGCCCCTTCACTTATTAGCTGCTGCCTTGTCCCTTAAGGGCCTCACGGATTAACTGTCAGGTACGCCAAACCTCTACTTCCTTAGGTGTCACGTGAGTCAGCCCATAAAAATGCTTGTACGCTGTGTTCGATCTCTTTTTGACACCTCCTTTCAACCCAGTAGCATCATGGCTGGACTCCTCGGTGACAAAGCCCACGACGGAAGTCACTGAGAGCCTTCCTCACTACTTCTTCCCGTTACCCACCATCTTGGACTGAATTGACTACATCTCGACAGTCCTAGATTTAGCCAGCCTTTATTCCCGGATTCCCAAACTTGGTGATTATCTGCCCTCTTGCATTGCAACAAAAGTCCTCGAAGACGGCACTCGCAAAAGGCCTTTATTTCCCAAAATAAGAGCCAGAATTGAGGCGCGTACACGTGCAACCCGTTATCCGAACTCTTTAACAAGATAAGTTCTCGTGAAGTGTTCGTAAACCCATCTTAACATATTTCCTTTCTGAACTTAGAACATAC
Organism: Sepiola atlantica; assembly: GCA_963556195.1. NCBI lineage: Eukaryota > Metazoa > Mollusca > Cephalopoda > Sepiida > Sepiolidae > Sepiola > Sepiola atlantica. The sequence goes on from OY744521.1 coordinate 124,779,533, forward strand.
TCATTGTTGAGAAAAATGAAGGCATATATATATTATATGCCTTCATTTTTATCACCTAGTAAAACTGCTGTAAAATTATATAAAAGTATGTAATGTTCCTTTCTCACAAAAGCTGTCACCCTATTTCTCTTTTAGCACTTATTTACACAATTGCTACTGCATTCTCATTGAACTTTTGTCCAGGGTAAATTTAATCACGTGCGAGAATTGAAATTTTTTCCAAGGTAAATTTAATCCCAAACAATATATATATATATATATATATATATATATATATATATATATATAGTAATCCATGTAGATGGTTCTACAAACGGATGGGGAAATACAAGCTATGTTGTGCAACACAGTAAGAGAATTCCCTGTGACCCTACATGAAATTAAAAAGGAATCCATCGACGATGAGTTCATTAACATTACAAAAACAAAAATGTCTGATAAGGACCAACTTATTTCAGACAGGTTTTCATTATTGTTACACCGGCCGTTCTTACACAGGAGAAACTGCACCGGTTGTCACTAGTGTAACCAGTGTAACCAGAGTCACCAGAGACACAAAGAGAAGACAAAGAACAGTCTTGTAACTGTCTAGCCAAGTGCTAGTCAGTTTCTTACTTTGTTAATACACTTGTTAAACCAACCCTCGACTTGACTTCCTTTATTTATTATTTACTGTTGGACAACTTCACAAAAATTATGTTACGATGTACTCCTGTGTAGCGAGAGAGTCGTCGTCCCCCTAAAAAAACCTACAGAAGAGAATCCTAGAAAGATTTACACGTTGGCCACTCGGGGACAAATAGGATGAAAATTTTAATGCGCAGCTACGTGTACTGGCTTAATATGAACCAGGACGTTGAAAGCATCGTCAATACGTGTAAAGGTTGTGTCTTGGCTACAAAGGCACCTCCTATTAAGAATAGTCCGTGGCCAAAAATGAACCGACCTTAGGCAAGGATACACTTTGGATGAATGATGTGCAAGTTAAGGAAAACGCCATATTCACTTTGGTTTACCTCCTTTTCTGCATCCTTCCACTATTCCCTTTAGACATTCTGCAGAATACAATCTATCATGTATTAACTGTCTCCAAAACCTTCTGTCTTTAAAGACTTTGTTTAGCTAACTGATTGATCTGAAAGTCTAAGAACGTGCGTTATTACGCCATCTTCTCGGTGGTTTACCTGTTTTTCTGCACCTTTCCACCACTCCTTTTAGTTAAGGAGACCAAATACATATAGACCTTTAAAATACTGTGATTATTGTATCCATTGAACATCATCATCATCATCATCAGCAACAGCAACAGCAACAGCAACAGCAACAACATCATTATCTATCGTTATTACCGTCTTTTACTTCGAGATTCAATGCTGAGGACATTTAAGCATTGAAACAATCATTAAATAAAACTTTTAACGGCTACTTACATTTCCTTCGTTATATCAACAGAGGGGATGTGTTTATTCTCTGGACATTTGAAATATAACTAATAACAAGTTTATTTCTGAAGTTAAACGTAAGGTAGAAATGCATCAATAAGACACGATTGTATATGGTTGGGTTGTCTATTTTACGGTATATCAGGCCATTAATGTAATGCATAAACACAATGTCTATTGGAAACGATTAATTGAATATAAGTTGCTATCTTACCGATAACTACGACAGGTGTTCATATATTTGGCACTAGTGCACAAATATATGTGTTTGTTTGTTTGTACGTACATCCATAATTTTCTCAACTAAGAGTTTGTATTTACCTCCCATTTCCACCGCGGCGATATGTGACACAAAGTCGGAAAGTAGGGATTGAAAGCCAGTGAACTTGAGGCGTGTGCACTCTGGCTCACAAAATGACTGAGCAGCCCCGTTGGCATTTCCCGGTAAGGGCTTCTCATGTGATTAGCAATAAACTATCCTTTTGAAAGAGAGAAGGTAAAGCCTGGGACGGTGAACCTCCTAGAACTGCATTTAACTATACGTCAGCCCGACAGCATCAAGGTCACTAATTAAAAAATGGTCCAGACTCTGTCTGACTGATTGTCGATAACGCACTTTCCACTGGTATGAACAACACCAACAATGCAGCGTAAGTAGTAGTATTTATTTCTCAGAAAAAGTATTCCACCCAACACTCATTAATACCCAGAAGAATTTTAGTAACGGATGTTTTTTGTCGACGCACCGTTATTTGACTTCCACCGTAAATAGAAATTACATTAAAATGAATTTTGTATTCTACAACGATAAAATACATAATACGTTATTTTATTTTAATAAATATCATAATAATTTCTATTCAATAAAAACGAAATATATCATTTGAACAATCATTTGTTGCTAAACAGATGGTGTCCGAAAAACAAATTATTCTTAATGTAATGCTGTTTTAATCACGATTTATGAAATTATCGGATACATATTTTTTAAGTTTTTCAATATTTTAATACATGAACGACATAATTATTTTCAATGTGATTTTGTCCCAAAATGAACGCAGATATTTGCAAATTAAAATATTAAGCAGATTTTGTAGCTTCACTTTTATTTTTTCTTTCTGTAATTTACGTAATTCTATGTAAATCAAGAAATTTTGTAGCTTTACTTTTCTTTTTTCTTTCTGTAATTTACGGAATTCTATGGAAATTAAGAAATTGGGCGACGCCGAGTAGCCATGCCAGTGTTAACTGATAAATAATTAATTAACTTCATTCCAAAATGGATAATAGTTTAATAACCTAGTACAATACTATAAAAGGGGTTTCTCGTGCAATGCAAGGAAGCTGTTTAAGGCATAGTGCCCGTCTGTTCCAGCTATACCCCACCCTCGCCAAAAGAAGGAAGAAGATTAAAACGAGCAAAGGTCAAAGTTCATTAAACAATGATAAGATAATAAACAAATGTGTAACAGACAAAAGTAAAATTACAATTATATATTGATTTATTCGGACTAAGTTTCTCCATCTTTATTTATTTAGTTTCATTTTTCATGGTTTATTTTCATCATAGCATTTCGGCCGGGGTATCCTTGAGTTATTTTCGGATATGTTTTTTTTGTTAATGAACAATGATCGAATACAGGGAAAACAGCAGCGGCGAAAACGTTGTTGACAGAAAAAGAAAAAAAAGAAACCCATGCGTAGAAGTCACACAACTCCATTTTAAATTATCAGGACAAAAATGTGCAGGAAACAATTTAACTCGGTAACCGTAAATCTGGAAATGGAAGAGAAAAAAGAAAGTCAGAAATATGCTTCAACAATATTATCTAAGCAAGCGTGGAATTTCTACAGGGTCTCGTTAAACTATATAATAATACGCTGAGGCATTTCATCTGCGTACGTACGTTATCACCTTTAATGCTTTCGGAAATTTATTTCTATTTGGGGCATGAGAGGGTGGGGAGGTCATCCTATCGCCACTGTACGAATGTATGTCAAGGTTATTTGTCTGGATAGCATGATGTTACGCGCCTTTTCTATCTTTACAGTAGCAGCATCATCATCATCGATGTAATGAAGTCTAGAGGTGACGTCATACCGGTGTCTATTCGGTGTCTATTCGGTGTCTTTGGCGCGTTTTTTGAATCAGTTCCAGCTTGAAAGCCCGAGAGAGCCGCCCTGTTTTCAGCTGTCTCCGTCTATTTTTGAGAATAGACGTAAAATGTTTGGATGATTTCTCCTCGTTCTTGGAGCAAGAACGATTTATTGTGAAATTCAGGGTATCAGAGTGACCCTGATTTTAAGGAATATAATTTCAAGACTTAGGGCCCTTAGAAGAAACACCTTATGACGAAGAGGTGTTTGATGTTTTTGAAGAATTTCATTTATGAAGTAATTTCGAGGATTGAGCCCCTTTGGAATGAAAATGTGAAGGATTGACGAAGAAAATTTTTGGAGAATTTCATTTATGAAGTAATTTCGAGGATTGAGCCCCTTGGAATGAAAAATGTTGAAAAAAAGAACAAAGAGGGACTTTTAAAACGGACATTTCGATAGAAAAGAAAAAAAAACTGTGCCTGAGAAGATTCTGCCAACAACGGTTACGGTCATGTATATTTGAGTATTATTTTTTATTATTTTGTGCCCTTTGAGACCTCTTTGTAAAATTTATAAGAAGACTTCTTTGGTCTTTATTTTATGTTTTTATATGTAAGAAAGAAAAAAAAAGGGTAGAAGACTTCTTCAGTCTTTATTATATGAACAAAAAAAAGAAAGTAATTAATTTTGTTTCCAGTTTCGTTGTGCCAACGAACTAACCCCTATTTGAATTTTCATGTCTCAAGTTTTTTTGTTTAATTTTGGTTACTAGGGTTAATGTTATTAATCCAGCTTTGGGAATTAAAAGCAGCCAGCCCCATTTTTATGTTAATAAATCTCTATTTTTAACTCTATCGAACCTCTTATTTTTTCTTTTCCCCTTGTGTGTTTTTATGCTGTGTTATCACCATTTTTTTACCAAGTAATTCGGATTTTGCTAACAACCGCGAAATTACGATAATGCAAATAAAAAATGAGATCGTTTGATCTGCAAAGATGTTGATTGATAATTAATCTTATATCACTAAGGTAAAAATAACCCGACTTTACACATTTTAAAACAAATTATTGAAAAATAAAATTGTGTCGCCCCGTCGAGTGAAACATTACAATTACATTTCCAAAAGTGACATTCGTTTTATAATTTGAAGAATATTTAGCTTACAATTATTTTTACGGTGAGAATACAGTGAATATGTATTGTTCTGAAAAGAATTTAATTGCTACACTTTTAAATCTTATTTATTTAAAGACTATTTAGCTGACAATGATATTTATTTTTACGGAATAAAAAAGAGTATTTTTCTTCAATATCATTGCCCCAGAAAGACATTTACTAATTCAAAATAAATATTGTTATTAACAGTAAATTATACAGGTTGAGATATAAAGCACTGTGGAATATCCACGGTGTCTCGCTTGTATTTAAAATAATACACCAGGGCAATTTCCGATTCGTACGTACGTTATCACTCTCCATCCCTTTTGAAAAGATGATATCGCTCGATAGCCGATAATGCTATGCAAAACAAAAAGTAATTAAATTTTTTTATCTGATATCAGTGTTGATCGAACATGAAGCTCGAACAAAAATTCACTTTCTTGATCTTTTGTCAATGAACAAAGTGTAGCATCTGTTCTGTAAAAATTCTCCATCAATGTCGTGAGGTCTTTGTTAATTCTGGACGCCGAGAGTTTTTGTTTGTTTTTTTATATTCCGTTTTTTTCCTTACGTTTCGTATATCAGAAGGTCTGTTTTTTTCTCTTTTAGCGTCGGGTCACCATTTGTAAGGAGATGATGAGGGGGATGAAAGGGGTTATCCTTTTATCTTCTAGTAAAGAAACGGAACAACGAAAAGTGTTTCTGTAACTATTACAAAAAGGGGTTTTATTAACTCAAGGTTACCTCTACCGTTTGGTATAGGTAGAAGAGAGTGGGACGGTGTCCGTCTGAGGAAGAGGAAGAATATAAGAGTTCTTAGGGCCGCCCGTGGATTTCTTCCTGTGAAGATGGTAGTAGTCGTCGAGTTAGGCGACGGCGACAGGAGAAAGAGCGTTTTCTCGTTCCTCGCTGGTGCTCTCTGCGATGTGTCCAAGCTGGTGCCAGGAGGTCGTCTCATCTTCTCTCTCGAACCTTAAGTGGACATAAATAGTCCATTAGGGAACTAACGATGTTACTGCGCCCTGTAATTTGATTGGACAAGCCAGCTCACAGGGACATTGATTACGCGTTCAAAAGTAGTCCCTATTGGTGGCTGCTACAATGTCACAAATTCCTACAAAGGTTTTAAAGATATGCCTTCATAACCAAATATATTCTGAAACTACATTAACCGGAGTACATAGATAAGTGTGTTTCAGTTGGATCAAAGGCGGTATAATAATATCGTGGGGTCTGCGTTCGTGCTGGGCATCAATACAATGGAAATATGTTAAAGGACAGCAGCTATATATAACAGATGAAGGATACAACTGTGGAATTTCCACGGATCCTGCCAGTATTATTGCAACTACAAGGTGAGAGGAAGACGCAGAAAGATTGACTGCTACATCACTACTACGATTACCTTTACAAATAGACGTCTCTGTCCAATGGGTCAACAACTTACATGTCATTAAGACGAACGGTTGTTTCTGTTCACAACACAACGCCAGACAATTTTTCATAATGCACGTCGAAAAGAACTCCCGACGCAATGTTGCAAAACTCAATTTTAACAACAATGATTGACAGCGTGATTTTAAAAAGAGATTTTGAAAAAAAAAATTTTTTTTAAATGAGTTTAAAAAAATAAATTTTAAAAAGAGATTTTAAAAACAGATTTAAAGAAGAGATTAAAAAAAAGATTTAAAAAGGAGATTTAAAAATAGATTTCGCAATAACATTTAACATCGAGATTTAACAGCAAGAATTCACAGCGAGGTTTTACAACGGGATTTAAGAAAGATATTTAACAGAGATTAACCGAGAGGTTTTTCAGAGAGATTTAATTTCCATATTTAACGAGGAGATTTTACAAGGAGAACTAATAAAGATATTCAACAAGGAGATTTAACAAAGAAATTTAACAACGAGATTTTACAGTTGGATCAAACAAACATATTTTACAGCGACATTTAACAACGTGAATTAACATTTAGATTTAATATTGAGATTTAATAGCGAGATAAATAAAAATTTATCAATGGGATATAAAATCGAGATTTAACAATTAGATTTAACAAAACGATTTACCAGCGAGATTTAACATAGGCAGTTAACAATGAGACTTAACAGTAGATACAAAAGACTCGGAAAGTAACGTCCGGTCGGTAGGTAAACGTAACATTATAAAAGCAAGTACGTAGCGCAAAGAATGCAATATAAACACAAAATCATTGAAAAGAAGAAGCGAGATTTCGTAACAAAATAAATTGGTGTCCATTTAATTACGTTTTGACGCACTGTATTTCGTTTTGCTCACCTTTCTTGGAAATCGTCGTTAATAGATTCCACGCAAAGATGATTTTCGTTGCATGGCAGTGTTCAGTAAAATATATTGCGTTTCCGACCGGGGCCGCTCGAACTCAAAAGATAACGGTACTTATCTAATGGGTCATCTGGAATGTATGTATGTTGTCGTTTCCGACCGGGGCCGCTCGAACTCAAAAGATAACGGTACTTATCTAATGGGTCATCTGGAATGTAGGTATGTTGTCGTTTCCGACCGGGGCTGCTCGAACTCATAAGAAAATAGTACTTATCTGCTACGTCAGCTGCATCTCCCCAATGTTGTCGCTTCCTGTGCAAATAGATAGATAAAATAGATAGGATAAATAGATCGATAGATATATAAAAGAGAGAGAGAGAGAGAGAGAGAGAGAGAGAGGGAAGGTGCCGCCGTCCATGGTATATTTATATATATATATATATATATATATATATATTTAGATTTTTCACTTATAAAATAGATCATTCAGTGAAGACCGGGGTTGTTCCAATAAAAAACAAGCTCGATGATACTCGATTACAGAGTACAGAGCATTTATATGTGATTTTATGAAGGCTTACCAAAGCATTCCTTTCAGGACACCAATGATCACCATTGAAGATATTTTTTCTTACAAATACTATTTATTCAAATTAAATGTTTTTTCCTACACGTGTTTCACTACCAAGCAGTTACTTGCTTGGCAGATCATCAGGGAAATTAAATGTCTGGAATACTGGTTTCAACTGCCGCCAATACACAATGTGGCGTTGCAATAGTTGAAGTCACTTAAGAAGAGAAGAGGAAAAAAATAAAAATAAAAGTCAAAATTAAAAAGCAAGGAAGAACAACGATAAAAAAAGAAAGTCCTAGAAAAGTCTTAGAAAAGTAGCTCGTGCATTATTTCTTCCACCAAGCCAACAAGCAAATAATCGGTCCCAAATACATTCAATAAAACCATAAAACCGGAACAATGTGCGATAATACACTTTCACGTCGGCCGGCACAATGATGAATAAATCCCCCCCCCCACAAGAAAACAAAAGAACTAAATCATTCAAGTACCGCTCACAAGTTACCATTCCAATCCAATGATAGTATGGGAATTCTAAATCCAACTTCTCACAAAGAAAAGTCAACACAAATGTTCGTCCGAGTTCAAAGAGTCTTATTTCAATGGTTGATTTATTACCCTTCGAAACAAACACACGACGAGTTGAATGTCAATCCCGCAGAAAACTCCCTTACATTAAGAAAAAATCTTAATTAGTAGATAGAAACTATTTATTCAAAATACTGTTTCTAAAAATATTTATTATTAAACCTATTCCTTATAGAAATTAATTATCTAGTGTCTGGGACGTCATTTTCCATTTTGGAAAAATATCCTTCATTTAATTAACTGCCGAATTATTATCGTTTTGTTGTTTAACGAAGCGAAAAATGCCTATCCCGCAGAATTTGTTTTTAAAAGATTATTCATATATCAAAAATAAAATGTTATTATAAAAAAGCCTTCTACAAAAATCTAGTTATTATTTTAAATCATTTAAAATATTTCCTTAACGGCTGTGTCTGTTTGCAACTCTCTGTGAAGAATATTATTCTATATTCCATAAATAAATGTTACTACGGAATATCGTTATCAGAAATCTATTTTCTATTTTGAAAAAAACTTTTTTTAATGGACCGGTTTATTTTTTTTGTCAACTTAACGGGAAAATACCACTCTTACTCGTTAAATGACAGGAGACTTTATTATTACTAATTAAAAATCCCGTACAAAATACTTTTTATAAAAATCCAATTGTTTCTATTTTTAGAAGTTAAGTCCGTGTCGGCATGCATCTATCTATCTATCTATCTATCTATCTATCTATCTATCTATCTATCTATCTATCTATCTATCTATCTATCAATCTCTATAATTTTATTTTATTTTATTTTATTTTTTTATTTATTTAAAAAAAAATTTTTTTATTCTATTATACTTCATTTTTTATTTTATATTTTTTATTTTTATTTTTATTTTTGTATATATTTTATTTTTTATTTTATATTTTATTTTTCATTTTTTATTTCTTATGGTTTTATTTTATTTTTCCTTTATATATTCTATTATTAATTTTTATACTTTATATTATATTTCATTTTATTCTTTACTTTTTGTTCGTATTTTAATTTTCATTTCATCTTTATAATTTTTATAATGTTTATAATGTTTTATTATTATTGTCAGTTTTATCTTTATATTTTGATTTTATATTTGTAACTTATTCATTAAATCCTCTAATATATATATATATATATATATATATATATATATATATATATATATATATATATATATATTTGTGTTATAATGGAATAATTCCAGGAAGAAATCCGGGTAAGAGAGCTCAATGTGGTAAACAGAGCAAGAATAACGTAAAATATAATAACACTAAATTACATGATTGTCGATGCAATAATTTATTTCAACCTTACGTTTTTATTCAAGCATCAAATTTTGACAATTACATTTTTGAGACTGACAGAAAACTGAATTCACCCTCGACAATTCAAATACAACCAGAGAGAGTGGTGGTAGCAACTAATCCAAACACCTATTACAGAGCGAGTAGGAATTAACATCTTATATTTAACTAAGGCAATCGAAAGGGATCTTATTGTTTTTTTTGTTTGTTTTTATTAAAATAATAACGTCTGTGTTAAACGCACATATTCTTTCTACATTTACGACTTGGTGACATTGAACGTTCATACGCCTCCATACACACGCACACATATACCTATTCTTAACATCACACACACACGCCACACAATTTTTGGCTAGCTAAAATTCGGTCGAAATTCTGTTTTCGGCCCGAAAGGAGGAAGAGAGAGAAGACACTAGCACAAGCATACGTTAGCGTGTCATCGACCGATTGACACTTGTCATGCTTTCATTCTGTCTAGATCCGAGTGATAAGATCTATTTGAAAACTAAAAATTATTGAAGATTATATTTCAAATGTAATATTTTAATACTCTGAGTTTTACTGTTGATAGCAAGCAGTACTCCGTTTTGGAAGCACGCAAGGCTTCGGAAATATAATGACATGGGCTGACAAGCTATAACTAATCTCTCCCCCCCTCTCTCTCTCTCTCTTGAGTATCGGACAGTAAATGCACTTACTTTACTCGCGACGTTTTCTATTAAACTGTTATTTACGCGTATTTGAACCGATAATCAGTTGTAACGATCCAATAATTTAGTCAAAGAACATTACAATCGAATAATAAGAAAAGTATGAATTTTCAAAGTTGATACAAAATTGTTTACGATCATTAATAAACATATGATTATGGTAGAGAGTTAGGAGGCTGAAATATATTGAGCCGTGATTGGCTGAGCAAATCACGTAATAGAGAGAGTGTATTAGTAGTAGTAGTAGTAGTAGTAGTAGTAGTAGTAGTAGTCTCGTTACACTGGAATTTAAACAGAGGAGACATAAATAAAAAATGGATGCAAAGTGTTTTTTTAATTTTTAGATGACAAAGGATAAATGTACTCACGCTACATTTGCCACCTTATCCATTAAATGATTATCCGCCCGTATTTGAACCAGTTGAATGAGCATCAACAGGAGTAGCACGGCGCGTATCATCATTTCCGGATGAGGATGTCTTCCTAGAAAAGAAATAAACACATTTTTAAATGTTTTATTGTTCCGTGTTATTGGCACTATAATAACTTGCTTCACTGCAGTTTATTTAATAAAGTATGTAGTCCCGCCCGGACAACTGGTAAATTGGAAACATTTTCTTTTCATGCATAAGTTTAGAAAATATGTAAACAAATAAAAATTAAAAAAACAAAATCACTTCACTGCACCCAAGGTAACGTCGGATAAATATAGTGTTACTTAACAAGCTCTGTGAACTAAATTAATAGTATTACCTACCAGCCCATATGCATAATGGTTACAGTCTCCGCTAATGGCCCGGGAGACTAGGGTTCAATTGTCGGTCGAGTCATAACAAGGACTTTTAAAATGTAACTTGACGCCCCCTTGCTTAAACACTCAGCATTATAAGGCGAAGACCAAAGGTAAGTGCAGTAATCCTGGGAAAGGAGTGGCACCCTCCCTTACATCTCGGTGTAGTAGCTAATGAAAAGGGAGCCTTCGTCGCTCTCGACTATGGTCGACCACTTTACTTACCTACGCAAACACGAGTGCGAACAAAGCCAAACTAGCTTGATTCATAATGTACTGTAAGAAATAATTCCAATATTAAGTATCGTTATGTATGTTACAATGATCTACCCTATTCAGTCACTTTATGGACTCTTCCAAAAACTATGAATGGTGGTAACAGAGAGACTCGCTATGGCGAATCCAGAAGCAGTTCCGGCTTTTTAAATACATACTTTTGTTAGCTACCTCCTTGTTGTCTAGTATTTTGTTCGTTCCTTTAAGACTACAGCAATATATAATTCAAAATATTTATGTTTCTAATATTTTACAGTAATATAGGTCCCATATTTGGGTTTTAGAGAGCATACAATCATAATTTGCCCCGGGCACCACCGGGTTACCTTGCATGACACTGCCTTCTGAGCAATGCTATTTGTTCAACGAGGGTATGCTCTTCATGTTTTATTATTTAATTACACTCATATCTTGCAATCCTTTTGGTATAAAATGTCATTTACTCATAACTAGCTTACCCGTGTCCTGTCGTTGCCCGGGAAAGTAGATGAACTCAAGAAATTCTATGCCTAATCTTGAACTATTGAATTATTTTCTGCTTATGATTGTCCGGCGCGAACACACACCCCGTAATGTTAATGTAAAACAGCAACCAAAAAAGTATAGCCTCGGGGTATCAAGATTCCGAAGTAAGATGATTCGTCATCTAGCTATCAGCTGTTACAGTCTTGATGTACTTCCACATATATGACAATTTAATGCAAGCATTGAGCTCGTCAGCAGGACTTCCACGTAGAACAATGGGAAGTGTGTGTCGGAAGTCACCTGATAATAAAAGTGTAATGCCACCCATCACAACATCAAGTCTCTTGATATCATGCAATGTTTTATCTAGAGCTTCGAATGCTATTTTTATATGCCATTGTACAGTTATCCCATACGATCAAGGAACAATTTTGTAAAACTTTAGATGAATTTGATCCTCTTTCTTTTTTTGCAAATCGGATCCGCATCTTTTGTTAAAGATAATGACAATTTAAATGTCGAGTGAACTGTTCTACCACCATGAAGCAGAATACCTCCGAGGTGGTCAAGGAATATAAGGCCACCTAGCTGGGTTTCTACAGTATTAACTACAGTACGAAACACATAACTCTGCTTATTATTACGTTGTGAAATACCATCCCGAACAATTGATGCGTGATCATGAAGTTGATAACTAATTTCACGCGTACATGCAGTAATGACTGGGTGTGTATTAGATCGGTCAATTTTGTCAGTGTTTTACCATTCATCATATAAGTCATATATTCGATATGACCCAGATCCATATTGAAGATGTTTGAAAATGTTATATCAACCTCAGTCTATTGAATCTTCACTAAATGCTCTTTTTGTGCATCCCAAAGTCGTTTTAGATGAGACACTGCACATGTAGGCGATTTATTGATTTCTGCTACAACTTTCGTTTTGGGGACTCTGTAAAGAAAGGGGACAATGTTGCCTTCATAATAAGCTGAGATCTTTTTACAATAATCGATTTTAAACAAGCTTCTAAACAAATCAAATATTTCGATATTCACTTTCTTTGAATCTAAACATTTCTGTTGTCCGCTAACACACTAAAACGGAAAAGAAAACATAACAACAGTTTCTTAACAATAGATTAGTAATAATAATTTTCTTTGAAAATAACTATAATCAAATGAAATATATTTCGCTTTTCCTACTAACCGGTGTCTATTTAAAATCCGCCCACTGTTAAACAGTTACCCGTCAATAAAACGAAATGTGAACATAGTAAGTAACATAACGAAAACAATCATTTTCTTTTTTTTACTTTACGTCGGCGTTTCTTAAAATCGAAACTTCTGTAATTTATAGAGGCTATTACACAACTGTCAATGGCCTACGAATGGACCCTGACACTCCCGCACAGAGAGCACTAGACTTTGCCGTTACTGGCTCGCAAGCCTACCAACCGCGACTAGGACGACACTGCACAAATCTGCTGGGCACACTACGTGCTGACCTCAAGCATGCGGGACTAGGACCACTACGTACAGCGAAACAACTTCATTGCCTACGACAAATTGCGTATGACAAGGCCAGATAGCCTGGGACTAGCATGGAGGACTGATTGCAGCTACGGGATGTCATTTGACTACCGTAGCCGCAGAACACAGTTTTAATAATAATAATAATTACACAACTTCAATTTAAAAATAATGAACATGAGGAGAGGGTGGTTTTTCTTTTTTCAATAACGGGTTAATAGAATAGGAAAAAATTACATGGTCGAAGGCGGATGAATTGCTCTCTATAATTTCTCTTTCCTGTCTCTGGCACGGTGGTGGGTATATATTATTACTCTGTTCCATTAGCAATCACCGTGCCAGAGACAGGAAGAAGCCCTTATTCCTGGTTCTCGGATCGTAAACTTAATTCTTTAGCGAGTATTATACACGTAGTTATACAAAAAGAAAATAGCTAAAAAAAACTGTTTCAAAGTAGGAACAGTAATGTTTGCTACTCACCTGTTTATTGATTTTTTTCTTGAAGTCCCGTCTTGTCCCGGCAAATCCTGTTTAGTTATATTTGTTTCTCTGTTTAACCCTGTCTTTCTTTTACTGTTACTGCGCTTTAGAAAGATACGAAGATGGTTTTATAGAGTTTGTCCGGTTCTAAAACGCACGCGCAAACAGACATGGGTGCGTGTTAAAGGGCGTCAACAAGGCGTGTTCCTACTTTCGTTTCTTTGCATTTTTTGTTTCTTTGCATCTCTCTTTTCTTTGCATCTCTCTTCCTCTCCCTCTCTCCCTCTCTGTCTCTCGTTTTTATGTAATGTTATCTCTTTCCACTTTCTTTCGATTTATTTTCAATTTCGTTTTATTCGTATTCAACAGGTTCTTTTGTTGGTGTTTATTAATGTTCTGCCTTATTGCTATTTCACTTTCTCACTTTCCTTTTTTACACGAATGTTTGTTTCTTATTCTTTCTTTTAGTTTTCTAATTTCCTTTACAAGCTTTTTCTTTCTTTCTTTTTTATACAATCTTTTTTTCGGCCATTTTACTTATTTTAAATATTGCATTCCTATTTTTTCCTTTCTATTTTCGTCAATTATATTTCGCTCTTTATTTCATTCTTATTTCATTCTTATTTCTATTTTATGTTTCATTCTATTTTACATAGTTTTCTTTCATTCTCTCATTCGTTTACACCAGATTTTATACTTTCTTTCTTCGATCTATTCTTTCTTTTTATAACAGTTTTATTTCCGTCTTCCTTTCGATTATACCATTTTTCTCGCTGTCCTACATTTTCCTTCTTTTACACCAGTTTTTATACATTCTTTCTTCCTTCCATTCTTTCGATTACACCAGTTTTCTCGCTTACATACCTTTTCGTAATTTTACACCAGTTTTTATACTTTCTATCTTTGATACTTTTTTCTTTTTATAACAGTTTTCGTTCATTCTTTATTTCGATTACACAAGTTTCCTCGCTTACCTACGTTTTCTTTCTTTTACCAGTTTTAAATTTTTTTCTTAGGCCCATTCGTTCTCTATATTGCACTTTTATTTCTGTCTTTCTTTCGATTACACCAGTTTCTTCGCTTACTTAATTATTTTTTCTTTTACACCTGTTTTTTATACTGTATTTCTTTGATCTATTCTTTTATTTATAACAGTTTTATTTCCGTCTTTCTTTCGATTACACAAGTTTTTTTCGCTTACTTACGTTTCTTTTTTACACGAGTGTTGACACATTTTTCTCTTGTTCTATTTATTCTTTTTATAACAGTTTGATTTCATTCTTTCTTTCGATTAAACAAGTTTAATCGCTTACCTACCTTTTCTTTCTTTTACACCAATTTTTAATACGTTTTTCTTCGTTCTTTTCTTTTGTTTTATAACCGTTTTATTTCCGTCTTTCTTTTGATTACATCAGTTGCTTTGCTTACCTACATTTTATTTCTTTTGCACCAGTTTTTTATACTTTCTTTCTTCGTTCCATTATGTCTTTAAATTACAGTTCTATTTTCGTCTTTATCTTCATTACACCAGTTTTTTCGCTTACTTACTTTTCCTTTTGTACACCAGTTTTTATATTTTCTTCCTTAGATCAATTCTTTTATTTTTAACAATTTTATTTACGTCTTTTCTACGATTATACCAGTTTCTTCACTTACCTACTTTTTCTTTTTGTTACCAATTTTTATAAAATGTATTTTGAGATCGTTTTTTTTTTCATATCAGTTTGATTTCCGTCTTTCTTTAGATTTAACCAGTTTTCTCGCTTACTTATGTATTCTTTTTTTAACAGCAGTTTTTCATATTTTCTTTCTTAAATCCATTCTTTGGTTTAACAACAGTTTCATTTCCGTCTTTCTTTCGATTATACCAGTTTTCACGATTACGTACCTTTCCGTTTTTACACTAGTTTTTATACTTTCTTTCTTCGTTCTATTCTTTCTTTAATAACAGTTTGATTTCATTCAGTCTTTCGATTACACGACTTATCTCGCTTACCTATGATTTTTTCGTTTTACACCCGTTTTTATACTTTTTTTCTTCATTCTATTCTTTCTTTTCATATTATAGTTTTATTTTTGTCATTCTCTCGATTACACTAGTTTTCTCGCTTACCTACCTTTTCTTTTACGCTAGTTTTTTAATTCTCGTTCTGAGGTCTATTCGTTCTCCATATTACAGTTTTATGTCCGTTTTTTTTTTCGATTACACCAGTTTTTTCACTTACTTAATTTGTCTTTTTTTTACACTTTTTTATACTGTATTTCTTAGATCTATTCTTTTCCTTATAACAGTTTTATTTCCGTCTTTCTGACGATTGCACCAGTTTCCTCGTATACCTACATTTTCTTTCTTTGCCACAGTTTTTTATACTCTTTTCTTAGATCTTTTTGTCTTTTTATAACAATTTTATTTCCGTCTTTCTTTATTACACAAGTTGTCTCGTTTACTTACGTTTTCTTTCTTTAACACTGGTTATTTATACTTTTTTCTTAGATACGTTCTGTCTTTTCATAACAGTTTTATTTGCGTCTGTCTTACGATTACACCAGTTTTCCTCATTAAGTATATTTTCTTTCTTTTACCCATGTATTTTATACTTTCTTTTTTAGATCCTTGTTTTCTTTTTCATAACAGTTTGATTTCATTCCTTCTTTCGATTACACAAATTTTATCGCTTACCTACCTTTCCTTTTTTTGACACCAGTTGTTTATACTTTCTTCTCAGATTCTTTTTTTCTTTTCATAACAGTTTTATTTCCGTCTTTTAACTTGATTACACTAGTTTTTCCTCTTACTTCTATTTCTTTTTTTACACCAGTTTTTATACATTTTTCTCTTGTTCTATTTATTCTTTTTCCAAATATACGTGGGTGAAGCTCAATGTAAACTAAAGAAAGGGCTTGATGAACATAAGATATAAACAAAACAATTCCCTGAACCACCATTCTCTTATGCATCACAAGGTGATCATTCTTTTAACTTTAAACAAGCTAGACTCATTAAATTTACTTAAAATAAATCTCGGCAAAAACTTCTTGAACCAGCAATAAACTAAAACACAATTAAACAACGTAACAGCTACGTTCGTTTCCATTTTGCGTATTTAGTGTTGAATTACATATTTCCAAAACTACAGGTCTTAACGTGACGGAATCTAGTGTATAGATAGATAGACAGGCACGGATAATATGTGAAAAGTTTCGCTGAAAAATATTGATAAATGTTATAAAAAAAGACGATATGCATCTTGATTTCTCGCCCAAATCTCGTTTCGGTTTTGTCGAATAAAGTGTCGAATGATAAATCTCCATAACTACAAATCTTAAAGTGCTAAAACCTAGTTAGTAAATGGCGCCAGGTTATGTATGTAAAATTTCCTTGTTCAAGTTATTAAAAAATTATATTCATCTCGTCCGTTTCAATTTTTCGTATTTAGTTTTTAACGACATATCTGTGCAACTTTGAGTTCAAAAGCGATAAGAATAAGTATTTAGTTGGATAGACATGTACGGGAAATTTGTGTAAAATTTCGCTGATAAATACCTATACATATTAAAGTTATAGAATCAATATAAATCTTCATAACGTTTTTTTCCATTTTGCGTATTTAGTGTTTACCGATAGATTTCCAAGACAACATGACCTGAAAATAAGTAGGTAGGTAGACTGCCACTGGTAATCTGTGTAAGACGTCGCTGAAAAATACTCATTCATTTTTAATAAATAAAATTAAAAAGATATGAATCAGCATGCCCCACTAGACGTTCGTTTCCATTTTTCATATTTAGTGTTTAAAGACATATCTCTGAAACTACAAGTCCTAGAATGTTGAAACTTAGTAGGTTGGTATATGTATATATATATATATATATATATATATATATATATATATATATATATATATATATATATATATAGAGAGAGAGAGAGAGAGAGAGAGAGAGGGGGAGAGAGATAGAGAGAGAGAGAGAGAGAGAGAGAGAGAGAGAAGAAAAAAGAATGATAAACATGTAACGAATGTCCAGATTTATTTCAAATTTCGATTGTTCAATGCAAGGTGTATTCTGTAATAAACTAGTGTTTATTATTCTTTCCTTAAGCCAAGGCTTTTAAAAAATCGAGATTTTATCATCAGAGGAGAAATACAGATAGATAAGTTAGCTGTAGAAAAAGCCAAAGTTCAAATATTTTAATAATATTATTAAAAATGTAGTGAAAGAAAAGTTCAGTAAAAAAGATATGCGGTTTGTCCAGGTGGTAATTGTCCGTTGAAAAGGTGTCCAATGAAGAGGAGATTTTCGAGAAGACGAAAAATATTTTTTTTCGTAGGAGCAGTATGGAGAAAGTGCTCAAAATGAAGTAAATCCAAGCGCACTTAAATGGAATTGATGTGAGTAAAGCTGGCCATTATTGATAACTTCCTGGGCCATAGAAAAAGCGAATGGTATTATTGGTGAGATATTCGAGCAAGCGAATCCAAGGAAAAAACTTAAGTGAACAGTAATGCTACATTATGGGTTGAGATTGAGGGAATAAAAAGGATCGTAGATAAAAACTGAATTTAGGGTGGAGACAGAATAATTTCGAGAGTTAAAGATGGTTGCCGAAGCTAAAAATAGAATTCCAATTCTACAGTTTAAATGTAATAAGCAAAAATTAGGCGAAGACTAGCGTTACTAGCTAAAGTTTCTAGGGATTTAAAAGGGCTACCTGAATTGGTTAAAAGCATGGTAAAATAAGTAAAAGTATATGAATAAATAAATAATTAAGTAAAATAATTAATAAAAGTATTAAATAAGGACCAGAAGAATGATTAGATGAATGATTAAATGATTAAGAAATAGAATAATTAAAGAATAAATAAGTAAGATAAACTCGATGTATAGTTATACATCTAGCCTGTCCCACTCAGTTATATTAAAATTTAGGGTAGGGGAACAGTTCAAGGGATAAGGTTAGACTGTTTGTAACAATTTGTTTCCATTATAAGTAATATGGGGTGGGTGGGGTTGGTTCAATCGAAACTTAAGTTTAGTGTCAGTGTTTTAAAGTAATGAAAAGCTTTATAGGGGGAAGAAAAAGGGCCGATTTAAGAAGTAATTAAGGAGCGTAGTTAAATGCGAGATAAGTAGAATCTACAAATGTGATAATTTTGATAGAAAGAGACATGTACAAGGTCAGTTAAGAGGATGCAAAAGAGGGAGACAAGGAGTAAGTGAAATTAGAGAGCATAAGAAGCAGAGGAAGGAAAAAGAAATATGTGGGTAAGGTTTAGCTATAGGTGAAGATTTAAATGATAAATTGTGTGTAATTTGAAGAGTAGAGGGGGAGTCGTAGTTACAGTGGAATTTGAGGGGAAGATAAAATAATTTTGAGAGTTTAAAGGATGACCATCACGGAGATTAGGAATCCAAAGAATAGGAATCTATAGTTTAAATGGTGAATAAGCGGTAAATGGGCAAAGATTAGCATAAACAAGTTTAATTTACTGGGAAGCTTTCAAGAGGCTTCCAAGTAGTTTAAAAGTATGATAAAAAAAATGAGGGTAAAAATAAATCAAAATAAAATTAGATGAGTAATTGAGTAATTGAAAGAGGCCCAAGAGTGGTCAAAGAAATTAAAATTACATTAAAATAATTAAGGCAGGCCAGAAGTGTAGTTATACAACTAGCGTGTACCACTCCATTTATTAACAATTTGGGGTTGGGGGCTGTTAAGGGGATAAGGAAAAACCGCTTGTAACAGCAATAAGTATTATGGGGCGGGGTTTGGTTGAATCAAGTATACTTAAATATAATGTTAGTGTGTTGGGATGTAAGTGGTTTCATAGGGGGAAATAAATGGACCAATTTTGAGGAGAAAGCGAGGATCGTAGTTAAAAGTTAGATAGATGGAAGCTACGAGGAAAGATATTGCCATTAGAGAGAAGCCCATACAAGTTCGATATAGTGGATACATGGAAATAAGAAAGAAGTGAGATTAAGAGGAAATGAAAGAGTTTATGGGCAGGTTGGCATACAGAAGAGAGCAAGAAGTTTGGAGTAAAGATGAAGTAAGAAGAATAGGAGCTATAATGCTGAGAAGGGATAATGGTCTAGACATTAGATTGGTTAATGATCGGTGGGTTGTAGGAGGAATGATGTTAGTTCTTAATTTACAATAAGTGCTACGGGTTGATAAAGTTATTAGGTGCAATGGGGAGGATAATTTATTGGGATGCTTTATTGGTGAGGTTGGGGGAGTTAAGAATAGAAGTTAACAAAATTAACAAGATATATAGTTTAGAGATTTGTCTGATGCTATAGAGGGAGTTATTGGCTGGGAGGAGGAGTGTCGGAGGGAGTTATGACATGAATGTATTTAAATTTTCGCTTGTGCCTGCAATTAGAAATGAGCTCATTTTTGAGTTAATAACATTTAAGTTCTTGGGTGCTGTAGCAATCATAAAAGTTTCCAGAGTACATAGTTGGCAGAAGACAGAACCAGGAGTGTAGGAGTTAGACTTTTTTGTAATATAGACCAACTTAGGGAGTAGGGAGTCTTATTAATACTAAAGCTTTTTATCAGATTGGATAGAGAGGTGCTAGTGGCATTATGATTATTGTGCTAAAAGGAGTAGATATGGTTTGAGATTCGAGTCTTAATGGGGAAGGCACTTGCTCCAATATAGGTGTGTATTTTGTGCGGGGTTGCTGTTATAGTATTAGTGTTATTTTTAGTATTGGGAATGCTTCGGGTTTGTATGTTCGAGTTCTGGGCCAAGTTTAAGTCGGGGTTATTAGTTGGGAAAGATGAGATAGTTTGAGGGGTGAGATCAAATCCATTATTAGTTAGCGGTAATTGTTGGTTAGTGTGAGAGGTGCTATTTAGGGTTTCGTTTAATGCAGGGAGTTGTAGATGGGGAGAGCTGAGGGGAGAGAGGGGAATTTGTATGTTGGTATTAGTTTGCATAATGATGTATTTGGGTAATTGTTTAACAGTACAGGAATAGATAACGTTACTTTGTATGCAATTACCGTTTAATGAGCATTCTCTAGATTTTTTGCAATTGTATTTCTCCTCTGATGATAAGATCTCGATCTTTGAAAAGCCTTGACTTAAGGAAAGAATAATAAACACTAGTTTATTACAGAATAAACCTTGCATTGAACAATCGAAATTTGAAATAAATCTGAACATTCGTTACATGTTTATCACTCTTATTTCTTCTATCTCTACAATTGCTCTATCTCGTATATTGAGCTTAACCTTTTCACTATAGGTTCCATCTACTAAAAGTTTACTTTTGGTTTATATTCGATCCTATATATATATATATATATATATATATATATATATATATATATATATATATATATATATATATATTCCCATGTAATGTGTATAAAATTTCGCTGGGAAATACCCATACATTTTAAAGTTCTACAAAGAGTTAATATATGCATCTTTATATCGCGCTAAACGTTAGTTTCCATTTCGCCTATTTAGTGTTTAACGACATATCGTCAAAACTACAGGCCTGAAAGGCTAAGCATTAATAGGTAGGTAGATAGACAAGACGGCGTAATGTGTGTAAAATTTATGCATTTTAAGTCCCGTTAAAGCTTCCTTTCCCTACTGCGTATTTAGTGTTTAACGATGTATCTCCGAAAGTACCAGTTCTAAAGTGCTGATAATTCGTAGGTCGGTAGGTAATCAGGCACGTGTAATATGTGTCAAGTTTAGTTGAAAATATTCATAAATGTTGCATCTTCAGTTCTTGCTACACGTTCGTTTCTAGTTTGCGTATTTTGTGTTCGACAACAGATCTCAGAAATATATAAGACCCAAAGTTCTTTCACTTCATTGGTAGGTAGACAGACTTGTCTGTGTAATGTGTGTAAAGTTTTGCTGAAAATACCCATGAATGTTGAAATTATATAAACAAAATAACGATATGCATTTTCATATGCCGCTAAACGTTCGATTCCATTTTGCGTATTTAGTGTTTAATGACACATTTCCGAAACTACAAGTTTCAAAGTGATGTTAAATAGTAAATAGATATTTTATTTATTTATTTATTTTTGTAACCATAGTTCACCCCAAACAAGGCAGGTCGTCACTGTAGACGTTAGAGGGCTACTGAGATAAAGGGTGAAAGTTTTTTAGAGGGAGGGGGGTCAACCTAAATTGGGAGCTGTGTAGCGAGATGTATGTTTACATTAGTTTTACATTTTTGCATCTCAGTAATCGTCAGTAAAACAGGGGGCAGGGAGGGAGTTACAGAGTCCAGCAGCACGTGGAAAGAAGCTTTTTGAGTAGAAAGTTCTTCGGCATCTGGGGACCTCCACAGTGAATGGATGGGATTTGGCAGATTGTCGGGTTTGTCTAGTGAATTTACATCGAGGGAGCACCAGAGCAGCAAGTTCATCAGAGCACAATCCATTGAAGTACTTGTAAAACAGGCACAAGGAAGTAACATTTCGGCGATGGGACAGGGGCTGGATCCTGGTGGATAGTGAGGAACCTATTAAGTTGGCGACTCTTTTTAGGCCCTTGTCTAAGAGGGAGAGACTAGTGGATGATGCCCCAGCCCATATGTGGCAACAATACTTCATGCATGGGCGGATGGTGGCTTTGTAGAGATATAGGATAATGTCAGGTGTGATAAGTTTACTAGCACGGTAGAGGGAGCCCACCTTCTTTGCAGCAGCCCTGGCAATAATTTCAATGTATTTATTCCAATTCATGTTATCTGTGAAAGTTGGGCCGAGGAGTTTGAATGTTGAACTCTCAGGTAGGGTGTTATTTGTCATGAAGAGGTTTTTGTGGTTATTGAAGGAAAGTAGCTTTGTCTTTGTGGAATTAAAAGTTACCATCCATTTTTTACCCCAATCCACTACAGACTGGAGGTCATTTTCTAAGGATTCAGCCATTGCCTCAGATATGTGCGTGTCGGTTTTGCCCACATGACGAAAGTAGAGTGTGGTGTCGTCAGCAAATATTCCTATCTCAGTCTCAATGACATTAGGGAGATCATTTATGAGGATCAGGAACAGTAGAGGTCCAAGGATTGATCCCTGGGGTACACCAGCATTTATGTCACGTTGCTTAGATGAAGGGCCATCGAGGACAACCTGGATCTTTCTATTTGTTAGGAAGGATTTAATTATATTAAATATTTGTCCAGTAATACCATATGAGTGCAGTTTTAGGAGAAGCCCTTCATGCCAGACCTTGTCAAAGGCCTTGGATATATCAAGCGCTACCGCCCCAGCTTCACCTGCCTTGTGCAGTATATGATATATGCGTTCAGAGATGACCGTTAGGATATCTGCGGTAGATCGTCCTTGTCTAAATCCGTATTGGTTATCAGAAAAGGTTTAGCATTAACTAGGTGCCGCACTATCGCTAGATTGATTAATGATTCAAATATTTTAGCAAAGATCGGGAGTAGACTGTTTGAGTGGTAGTTTAGCGGATCAGTTCTGTCTCCAGAATTCTTGAAGACTGGTACCACAGAGGCAATTTTCCAACTATCAGGGAAACAAGATTCAGCAAGGCATTTATTGTATAGTTTGGAGAGGACAGGGGTCAGCTCAGCAGAGCATTTCTTTATTACTATTACTGGTATAAGATCAGGCCCACAGGCTTTTGAGGTGTCAAGTTTTTTTATGATGTCTCTGACCTGAGATAGGGTTATGGCCAGGTTCTCAAATGTGGCTTGAGTCCGCATTGGGGATTTAGGGAGGGGGTAGTTTGCTGAGTCCGAAGTGGAGTTTAATTAACCCAGGTTATATGTCGAAAGCGTAACTATAAAATACCTACAAGTGTTGAAGTTATAAGAAAAATAATATGCATCTTTATTTCTGGCTGAACGTGCGTTTGCATTTAAGGATAGTTGTTTAACGATAGATCTCCGAAACCACCTAACCTATAGTGCTAAAAAACATATGTAGATAGACTTGTTCTGGTAATGTGTGTAAGATTTCGCTAATAAATGTTTAAGAAATACAATTAGAAGTATATGTATTGTCATGTCCCACTTAACGGACGTTTTTATTTTTGCGTATTTAGTGTTTCACGAAATTTCTGCGAAACTAAAAGTTCTAAATTGCTGGAAATTCGTATGTCTGTAGATATTCCATCACGGGTAATGTATGTAATATTTCGCAAAAAATACAAATGAATATTGAATTGATAAAAGAACGATATGCATCTTAAGGTCCCGCTAACAGGATGGCTAAGTGGTTAACGACGCGGACCGAGAGCCTGTGTGTGCCGGGTTCGAATCCAGTTCGTTCTACAGAAACACTTTTATCAAAACTCACACCTGACCTTGTGTCTAACCTCTTGGAGAGGAGGTAAATACATAATTTCGTTTCGATTTCGCATATTAAGGGTTTGATAATATATCTCTGACACTACAAGTCTTAAAGTGGTTTAACTTTGTAGGTAGATAGATAACTTTGCTCGTGTAATGTGTGTAAAGTTTCGTTGAAAATACATATAAATGTTGAAGTTATAAACTGTTGTGGCCTTACAGGGTCGGTAATAATCAAGACAAACACATAACATGGTATAATTAACGAAAGTGTGTTAACAGAAATTTTTTTACGAGGGTACGCGTTATGATTCCGGGTTTATAACTGTCACCAATAACTGCCACAACATTTAGTCGTAACTGTATTTATTGTGTCAGGGTAAGCCCATTCATTCCTTAAATAGATATATCAGATTACACCATAAACTAAACAAAACGATATACACCTTAATGCCCCGCTAAACGTTCGTTTTCATTTTTCGTATTTAGTGTTTAAAAACATATCGTTAAGACTACAGGTCTTATAGTGAATGAAAATTAGCAGATAGATATATAGACTTGCACGGGTAATGTTTGTAACGGTTTGCTTAAAATTACCCATCAATGTTGAAATTACAAAATAAAAACGATATGCATCTTCTATGTCACGCTAAACGTACGTTTCCATTTTCGTATTTAGTGTGTAACGACATATCTACGAAACTACAAGTCTTAAAATGCTGTAAATTTCTAAGTAGGTAGATGGAGGTCGAGGAGAGGTGACTTGCGATTTCCCTTTGTTGGATTTGAAACTGACGGTACCGATGTCGTTATAATCTTCTTTAATAAATATATAAATAAATATTAATAATGGCGCACTTAAATGGGGTTCTCTCCCACTAATCTTATTGCTTTTTTTTCTTGGGCTTCTTTTTCTTTTTCTTGTTCATATTGTTGTTGTTGTTGTTGTTATTATTATTATTATTATTATTATTATTATTATTATTATTATTATTATTATTATTATTATTACTTTGTTGTTTTGTTGTTGTTGTTGTTGTTGTTGTTGTCGTCGTCGTCGTCGTCATCATCATCATCATCATCATCATCATCATCATCATCATCATCATCATCATCATCATCATCATCATTATTATTATAATACTAAATCAAGATTAATTAATGTTTATTTCCCTAAGTCTATACTTTAATAACACAAAATACATGCGGACATATTCATCAGTTCTTGGATCGGGATATGTTTGAACATTTTCTATTTTAATCCTTTTAATTGGCCATAAATTGCAATGTAGTGGCAGTCCTTGTGTCGTATCTTCCTGTGGTATGAATGAAGTAAATACCGTTTTGGCGCAATCATTTGCTGTTAGTTGGCAATATACATACCAGCCAAGGATCCGATCTCAACAATCAGCCCGAAAAAGAGGCCAGCGTGCTCTTACTTTATGGGCGCTGGTTTGACTCTCCCTATCTTCTGCTGTGTGCCACATCTTCTTGCGGTAGGAAAAAAATAAATACCTGAGTCCACACCATCCGTGCGGTCTTTCAGACTTCGGACTGGTAAATAACAGTCGAGAATTCGTTCTTGACAATCAGTCCGACAGGAACTGGGCCATGTCAGTATCCTTTTATCGTGGGTAGTCCTAGGAGGTCCACCCGCCCATGTCTTGCCTCCCACTCTTTGGGGTGGAGTAATTTTATTGCTAACTGTGTGAGGCGTCCTGACCGAGGAATGCTAACGGGGCTACCCAGGCTATTTTTGATAGGCCAGAGTGCTCCCTCTTTACGGACGCTGGCTTGCATTCCCCCACTATCCGGCTGGGGCCACATATTCCTGCGGTGGGAAGGAATTAAATACTTGAGTCCACACCAGTGATCTTACTGTAACGTTAGTTTCTTAGAAGCCTTAGGACTGTTCAATACCAGCCGAAGATTCGTTCTCGACAATCAGTTTGGCAGGGACTGGACCATTTCGATGGCCTTTTATCTGTCGGGCTGAGGTATTAGTCCTGAGTAGTACTAGTTCATCCACCCTCCCAGGCTATGCCCTCGTTCTTTGGAGTGGAGTAAGTTTATTGCTTTTTGTCTGAGGCGCCCCGATCGAGTGCTCTTTTTTAAGGGTGTTGGCTTTGCTCTTCCTATCTTCCAGCTTTGTGCCACATCTTCTTGTGATAGGTAGGAAGTAAATACCTGGAACCACACCAGCCCGACAAGAACTGGACCATTTCGGTGGCCTTGTATCTATCGGCCTTAGTCATTAGTCCTGGGTAATCCTAAAAGGTCCACCCTCCCAGGTCTTGCCCCCCCTTTTTATATGTAGTAAGTTTATTTTTACTGCCTCAGGCGCCCCGACCGAGAAATGTCGCCTGGGCAATTATTTATAGGCCAGAGTGCCGCTTCTTTTGAGGCGCTGGCTTGAATCTTCAAATTCCCGTACTTGTGCCACATCTTTCTGCGGTGGGAAGGAAGTAAATACCTGGAACCACACCAGACACAGAAAATTCTATTTCAAACATAAGCGTGACAGACCAAAGAAAATGCTATTTCAAACATAAGCGTGACAGACCAAAGAAAATGCTATTTCAAACTTAAACGTTACAGAAAATGCTATTTTAAACTTAAGCATTACAGACCAAAGAAAATACCATCTCAAACTTAAGTGCGGCAGAACAAAGAAAATTATATCTCAAACAAGCTTTAACGAACAAAGAAAGTGTTATTTCAAACTTACGCGTGACAGACCAAGAACATCCTATTTCAAACTTTAGCGTTACAGACCGATGGGAATTTAATTTCGAACAAAAACGTCATCGACAAAAAAAATATTTTACAAACTGAGGCGTGACAGGCCAAAGAAAATGCTATTTCAACGTTACACATGACGGACCAAAGAAAGTGCTATTTCAAACTTTAGCGTTACAGACTAAAGACGAGACTATTTCCAACTTAACCGTGTCAGAAAGAAGAAAGTTCTATTTCAATTGTTTAATGATAAAGCATAGACTTTTTACTTTAAACGTAACAGCCTTCATAAATAACTTCAGAAGTTTTATTCCAATAAAACAGTTGAGAAACATATTCAGTATGATTGTCACACTCGATAAACCAATTTTTAATAAAACTGTACTGTCGCGTTCTTAAATGTAAACATTTTTGTCAAATGACAATAGCATAGTCACGATGACGCATCTCAGATATGCATATTCCTCTGTAATATTAATCACTTTGTATTCTCTGACTGTCCCCAAATGTGTTTTTAGCGCAGGTGTTTGTGTGTGTGGTTCGTATGCATTTCTTAACGAGGCTTCTTCATCAGTGCTACAAAGTTCACACAGCAAGCTGACAAACCTCAAGTCCAATTAATATTAATTTATTTTTACATAATTTTTATTCCTCACAATACTTTTCTACGGTAAATACTTTTTAATCTTAAATTTACATTTGAATGTTCATATCGTGGTATGTACACACCATGTGCGTTTCTTCTTTTCTACCGTGTTTAAATTCTATTCATGAACAGCGATGAAAATTGAAACATTTACGTGACGCGATTATAAAAAGAACTGGTGGTTAGGAGGTAATAGCGACGAAGACGGGCAGACGATCGATCAGCTTTAGACATGAAAAGATAAAAATAATCGCCTACATTTCTTTGAATTGCATCAACAAACTAGAATTTAAGAAACGTTCATTTAAGGGGCGTGTTTAACAACAGAAATGCACTTTCGAATTATACGCTGTCCACCTCTTTATAATCGCGTCACGTAAATGTTTCTATTTCATCGATACACATCGATAAATGTTGGCATATGTTTTTATCAAATATAAACACGGTAGAAAAGAAAAGAGAAACGCCCATTGTATGGACATATCACGATATGAACATTCAAATATAACATGACGATTCAAAAGTATTTAGCTTAGAAAAATCTTCTCAGGAATAAAATATATGTAAATAAAATGAATATTAAATGCACTTCAGTTTTGTCAGCTTGACGGGTAAGCCTCCCCACGAAATGAAAACGAACCATTCATACACACACAAACACACAAACACAAAAACACCTACGCTACAAAAACACACTTCGTGACTATCAGAGAATACAAAGCGATTAATATTACAGAGAAATATGCACATTTGAGATTCGTCATCGCAACTCTATGCTGTGATGCTGTCGCCTGGTCCGTCACCTTCGAAACATTTGACAAAAGATTATAATATTCAAAACCACGGCAGCAAAGATTTATAAACAAATATGTTTATCGATTGTGACAATCATCCGAAATATATTGCTGAAAATGTGCGTTCGTTTAAGGTTAAAATCAGATTTTCTTTGGTCTATCAAGTTTAAGTATGTGTTTTGACCTTGAAGGACCAAAAATAATTAAGACAACATGGTGGTATATTTACAAGAGTGCATTTAGAGAAGTACAGAAATGTATGTTACACAAAGTCTGCATCCAATATTGTGGCTATGACTGCCAACAATGACAGCATTTACTTCCTTCCCAGTGCAGAAAGATGTGGAACAAGGCCGGAAGGTGTGGAAGAATCAAATCACCCCCTCTAAAGAAGGTGCTGCTGGCCTCCTCAACATAGCCTAGGCATTCATGTTTGCATTACTCGGTCGTGGCGCCACGGGCAGTTAGTAATAAACTAACTCTATCCAAAAGAGGAAAGGCAAGACCTGTGAAAGTGGACCTCTTAGGACTACCCAGGACAAATGTCTAAGCCCGACAGATAAAAGGCCACCGAAATGACCCAGTTTCTGCCGGACTGATTTTCAAAATCGAATCCTCGACCGGTATGTGTACTGCCAACGGACTGCCAACGAAAGCCACCTTCCTGCCACAGCTTAAAGATGTGCACAGGGCAGGGAGAGTCAAGCCAGCGCCCCTAAAAGTTAGCTTGGAGAACCCCGCCTACATTCCCCGGTAGGTGTTCCTCAGGGATTTGGCAATAAACTAACTCCACCCAAAAGAGGGGTGGCAAGGCTTAGGAAAGTGGTACCCAAGAACTATCCAGGACAATACCTCAGCCCGACAGATAAAAGGCCACTGAAATGGACCAGTTTCTACTGAATTGATTGTCGAGATCGGATTCTCGACGGATATGTGTACCGTCAATGTCAACGGACGGCAAATGAATGCTACCAATGACGGTATTTACTTCCTTCCAACTGCAGGAATATGTGGCACAAATTCAGAAGGTGGGGAGAATTAAGCCAGCGCCCCTAAACAAGGAGCACTGTGTTTTTTTTTAAATAGCCTGGGCAGTACCGTCGGCATTTCCCGGTCGGCATACCTCAGAGAATATGCAATACACTAACTCCCCTCAGATAGGGGAGGCAATACCAGAGAATGTGGAGCTGCTAGGACTACCTAGGACGAATACCTCAGACCAATAGAATAAAGGCCACCGAAATGACCCAGTTTCTGTCGGAGTTATTGTTGAGATCGGATCCTCGACTCGTATGTATGTTGCTAACTCACAGCAAATGACTGCCATTAGGAAGGTATTTACTTATTTGCTACCGCAGGAAGATGTGACAGCGACCCTAAAAAAACAGCACTCTTACCTTTTAAAAATATCCTTGTCAGCCTCGTCGGCATTACCGGTCGTGGTACCTTAGGCAGTTAACAATAAACTTACTCTCTCCCAAAGAGGGGAAGAAACGCTTGGGAATGATAACCTGTTAGGACTACCCAGGACGAATACATTAGCCCAACACATCAAAGGCAACTGAAATGGCCCAGTTTCTTTTGAACTGATTGTCGAGATCGGATCCTCGACTGGTATTTATACCGTCAACAGACGGCAAATGAATGCAACCAATGACGGTATTTACTTCATTCCCACCACAGGAAGATGCGACACAAGGTCGGAAGGTGGGGAGAATCAAACCAGCGCCTATACAGAAGGGGTACTCCAGCCTCCTTAAAATAGCTTGGCCAGCACCATCAGCCTTCCCCGGTTTGGCGCCTTAGGAAATAAGCAATAAACTAAATTCAGGCCTGAGAAGGTGGACCTCATAGGACTACACAGGACGGACACCTCAGCCTGACTGATAAAAGGTCACCGAAATGGTTCAGTTTCTGTCGGACTAATTGTCGAGATTCGATCGTCGGGTTGTATGTATACAACAAACTAATAGCAAGTGACTGCCCCTAGGACTGCCATGACACTTAGTCATAAGATTATTCATAGTGTCTGGAAAAGTTCATCTATTTCAGAAATAGGGTAGATCAACTTCATACCATAACAGTTTGCCAAACATTTTCTCAGGACGTTTTGTTTGAAATAACATTTTCATTTGTCTGTCTTCCTAAAGTTGGAAATAGCATTTATTTTGGTCTGTCACGCTCAAGTTTGAAATTGCATTTATTTTGACTGTCAGGTTTAAATTTGAAAAAAAATATTTCATTTTGTCAGTCATACTTGAGCTTGACAGCATTTTCTTTGGACTGTTCTGCTTTCGCTTTAGATTGCCTTTGTTTTAGACTGTAACACCTCAGTTTGGCTAAATGGTTTCATTGTTTGTTCAGATGGAGCGCAACAAATACATAGCTAACTGAGAGACAAGTAGAGATGAGTGAGTTCTGCGAGTTGATTACAGTTTATGTCCAATTAGAAGTATTCAAATAGAACATTTTCAAATATATCTCGATCTCAGAACTGATGAATATGTTAGCATGTATTTTGTGTTATTAGCTTATATAGGAAAAAGCCTTAGGGAAACAAACGTTGATTAATCTTGCATTACTATGATGATAATAATAATAACAAGTTGTTATGAAAGAACAAGCTTTTCTATAGGATAAACAGATCAAATAACACCATTGTTTTATAACGTGTTGTTGTTTTTAAGTTGTTGTTTCTACATAATTATAGTCTTCAATGAGGAGAAGGAGAAGAAAAAGAGAAAGAAGGTGAAATTAGAAGAAGAAGAAGAAGAACAACAACAAGATGAAGAAAAAAAAGAAGAAGGTGAAATGAGAAGAAGGAGAAGAAGAAGAAGAAGAAGAAGAAGAAGAAGAAGAAGAAGAAGAAGGAGAAGAAGAAGAATGTGAAATGAGAAGAAGAAGAAGAACGAGAAGACGAAGAAGAAGAAGAATGTGAAATGAGAAGAAGAAGGAGGAGAAGAAGAAGAAGAAGAAGAAGGTGAAATTAGAAGAAGAAGAAGAACGAGAAGACGAAGAAGAAGAAGAAGAACGAGAAGAAGAAGAAGAATGTGAAATGAGAAAAAGAAGAAGAAGAAGAAGAATGTGAAATGAGAAAAAGAAGAAGAAGAAGAGGAATAAGAAGAACACTACCATATGAATCGAACGAACGTCTACTGGACGAACATAGATAACAATATAGAGAATACAAAATTATAACGCCTCCAATAAAATTAAAACCCTGGCCTAAAACAGACCGATGTTGTCGAGTATGCATATTGATATTGCTAGGACATTGGACGGGTTCTTTTATCTGGTTGTAGTGGATAGCTTCACTAAATAGCCAGAGATACTTAAGTGTAAAAAACCAACGACAGAAACAACAATTGGGTTTCTGCATGAATTGTTCGTACGTTTCAGAGTCGTGGATTGTGTAGTATCGGAGAACGGTACTAAATTCACGTCCAGTAAATTCAAAATGTTTTGTGCCGTCGCTTTTAGTGAAACAGTCGCAGAGATACTAGAGCAGGGACAGCTCAAATACACCTAGTGCTTGGTCTTGTTTCCTGACTAGGACAATGAACGCCGTCTCTCTTTTTCTCTATCTGTGCATCTTGGGGAAAGTTTTTTTTCATTGTCTCACATTACTAGTCTGTGTCGCTCTTGTCCCAGCAGGTTGAGGATACAGGTTAGACAGCTTTTCTGGTTGCTGTTTCCGACTGGTAGTGCAGGAGCCCTAACTCTTAGGTAGCGCCAAGAGCGGCTGCTCCATCAACATCAATATCGTGGGTAACTGTACGTGCTATGTCGCGCATGGAAAGGGACCCTACAGTTATTCCCAGTAGTCTTTCCCGATACCACAACCCCCTATGGATCAAGTCTCAACTAATCGTCTGGATGTGTGAGCTTATTGGCACCAAATAGGCACCCACTTTGCCATCCACACTCTATCTAAAACCAAAATGATAATACAAAGAAAAAAAAAACTAAATTAGACACCCATCAAAAACATATTCGCCTCCGCCTCTGAGGTTAGCGAGGGCTTAGAACCAACATCAATGACTTTCTCCCAGTAAACTCCCCGGATATCCTAGCACTAAGTGAAACAAACAAACCTTCAATCCTCAGTCTTCTTGCACCATTTTACACACATAACCTGGGCCTGTCTATCCACCTACCTACATAAGTTTCAACATTTTAGGACGAGTAGTTTCAGAGATTCTCGTTAAACACTAAATACGTAAAATGGAAACGAACGTTTCGCAAGAAATAAAGATGCATATCATTTTTTCTGACTTTAACATTCATAAGTTGTCTTTCGCGAAATTGTACACATGTAACCCGGGCCAGTCTATCTATGTTATTGCTTACTTCCGTAACTTAAGACTTGTAGTTTCGGAGATATCTCCTTAAACACTAAATACGTAACATGGAAACAAACGTTTAGTGGGACATGAAGATGCATATATATATATATTATAATTTCAACATTTATGGGTAATTTTGCGCAAAATTGTACACACATTACCCGCGATTATCTATTTACCGACATTCTCAGCACTTTAGACGTCTTAGTTTGTGAGATATGTCCTTAAACACTAAATACGCAGAATCGATACGAACGTTTTGTAGGACACGAAGATACATATCGTTTTTATTTCAGAACAGCTACATTTATGCCGGGAATAAAGCGTGGTATAATGGGAAAATACACCCATCTTAGACACGATTTTATCGAGGAGGAAATTCATGAAAATTAAAAAAGATCTGATTATATTTAAAATTCTCCAAGTAGTGCCATGCAAGTTAATTTTCATGAAAAGACCTTTCTGCCAGGCATTTTAAAGATATCACATAAATCATTACTGTTTGTCAGATGGAAGTTTAGCAATTTCGCCATGATCTGTTGCAAATAGGCATGCTATCGATAAATTGATTAAGGATTCAAATATTTTAGCGAAGAGTGAAGGATAGTTATTAGGGGAAATTATTCGAGTCAGTACTTTCTCTAGAGTTGTTGAAAACTGGTACCACAGAGGCAGTTTCCCAGCTATCAAGGAAGCAAGATTCTGCAAGTCATTTATTATATAGTTGGGAGAGGATAGGAGCTAGCGATGAAAGGCATTTCTTTATTACTATAGCAGGGTCGAAAGTTTATGATATCAACCATTTCTACCAGATGACTAGCATTCTCGAGTGGGCTAAGGACATCTGTCACACAAGCCTCTCAGGCATTGTTATTAGGAACAGGTCGATGAGCGAAACTTGCTCATCTTCACGATATGGGAGGCGGGTCGGGAATGTAACAGTTTGTGTAAGGGAGTGGGAAATTGAAAAACTATGCGTGTTATTATTAACTGGGTATTTGGGTCTTTACGGCAGACTGTGAGGTACCCGGACACATCAAAATAATTAGAAATTAAATGGTTTACGTTAGTTTTACATAGTACTCGGATATCTGAGGATCTTATCTTAAAGAAGGATTCCACATCGACACGGTTTGTTCTATTTGGAAACACCCAATATCATAATTGGAAGAAAACTTGGTCTTCATGACGCGTGGGACTTCCTGCTGATTGTGGGCTAGTCACATGCTGTTCTGCACATTGTGCAACTGGTCCTAATACGATCATGAACATACCTGGTTGGACCGGGTTTTAGACATTGTTGAAGTGTTTCTTGTTTTTTTTGTAAGGTAATTCTCTTGTGGCTTCGCAGTGAGTAGTTGACTTTTGCAACTCTTATATAAGAGTAAAGAAGAGATTCTCATCCAACTCTTTCTTCATGGTCGTTACTCTGACGCCCATCTTTCTCGCCCAGGTTCGCATTGTCTTGTCTGGGTCTTGCTGCCCTATTTTGCAGCTTTCGGACGAATTTCGTTGTGCCGACACAGTCAGAACGCTTGCTATATAATTTTCTGCTAGCCACTGTTCTCAGTTCACCGTCACAATTCTCCAGCTCAAATCTCACGGTCTTCAAACTATTCAAAGAGCATATTTCCGAATGTTTTAATCCCACGCGAATCCTTGTGATGCAGGTCGCTCTCTTCCAGTAATCCAATGCTTTCCATACTCTCAAACTCTCAAACTCTCAAACCCACCAATAGTACACAGAAACACTTTAACGTTATTGAATACTTCAAATAATTCGGAAATAGAAAAATAGAAAATAATTATCAAATCTATCTCGAACACCCTGTACTTCGTTTTGTCTGTTTTACTGTGAATCAAATTCTATTTAATTTAGTAGCTTTTGATAGCTACTAATGCTTGGCAACTAAGCTGTGACTCTAAACTCATGTAAGCTACCAAATCGAGCTATTACAACAAGATAAAGTTAATTTCACACCCAGGAAGATTTTATGTAATCCAAAGATTGGAACCTCGGACTTACTACTACTACTACTACTACTACTACTACTCTGGTTATTATTATTATTATTATTATTATTATTATTACTACTACTACTACTACTACTACTACTACTACTACTACTAATAGTTGAACAAAGGGTAATGACAACTAAGTGATGATTCGGCACCTCTTAAAGCTAGCAAACCGTGGCCTTTACAACTAAATAAAGATTAATTTTATACCCGAAATGTATTCTATGCAATCCATATATGAGGCTATGAGTGTTACGGTTACTTTAGTTCAAAGTGTAACAATTAGTATAGGTAATTAAGTGGTGGCCTTACACGCCTTAAAGTTTAAAATTTGGTTTGTAAAGCCAGTAGATGGAATCAAGACATTTAATATTACTTCTGCTCATCGTAGAACAGGGGATATTTTCAACTAGGTGGTGACTATAAACTCATTAAAGCTACAAAAATGGATCTTTACAGTCGGATAAAATTTTATTTTATACCCGGAGGAGATTTTATATAATCCATAGATTACACCCTGAAAGTTATTCTCACATCTGTTCAGATGAGTATTGGTACGTCCGTAATAAGGCTACCCTCTCTACAGCCACCGGATCTCTACAGCCACCAGAAGTTTAATTTCACAGAAACAACAGATTCTATATAATCAATAGATTGAAGGCTAGCAGTTATTCTCACTTCGACTCAGAGTAGAACAAATAGTATTGGATGCTAGGTAGTGTCTATACACTCCTTAAAGCTAATAAATCTGGTTCTTCCAAGCCAGATAACATTTTATTTTATACACAAACAGATTCTACATAATCCATTTATAAGCCCCAAGAGTTATTTTGTAGAAAGTAGAAACAATGAGTATTTGCACTTAACTCGTCTACAATCCGCAAACCTACCTAATTAGGAAATTTATAACACGATGAACTCACCATTTACTAGACAGTACTCTTTATTACAATCTGAGCGAAAGTAATTGTAATTCACGGAGTCCCTATCTATGGATTATATGAATATGTACTAAATAGGAAAGGAAACATTTAGTAGCTTTAAGGAGAGTAACCACTTAGTTGGCAATACTCCTTGTTCGATTCTGAGCCGAATAAGTAGTAATTCTCATGGTCCCATTTTTGGATTATATAAAAATTTGTGCTGGATGTTAAATTATATTGTTGCTAGTTTTAAGCGATGTAGACGTAGTGGCCAATACTCCTTCTTTTACCATTAACTGCATTAGTAGTAACTTGATCACATCGAGGGATTATATATAATCTGCCCTATGTATAGAATTAAAATTTATCCAGTTTTAAAAGGTTATAATCTTATATATCTGGGAGTGTAGAATCACCAATAAACTGTCAATACTCCTTTTTCTACTAAGAGTAAAATTGGTATTAACTTTCAGTGGCGTATCTTGGGATTAAATGAAATTTGTTCTGGAAATGAAATTAAAATTATTCGGTTGTAAAAGCCCGGATTTAGAAACATTGAGAAGAGTAGAGACGCCAGTTAGTTGTCAATATTCTATTTTTTACTCTAACGTAGTAGGTTTAACGAGTGTAGCATCTCCACTTAGTGGTCAAGACTCGTGGATTTACTCTGAGCCGAAGGAGACGTAACTGTCAAGGGTCGACCTATGGATTGGATAGAATCTGTTTAGAGTACCAAATTAAATTTTAACTAGTTGTAAAGCTTTGAAGAGTGAAGAGTGAAGACTTAGTTGTCAGTACTACTTGTTTCCCTCTTAACCGAAGTAGTAGCAACTGTCAGCATCATATCTTGGGATAAAATAGAATTTGTCGTGGAAATGAAACGAACATTATCCGGTTGTGAAGATCTCTATTTGGAAGAAATGAGAAGTGTAATCACTAGTTAGTTGTTAATACTCACTGTTCCACTCCAAGTCGAAATAATAGTAGCTGTCAGGGTCCCATTTATAGGTCTTACAATATCTGTCCTTGGTATGAAATTAAACTTAATCTGGTTGTAAAGACCCCGATTTTGTAGCTTTCTGGGTTGTAGACTTACTACTTAGCTGTTAGTACTCCTTGTTTTCATGTGAGCAGAACGTGTAGCAACTATGTATTATATATAGAATCTGTTCTCCGTATGAAAGTAAACGCCGTTCGGTTGTAAAGCCCCAATTTGGTATATTTGTGGAGTGTATACTTACTACTTACTTGCTAATATTCCTTGTTCCAATGTGAAGTAACTGCCAGCAAAAAGAAACAAGGTAACAAAGAAATAACTTGTGTAAAAAGGAAATAAATTAGGAAAGAAAAAGACGTATAAAAGAAAACTTGTGTAAAGGAAAGAACGAAAAATTGAGTGAAAACGACGTAACAGAATGAAGGAAAAATAGAAAGAAAATTGGCTCAAAAGAAAGAAAAATGCCGTAAAAGGAGGGAAAAGGAAAAAAAACGGGTTAAAACATCAAAGAAAGAAACTATGAAAGAAAATAGGTATAAAAAGAAAAATAGTAAAAATGGTAATGGAAATCGATATAGTAATTAGAAAAATAAAGAAAGGAATAAGAAACCAAAATTTGTGTAAAAAAAGTAAGTGGGAAAGTGAAAGAGCAAGAAGGAGGCAGAAGTTAATCAACAACAACAAAACAAACAAACTGTTGAATACGAATGAAACGAAATTGAAACTAAATAGAAAGAGAGTGAAAAAAGATAAATTGACATAAAAACGAGAGGGAGAGAGGGGGAAGAGATGAAAAGAAAGAAAAGAAAGATGAAAAGATACGAAAGTAGGAAAACGCCTTGTTGGCGCTCTTTCACACGCACCCATGTCTATTTGCACGTGCGTTTTGAGACCGGCCAAACTCCATAAAACCATCTTCGTATCTTTCCAAAGCGCAGTTCCAGTAGAAGAAGCAAAGAGTCAAAAGGAGAAAAAATATAACTAAAAAAGGCTTTGCTGGGACAAGACGAGACTTCAAGAAAAAAACAAAAAACAGCGCGAAACAGCGTAAAACAACGCCCCGAAAAAACGTAACCATTTGCTAGGTAAGTGGCTAACATTATTCCCTCTATCTTCAAACAGTTTTTCAGTTATTTTCTTTCTGTATAACTGGTATAGTTCCCGTTAAAAGGTTAAGTTTACAACCCGAGAACCAGGAATAAGGGCGCGCGTCGCTCCAATCTTTAGGATCTTAAAGTCTGAGAATGCATCTTCCTGTTTCTGGCACGGTGGTTGGTAATGGAAAACAGTAATGATATATACCCACCACCGTGCCAGAGACAGGAAGAAGAAATTAAAGAGAGAAATCTATCCGTCTTCGACCACGGCAATTCTTTCCTATTCTATTCTATTAACCCACCATCGAAAAAAATATAATCGCCCTCGCCTCATGTTCATTATAAAGGGGACGTGACCTATAATGAACATGAGGCGATGGCGGCTTTACCTGGTAGGGGCGACTCAGGTGATTGATAATAAAGCAAGTCTTTCACAAAGTGAGGAGGTACTGCCTGGGAAGGTGTAAGTCCTACGATCGGGATGGACCATACCTCCTTCCGACAAAGAAAGTTCTAGTGCTGTCACAACAGTCCCTAGGTTGTGGGATTGCCGAAGGTCGATCCTCGGCTTTCTATGAAATATAACCACAGAGCAGTAGCTACACAATCGTTAACCAAATAATCTCCTAATTGAACCGAATCACCAAAAACTTCAGATTTATTCTATCCGGAGACACGACACTCACTAAAACATTTTTACAACTATCTGTTTTATGTATGTAGGTATAAACAGTACTTATAAAATGGTTATTTGATAAGTTCTGGAAAGTCATTTAATTTTATCCTTCATTTATCATAATGGAACTGGGAGTGATTTATTTATTCCATGTAGTCTATTATTTGTGATGTAGATACATTTTTGAACAGCATGGTGATGTTTGCTACGTGTTAGTATCACTTGCGGATATTCCTTTATTTTGTACAGTCGATTAAACTATGTTTAACTGTGAGTAGTCCACCGCACTGGTGCACCAAGATACATCTTCCGCTTTGAGTATATGCGTATGTGTGTGTTTAGATACGTATGTACGATTCTAACACTGATAAATACTGTATCTTATCTTCAATCGGGTAGCATGTCCATGTTTTCTCTTCCAACTGTTGGTTGATGTTCATATAATTTGCTGTTTTCTATTTTCTTTTCATGTATGATCTTATTTTTTTAATATGTATATGGAAGTTTAAGAGTGTTTATTGTCATTTTAGTTACTTCTTTTGCAATTATGTCAGTCATCTGACTTTATGTGATTTCAACGAAGCCAGGCCAAGAATATCCCTTTGCCATTCAGGATGTGATAGTTTGACATTCAATAGGTACAAAAGAAAATCATTATTTAATATAATTAATTTGATTTAAATTTTAAATTTGAGTTAAAAAAGGGTGCTTTTAGTCCGGAGACAAGTGAGCCACATTGTGGACACATTTAGGATGTGATTGGAATTATATGTTTTACTGCACATCGACCCTATAAATCATTTTGTGCCATACGAAGTATTTATAAAATAGTTATTTCATAAGTTCTGGAAGTTATTTAATTATATATTTGATTTATCCTATAGGAGCTGGTAGTGATTTTTTACCAGGTAAGACGATCTTTACGAAACATTTTCATTTCTATTTTAATTTAATAGAATACAATATTAAAAAAAAATCCCCACTCTTTAATCTACATTAATTCAGTCTTATTATAAGAAAAATATATAGGTGCAACACTGATTTTCCAGCAACTGATGGTCCGACACCTCTTTTAATCCGGACAAAATCACGAGAGAGAACAGTTACTGCCAGACTAGTTTACTGAGCGGTCATCAACGTGTTTGTTTGCACTGTACGTGGAGGTAGTAGTATGCCTTTATTTTGAGATGATATCTTATTTTGTTTAAATTTAACTCGAGTCATGGCTTCACAGACATATTCCGTTCGGCAGCCCTGGTGTTGAATGTGAACACCGGTCTATTTCTAACAAAGGGGAAAAGAGGTTTCTACCCCCCCCCCATCGGTGAGTGCATAATTAGTCGGTTAAGAAGAATAAAATGTAATTCGATTTAATTCCTTCCACAAAATACATTGACCAGATTGCAATTAGTTTGCTACAGACGCCATGTTAATAAAAATAACGTAACTCTGTATTCGTCAATACAGATTAATTTCCCTTTATTTGGAATTTAAAAAAATAATATGTTATCCCCCCGCCCCCTATATGTTTTGTAGACTGGTTATTGTTTTATAGCTGTTTGGGATCGTTTCCTTTTCAGTGTCTTTTAAAAATGTAATTCTGGTAAGTCTTTTCTTTGAATACATCTCCTCACGTTATCCTTTCATGTAAGATCGTGAAATTAAAAACCATTATACGTGTATCCCATCTTATCATTTTTCTTAGTGTTGTCTTGAGAGTTACTAAATTAAGTATGGTTTCTGTCCTTTGTTCAATTTTCTGAAGCTCTTTCATGTTTCGGTTGTGGTCAATTATTATTATTATTATTAGTAGTAGTAGTAGTAGTAGTAGTAGTAGTAGTAGTAGTAGTAGTAGTAGTAGTGGTAGTAATATTAGTAGTAATAGTGTTATTTTACTGTTAGTGTTGAAAAAATGTAACTTGCAGCATTTTACTTTCTATTTCACACGCCATAATGGAATATTTTCAGTGTTATTGACGAAAAACAACTTTTACAACAGACACCAGAGTGTTATTATATTAGTCAAATATCGTTTACTTTCAAACCAGCAGTAGGTCACTAACGAGTGACAACAAGTTATCCAATGCTCTAACACACACTGTTTGTGAGGGTGTGTATATAACTGTGGATGTTGAGAGTATTTTACAAGTGTCTTATTCAGAAACTTGATGAAAATTGGCAATGTCTAAAATGTGGATTCGATATATTCACCAGTTTTGAAATTATTGAAAAAAAAGAGATTTTCTTTGGTCTGTCAAGCCTAAGTTTAAAATATCATTTACTTTTGGTTTTAAAAATTTAAGTTTGAAAAAAACAACATTATATTTCGTCTGTAAAGTTAACCTTTTTTGGTTTGTCAAGGTTAAGTTTTTAAATATTTTCTATTGTCTGTCAAGCTTAACTTGTAAATTACATTAAATTTTGTCTGGCAAACTTAAACTTAAAATTACATTTTGTTTAGGCTGGCAAGCTTAAGTTTTAAATATCATATTTTTTTATGGTAAGCTTAAATTTAAAATATCAGTTTATTTCGTCTGTCAGGCTTAAGTTTAACAGAATTTTATTTCGCATGTGAAACTTAATTTAACAATAACATTTTCTTTGGTCTGACAGACTTAACTTTAAAATAGCATTTTCTTTGGTCTGTCAAGCCGTATTTCGAAATATTTTTTCTTTTGTCTGTCTAGCTTAAGTAAGCAATATTTTTTCTATGGTCTTTGAAGTTTAAGTTTGAAATATCAATTTTTTGGGGTCTCTGAAGCTTAATTTTATAAATATGTTTTTCTTTTGTCTGTCAAGCTTAAGTTTGAAATATTATTTTCTTTAGTCGTTCAAGATAAGCCTACAATATGATTTTCTATTGTTTGTCAAACTTAAGTTTCAAATAACATTATATTTGGTCTATCAAGTTTTCAGTATGAAATGGAATTTTATTTTATCTGTGAAGCTTAAGTTTGATGAACATTGAAATATTAGCAAAACTCAACTGTTTGTAAATGTAAAGACCCTTAATAAGAATCAGCGATCATTTTCTTTGTAATATTTGTACTATTTTCCATCTTAAATTCATCTTTGAACATTCAATATTTTTCGCATATATTTTCATTAATGATCTTAGTATTTTAATTCGATGTTCGTATTTTAAGATTAACATTTAATGAATCTATTTAACAGTTAATGTCTCAATCAACGATTTTTATACCAAACATCATAATTTGCCCGCAATAAGATACACAGAAACTGATATAAATAAGAGATGCGTATATATATATATATATATATATATATATATATATATATATATATATATATATATATATATATATATATATATATATATATATATATTGGTACAGAAAATTAGTACAACATTCGTACTGTCGGTTTCAAGCAGAATAGGACTTAGCCATCCGGCTCTCTTTAGCTTCTGTTGTCATCTGTTTCGGAAATGTAAAGTCACGTGTTGCTCTCGTTTGAACGCGTTATTTGCTTAGAGTGTTGTGTATGTTTGTTTAAATTTAGTGTAAGGAATGTTTAATAAGGTTTAAAAGAAAGGGGAAAAGTGAAAAGTAACAGTTTAGATTTAAACTGGAGAAGATTTAAAGAGATATAAAGAATAAAAAAATATTTCTATATAAATCCTGTGAACCAATATTATGAGTATCTTATATTTGGCCGTTACTGTTTTGTGGTTTAATGATGTGTATTCTAAAGGAATTAGGAAGAGTAAATGGGTTTTAGGATTGAAAAGGTTAAAAGGAACAATCGTAATAAAATTCAAGTTTAAATCAATCCTAAATCAATTTAAATAAAGATATCATCCGGGCAGTAACTCTGAAGGGTTGTTGAATGATTTGTATTCAGGATTTAACATCATGCTAATCTCCCATATCTCCTAAACAGATCCAATCTTGCTGCCCCAATCCTTACTCTTATCTCTAAACCAGTTTTAATCACCATACCAATTTTATCACCCCCATAAACATTTACTACCCCTTAGTTAATAATGTAAAATTATTATAACTATATATATATATTTATATATATATATATGGATTACTATATATATATATATATATATATATATATATATATATATATATATATATATATATATATATATATATATATATAAACTAAGATCCTGACTAGGACTATTGAAAGGATCTACCAAAAGATATTCAGACATAAGTTGTCTCTTATATTCAACAATACTTGCCTGCAAGAGAAGATGCTGCCTATATATATATATATATATATATATATATATATATATATATATATATATATATATATAAATTCCCGAAACAGATTTCATGGTAAACAACTGATGATCCCTTAAGATAGTGTTAGAAACAAACTAATATAATAACTGTAAAAAATAAATTGACTTACATGAGTGATTTTCCACTGAAAGACTTGGGACTATAAGTTGTTGTTTTTTAAATATAGTTTTAATGGTTGAGAAACTTCTGAGACTATATATATATATATATATATATATATATATATGTGCGTGTGTGTGTGTATGTGTGTGTGCCACCACGCTTTATCTCGACATTTAGGTAAAGCGAACGGGCACATATTCAAGGTAATAGCTGAATCGTTAGCAAATAACATCCAGTCTATAGTGCAATGGGCTAAAAAGGAATCGTTACATTTAATGCTACTAAGACAAAGCTATTTTACTTTAACAATTATAAGAAACTTTTCTAACCATCGATTGCCATGGCTAATAACACCTTACATGAGAGTCCTACATTAAAACTCATTCACATAACATTCACAGGTAATATGAATTGGAACAAATACATAGAAAATACTGCCAAGTCTGATGCAAAAAACGTGGGCTCTCTCTACCGAGCGAGAAAACTTCTCTCACCTGCCAGTATCCTTTATCTCTATGAAGTTACCATTCTCCTATGCATGAAGTATTGTTGCCACATCTGGACTGGTGCACCAACCACTACTCTCCTTCTTAAACAGGGTAACCATCCAGAGTTATGCATTTTCCCCATCGTTTGATGCAGCTCTGGACACCGTTTTTGTAGAACACCACAGGTTGGTCCTCCAACCACGTCGTAACTTCAGAAATCAAGGCTGCATCATCTGGGAAACGCTTTCTTTTCAAAAACAACTTCATGGCTGGGAAGAGATGAAAGTCAGAGAGTGCAAGGTCAGGAGAGTAAGCAGGGTGGGGGAGGATTTCATAGCCACACACCCGTGCTTCTGATCTGGCGACATTCGAGTTGTGGACCGGACCGTTTTCCTGCAGGAAGAGGATACCTTTGCTGATCTTGCCCCGCCTCTTGATTTTGATAGCTTCTCATTAAAAGTGAAGCGTAATAGGCTCCTGTAATTGTGGTACACTTTGCCAAGAAATCTGTCATCACTACTCCGTACTGGTCCCAGAAGACTGTGAGCATGACCTTGCCAGCGGAGGGCTACACCCTTGCCTTCTTTGGAGGTGGTGAGTCCAAGTGCTTCCACTGCATTGACTGGGCTTTGGTCTCTGGATCATAGTGATGGACACAAGTTTCATCCTGTGTAATCAGTCTTTTGAAAAACTTTGACTCATCTTCTTGGCACATCTCCAAATTCATCCTCGAGCACTCGACATGTTCTTGCTTCTGGAAAGGTGTGAGCAACCTGGGAATCCATCTGGCAGACACCTTATGCATATGCAGACCCTGTACTAATCTTGGCCTCTTGGACTATTTGGCGAATAGTAATGCGTCGATCTTCCAAAATAGCAACCTCATCAATGGCAGAAGAGAAACGACCAGGCCTGGGAGCTGTTTCCACAGACTTCCGGTCATGTTTGAATTTACGATGCCAGCGTTTTACAAGGTCATATGAGTGGGCATCATCACCATAAGTTTCTTTCATTTCATCAAAAGTCTATTTTGGTGTGCGTCCTTTCAAATACAA
This sequence comes from Sepiola atlantica, assembly GCA_963556195.1. Taxonomy (NCBI): domain Eukaryota; kingdom Metazoa; phylum Mollusca; class Cephalopoda; order Sepiida; family Sepiolidae; genus Sepiola; species Sepiola atlantica. The sequence goes on from OY744521.1 coordinate 124,823,753, forward strand.
CAACCGAATCACTGCGCGACACTCAACTGGCTCCATTTCACATCTGACTCAGTTCAAACACCTGTAAATCAGAAACCAAAGTTAGTTCCGTGTTTTGCAACATAACCCATGCAGATATAAACCATCACACATGCAAAATTTCATCTAGATCAGACAACTGGAAGTAGGTCAGGGACATTACTTATTGAATGCCCCTCGTGTGTGCATATATATATATATATATATATATATATATATATATATATATATATATATATATATATATATATATATATATATATATAAGTTATCTACTGGTATGATGAAGATAAAAATTCGATAAAATGCAATATTATTGCTCTATCACGCATATCAAGCTTTGACTATCCAGGATAGGATATACTTTAGATATATAATCTTTATCTTTATTTTTATATTTCACACACACATATATATACACACACACATATTTATATGTATATATATATATAAATAGGTAATATAAAAATCAAAACAATATATTAGATCCTATCGAGATAAGGTGAAGCTCAATATAGTAGAGCATTTATAAAAGGATAATGAAGTGATGAAATAAATAAAATTTGCATAGTTTACAAGTTTATTAACTCATCAAGTGTTCAAAGAAGGAATTCAAATACAAAATGACCGTTAATCAATGGCTTTTCAAAGATAACGCTCTTATCGACAGAAGGTTTGACCAATAACAATTGAATATTAATTAATTATTAGTGGTAAATATCTTGAAAATGCAAAACTGAAACACATTTTTCGAAAAACATTATAGGGGAAAAATGTTCCAATATAAGTACTGAAACAGATCAAACACGATTCGAACCATGGGCAGAGAGTTGTATCAAATTTAAATGATTCAAACTGTTTAGACAGTCAAAAAAGAAGCCAGACAATGTTCTCTGTTACTTCGAAACCTTGAGTGCTCTAAGAAATGGTATTTTATGGTCACAGATAATCCAGAGAATGTGTTTAAAATTCAATTCATTAGCAAACTGTTTGGATTTTGCTGATCCATATCCCGGGCTAATTTCTCTCTGTGGAATATCCAGCGTGGCGAAAGTATGTTTTATTTTGTAAATCATCGTGCGTGATTCACAATTAGGAGAGTAGAAAAGTGACTAACTTGGCTTTACTTTCGACAGCCTCGTAACTCTCGCCTCCCTTATTTTGTCGTTTAGTCCTCACATTTCATGAGCGATGTTTCTGACAAAGGTGGAATAATTGCCGTTTTCTGGGTCGGAAGCATGCATCTAACACTTATCGTTGGCTAGTTTTTGATGTTGAAGTGGTAATTTTATTTTAGCTCCTTACATCAAGTGGCTTCATGCCTTATCTGGAGCGATTTTCGTAAAAAAAGTGTCTAGTTTGTAGATATCAAAATATCTGGTTGTGTAGTCTATAATTAATACATACGCCTTGTTATACAGATGAAATATATCTGTTGTTACTTTAGTACATGGTGTTTTGGGTATTTCATGATGTATTATCGGTTTCAATGGTTGTTGGTTTCGATAGTCTATGCAATATTTGCATGTGGTTATTATTTCTTTAATCTGAGTGTTTATATTGGGCCAATGTATGACTTCCTTTGCCCTTACGATGCATTTTTCTATCCTTAAATGTCCTGTGTGGATTTTTTGTAGGGCCTCTTTTCTTAAAGAGTTTGGAACCATTATTCGTGTGCCTTTTAGTACTAGTCCTTTTACAACTGAGATCTAATCATAAACAAACAAACATGTATGGCGCAATTGGGGGCGCCACGTATTTATTGTTTACTGGCCAATTTCATGTTGCCTACTTCATTAGTATCTCTAATGCTAGATCTTTTCTTATTTATTCTCTGTATATGTCGAGTTTGTGGTCACTCATCGGATACTGTCTAAAAATGATATGGATATATTTGTCCATTTCTGTATCTGATATCTCTTGTGTATTATCCGTTAGATATGCACATGACAGTGTATCTGCAATTACTGACTCGCAGCCTGTGATATGTCATTTCAAACTTATGTTTCTGTAGTGCTGAGAAGAGCCTCAAGAGTTTATGATCATTTTCAATAAGAAAATGTCTTCCATGAATGAATTGATAGAATGTATTACAAGCGAATACTATGCTGAGCGCTTCCAATTCAATCGGACAATAATTTTGTTCTGCAGGAGTTGTCGAACGTGCCGCATATGATACAGGTAACTACGTGTCTCCATGTCTCTGTCGTAGCATTGCACCTAAGCCGTTTTTACTTGCATCAGTGGTGATTTTTGTTTCTCTATTTGGGTGATTAAATTGTAGAATTGGTGTACTTATTATTTGTTTCAATTTCTCTATTGCTTCTATCGAATGAGAACTGTACTTCATTATGTAGGAGATCTCTTAATGGTGTAGTTATTCAGAGTGTTTTGGTATGAACTTTCACAAGTAGTTCGTCATTCCTAGAAACTTTTGGATGTCTCTTTTTTATTTTCGAGGATAGGCATTTGGGTAATAGCCTTTATTTTCGAAATTTGTCGATTATTTCTATCGGTAATAATGATTTTGGTTCCGTTCAGTTATCATACCAGCCAAGGTTCGTCTTGGCGTAATTCTGGAAACCCAGGGCTCTTCTTTGCCGGGATGCGATATGCTTCGGCTCGGTATGAGGAGACACACCCACCCAGGCGTTCGGGAGAAGAGTTGATTTATTTCCGATCGCCTGACATGCCCCTACTGTAACCCTTCAGAGTGCCCACTCGGAAGAGCTGGTTTTCTTACCACGTTAAACCGACTACATGTTGCTATTTACTTGCCTAATGACTAATGTTTGTATGAATAAATAATCTTTTTAACCATTAAACACTTTTATATAAAAGCACTAACGATTCTCTGGATGTTTACTCTGTTGATGTAAACTTCCCTTGGATTGATATATATATATATATATATATATATATATATATATATATATATATATATATATATATATATATATATATATATATAGATAGATAGATAGATAGATAGATAGATAGATAGATAGACAGACAGATAGACAGATAGACAGATAGATAGATAGATAGATAGATAGATAGATAGATAGATAGATAGATAGATAGACAGACAGATAGACAGATAGATAGATAGATAGATAGATAGATAGATAGATAGATAGATAGATAGATAGATAGATTAACTATACTTATCTGGCGTTACTTTGGATGCAGTGAAGTGATTTTTGTTTGTAATTTTTATTTGTTTACATATTTTCTAAACTTATGCATGAAAAGAAAATGTTTCCAATTTACCAGTTGTCCGGGCGGGACTACATACTTTATTAAATAAACTGCAGAGAAGCAAGTTATTATAGTGCCAATAACACGGAACAATAAAACATTTAAAAATGTGTTTATTTCTTTTCTAGGAAGACATCCTCATCCGGAAATGATGATACGCGCCGTGTTACTCCTGTTGATGCTCATTCAACTGGTTCAAATACGAGCGGATAATCATTTAAGGGATAAGGTCGCAAATGTAGCGTGAGTACATTTATCCTTTGTCATCTCAAAATTAAAGTCATTTTGCATCTATTTTGTATTCTGTCTCCTCTATTTAAATTCCAGTGTAATGAGACTACTACTACTACTACTACTACTACTACTACTACTACTACTATGCTCTTTCTAACTATTACGCGATTTGCACAGCTAATCACGGCTTAATATCTCTCAGCTTCTTTACTATGTAATTTCGGGTACAGTCAGTTGCCCTCTGCTGACATCTCGGCTCTCTCGTTTCCTGTTATTCTCAGCTAACTATGTTATATACTTATTGTGATCTACCCGTTTAATATCTAACATAACGAATTACACTACTACTACTACTACTACTACTAATGATACTTCGTAATAGCTATTACGATGACAGGAGAGTTATGTTTGTTAAAAAGTTAACTTATAAAATATGGGCTTAGATTGGAATGTAGTTCTTAGTACACTTTTGGGACTGTTTTGAGTTATAAGTTAAATTGACAAATAAAAAGTATCCTTTGTTGTCTTAAGAAAGAATGTGTAAAGGCAAAACACTTTTGCTAAATACGATCCTTCGATCGAAAAACAAAAACGGGAGAGTAAAGATTGGCACCGAGTGGCGAGGACGCTCTGTGCTTTGCTCTTCCTGTATTTAAAGAGTAGAATTTTTATCTGCTTAATTATGAGTTCATTGCAATGTCAAAATGCATAGCTTAAACTATCAAGGTGTTAAATTGGTTAATCCGGTTTCAAGTCGTGTTAGCTGCGGATAATTTTTGTTGTTGTTGAGTGAATCGTGCGTCCGCATAAATCCAACGAAGATCGTGTCTCAGAATGGTCTAGTGTGCATAAAGTTCTCCCCGTTGGTCGTAGCTATTCATAATACATGCAAGGTTGCAGGTTTTTACCCTCGTAATCGAAAGCAGCAAAACGCAGCAGTCGCATACGAAGTCGGGAATGGTTTGTCCCAGAACACAATCAGTAATTACGTTTGCACACGCGCAAATGAAACGCGTGTATCCTCACTTGGATTTGCGTCTCTGCGCCTGACATGCTCTTGTCAACCGGATATTGATTTATTCCTCTCCAGGAGTTAGGCACAAGGCTAGTTTTTATCTTACTCCCACAAGTAAGATGTGACCCAAGGTCGGGTCGGGAAAGTGGGGTTTAAAAATTGCCTGGGCAGCCCCGTTGGCATTCCCCGGTAGGGGCGCCTCAGGCAGTAAGCAATAAACTTACTCCTTCCCAAAGAGGGGAGGCAAAGCCTGGGAAGGTGGACCTCCCAGAACTGCACAGGACAAACCCATTGACCGGCGTAAATCAAGACCCGAAGGCCAAGAAAACACCAGTATGGGGTGCAGTATCCATCGGAACAGATACTACACTTTGATCTTAGCCAAAAGGGTCAACCGGATAGCTATGACATTACAAAGAGTACAGAAATCAGTAATAAAGGGAATGTTTTATTAAAGATCGACCTTAGTGCATCAAAAGCATGATATAACACATTTTGATGGTTATTGTTCAATAAGTTAATTCGTATATATCGGCATGTTATGACTTTTCGGACAACTGGCTTCATGTATTGGCATTGTATTCTACGGTTATTTATGTAATCGGTGACTCGCACGAGGTACTACGTGAAGGTTGTCAACGTCCTTATTGAAAGTTGGATTTTTCATTTTGAACATCAAGTCAATTTTCTTGACTTTAGATATTCAAGCTGTACCATGAGACTTTTGCCGTTCCTAACAGGCAAGCCTTTTGTAGAATTGGAAAAGAAATTGTCTCGTCAATCTGTTTAAGTCATTTATGGTGGCTTTTCGTTATGGTTCCAAGCGTTCCAATTACAACAGGAATCACCTTGACTTCTTTACATTTCCATAGTCTAACTAATTCTCATTTTAGGCCTTGATATTTATTTTTTTTTTATTATTATTATTATTATTATTATTATTATTATTATTATTATTATTATTATTATTATTATTATTATTATTATTATTATTATTATTTGTACTCACTAGGAGTTATCACACGTCATCGTCAGTGATTACTATGATAGTGTCAGATTTATAGGGGTAATCTGGATGGTGAGGTCGGCATCAAGATTTTTGTTGACATTACATTTAAATTTCTGCATTGTTATACGGTTGAGGTAACCGCGAGCATAGAGGGAAGACCGTTACTCTGAGGAGAGAAGCTATTTGAGTAGGAAATCTTCCAGCATCTTTTGTACAAATGTTTTCTTGTGAACAACAAGTATGTCATCTTATTAATTAATGTTCAAATGGAGACGGAAAGCTCAAGCCGTGTCTTCCTTTCCCACTTTTACAATGAATTATTTTCTTTTACAAGGAAGCCTTTTTAATGTAAGGAATAATATCGGGAAGGCAATATTGACTACATTTTCGGATGCTCGTCCTCTTGTTGAATCGGTCGTTAAAAGTCAATTCCTATTAATCAGCATGGTACAACATGTTTGAACACCTTGATTCTGCTGTTTCAATTAGTTTCCCCGATTCTTTCGAGGGTTAACTACTAGCAGGACGGACCACGTAAAGGTTGCCAAAGTCCATAAGTAAAAGTGGTGCTATCGAAACGACTAGATTCAGACTTCAAATATATCATATTTTGATTAAATTTAAATCATATATATAAAATTCTCCGAGGAAGACAATGGAAGTGATCTCGAATCTCTATGTGACCCACAATGTGCCGAATCTCTATGTGTCCGCTCTAAGGGGGCTATGAGGGAAGAACCCTCTTAAGACTTTAAATACGTATATCCAGTTCTATGTAAATTTAAACCATACGTAGTTTTCCAAAGCTTTTATTTCTTCCAACTATATTAGCGGGCAGAACGGAAAGGAGGCAGTAAAAAAGAAATTGATATGGTGATATGAGCATAGTGAATAAAGGAAATAGTAGTGTTTCTAATTGAATCCCGAACAACGTCGGGTCTTCTTGTTAGTTTAATACGAATTACATTCTCAATTGAAAGATATTTATATTCGTATTGTGGGCGCGATCAGTGTGGGCGGCTTTATTATAGTATAACGTTGAGGATTTCTTCAATTCCCACGGATTGACTGTCGTCCTCTTCGTCGACTGAAACGGCTGTTTGTCTTTCTCGTTCACATGTAGTAGATGGCTCATAAGGTAGTGACGTCCAACTGTAAAGTTATTCGTAGTGGTGATGTAGAAATGAAGTTTACGTATCTAACTCTCTTCTTGTAGCTGCAATAATGTATCGTAGGCTTTCTTTTAGTCAATCCATGCCGTGGTCATGTTCTTTTTTCCTACTATCTATCTTCGTCAGAGTATTCTGCTCGATGTAGTATTATTATTATTATTATTATTATTATTATTATTATTATTATTATTATTATTATTATTATTATTATTATTATATTATAATTTTTATATTATTGTTAGTTTTTAATTATTATTATTATTATTATTATTATTATTATTATTATTATTATTATTATTATTATTATTATTATTGTTATTATTATTTTTACATTATTATTATTATTATTATTTTATAATTTTTATATTATTGTTAGTTTTTCATTATTATTATGATTATTATTATGATTATTATTGTTTTTGTTTTAGTTTACTACTTTATAATTATCATTAAACTTACTTTTACTCATATTAATGTATTTTCAATATTTTAGTGTCTATTATGATATGTTTTGATAATGTTTCTTGAAATTGTTCTATATCACTCTAATTTAAATGTTGACGAATCATTCTAGTAATTATTTTTTACTATAAATACTCATATAGTTATATATTTCTCATTCGAAACAAATCTTAATTATTAAAAGAAAATTGTTGTGCTATTGAGGTATGTTTTTTCTATACCTGTACTTTTGGCAGTCTTTCTTTCCCCTATTATATGTTCGATTTCATTGCTTTGTATACGATTGGAAGTGGATTGTACTTCTTATATCCCAACCGTCCATCATCTTATCGAATTGCTGTTTAACCGAGGGTGAAATATACTTTAGTCTTGATTCTATGTTTTGACGTTGAAGTTTGTGTCAATACGTTGTGCTGATGAAGACTCTTGATATCAATAAAATCCATATCGTCTCGGAAACAATTGTACATGAAACTGATGTTTATGTTTAATTCTGGGAACTTTTGCAAATGAATATGTCGTAAATTTGTTTTTTCTAGAATCTATTATATATATATATATATATATATATATATATATATATATATATATATATATATATATATATATATATACGGGGTGTTTCAAAAGTCTTGGGAACATAACGATTTTTAATAACTCAAAAACTATTAGGAGTTGAAAAATGAAATTGGTACCGTTGGAAAGGTTAAAGTTTCAAGTTTTGTGGGGAATCTTCAAAGTTGCTCAATATGAGCACCATTCGTCACACGGCAGACATCTAGTCGATAGTCCATTTCCTGCCAAACGCGTTCCAGCATCTTGACGTCAATGGTTCCCACAACTGCCGTTACTCGAGCCTTTAGTTCGTCAATATCTCTTGGAAGGGGCGGCACATAGACTTGTTGCTTGACAAAGCCCCAAAGGAAAAAGTCACACGGGGTAAGATCTGGAGACCTAGGAGGCCAGGGCATGAGAACGTCATCACCTCGCCCAGATCTCCCAATCCATCTACCAGGCAGCCTTGTGTTAAAAAACTGCCTTACTCTAAGACTCCAGTGTGGTGGTGCACCATCTTGTTGAAAAATGAAGTCATCAGATTCTGCTTGTTCCAACTGAGCCATTAACCAGTCTTCCAGCATGTTGAGATAGGATTCACCAGTGATAGTTGCCTCTTCAAAAAAGAACGGTCCATAGACACCTTTCTTGGAAATTGCACAAAACACGTTCACTTTTGGTGAATCTCGCTCGTGCTCAAGAAGTTCATGAGGATTCTCAGTACCCCATATGCGAGTGTTATGCTTGTTAACTTTGCCATTCAGATGGAAGGTCGCCTCATCGCTAAAAACAAGCCGGTCATCAAAGCCGTTATCTTCCAACTTCTCTTGCATTGCAATGCAAAAGTCACGGCGAAGTGGCTTATCAGTGTCCTTCAACTTTTGGACCAACTTGAGCTTGTAAGGTACCATTTGCAGTCGTTTCCTTAAGACACGCCAGACAGTTGCTGGAGCAAGCTGAAGTTCCCTGCTGGCTCTTCTCACTGATTTACGGGGGCTCCGCTGAAAGGCTGTCCGAACTTGCTCAACTGCATCTTCTGAAGTTGAAGGGCGACTTGTTCGCTTACTTGGGCACAAACACCCATCTTTCACAAATTTAGCATGCCATCTGACAATGGATTTCCTTTCAGGGGCTTCTTTTTTAAATTTCCTGCGAAATGCACGCTGAACACATGTCCACGATTCAGTCTTTGCAAATTGGAGGACGCAAAATGCCTTGTCTTGTTTAGAGAACGCCATTACTGCACCTGGAAAGATAACACGAACATCATTAGTATGACCAAAAACTTGATTAAGCAAGCTTTAAAATGGCACCAGTTTCATTTTTCTACCTGGAATAGTTCATGAGATATTCGCATTTGTAATGTTCCCAAGACTTTTGAAACACCCTGTATATATATATAAGAGGATTTAATGAATAAGTTACAAATATAAAATAAAAATATAAAGATGAAACTGATAATAATAATAAAACATTATAAACATTATAAAAATTATAACGATAAAATGAAAATAAAAATACGAAAAAAAAAGAATAAAATAAAATATAATATAAAATATAAAAAATAATAATAGAATATATAAAGGAAAATAAAATAAAGGGATAAGAAATAAAAAATGAAAAATAAAATATAAAATAAAAAATAAAATAAAAAATGAAGTATAATAGAATAGAAATTTTTTTTTAAAAATAAATAAAATGAAAAAATAAAAATAAAATTATAGAGATAGATAGATAGATAGATAGATAGATAGATAAATTAAAAAAGATAAATAAAAAATGTAAGAATGACAAATCTATTTTATATTTTTCATATTTTTCAAATTTTGAATTTTGACCATCTCCCTGCCAACTTATCTATCTATGTAACTCCTCTGATGATAAGATTCCAATCTTTTAAATGCCTGGTTTAATGAAAGAAAGAATAAACACGCTTTTATTAAATACACCTTGCATTGAACAACTGAAGATGAAATAGATTTGTCATTCTTACTTTTTTTCTCTTTGTTTTCATTTATCTTTATAATTGCATTATCCAGTATATTGAGCTTTAATAATTTCACGATAGGTTCAAATTTCTAAAAGTATACATCCTACTTTTAGTTTCGTACCTTTATATATCCATATATGTCAGCAGCTCCGACCAAGTAATTAGCAGACTACACTCACTCCAACACCAACAACTACAAACTAACAACTATATATTTAGCCTAGACGTAATCTCCCTCTACACCTCAATACCCGCACACCCAGCCATAGACCTCATCACCGACCACATATCTTCCTCTGACAACCTAGAGCTCTTCGGACTAACACCTACTGACATTCACAATCTCTTATACATCATCATCGACAACACATACTTTACCTTTCAGCAGCACACTTTCAAACAAATCTCCGGCCTCCCCATGGGTTCTAGCCTTTCCGGTCTCTTAGCCATCACCTACATGAACCGGTTAGAACAACGAGCACTTAACTCCTGCCTCTCCTATATATTCTTCTCCAGATATATAGATGACATTCTAATCCTTACATCCTCTCAAGACGAAGCCACACAAATATTCAACACATTCAACAACACCGACCCCCACATACAATTCACCATAGAACACCCAAACGAGTCCGGCTCACTCTCTCTCCTTGATTTCAACCTTAACATCACCGAAGATGGCTCTATACACACTAACTTCTATAGGAAACCTGCCTGCAAAAACCTTTTCATACACTATAAGTCTGCCCTGCCCACAAAAGCCAAATTAAGTTATGCCCATAATGAAATTACCCGAATACAAAATAAATGCTCTTCTGCTGCTGACAAAATATCACACACTAAAAACTTCCACCAAACCCTCCAAAATAATGGCTACCCCGCCCCCACCATAGCCCACCTAAATAAGCCCAAAACACGTAGACACCGCACCCTCGCTAACACATGCTTCTTAAAACTCCCTTTCTTCAGCGATAAGATCACCACCTCCATCCGCAAGGCAATACATAAGGAAAACCTTAACATACAACTAACACATACTGGCACCTCCTTACGCCAACATCTATCTAATAAACACACTAACCACACACCCGAACCTTGCTCCCTGGCCAATTGCCCTATCTCCAACACAGGTCTGTGCCTTCGCACTAACTGTGTTTACAAACTACAGTGTAATAAATGCAAAAAATTTTACATCGGCAACACTACAAGACTGCTACACTTGCGCATAAAGGAGCACTTGAATACCCGTATATCCTCTTTCCACAAACACATAGAGATTTGCTCAAACACTCAGCGCGATATTCACGTCTCCATCTTAGCGTCTGTCAGAAACATCGGTGACCTTAGAATCACAGAATCAATCCTCATCTCCAGATTAAACCCCTCACTCAATCAACGTCACGAGCTCTACTCACCTTTCATTCTATAATATCTACCCCCCATCCACCAACCAACCCCCATATCTAACACTTAACAGAGTCCGTTTCCACCACTTCAATCATTACTCACCTCCCATAATAAACTCACCATACACCCAAACAATCAAACAGGCCCCTCCCCATATGAACTTCCATCCTTACACACTTTCAACCACAAACCAAAAACCATATTCAGCATACTCGTCTAACCCACCAAAATAAGTCACTCCATAACCTAGCATTATTAATTAATAAATCCAAACACATATAGAATGTATACAAATAACATGCAAATATTAAATAAATAATTCATAAAATAAATTAAACAAGTAAATAATAATAATAAAAAAATAAATAAATAAATAAATAAAAAAAACAAAACAAAAAAAAAAAAAACAAAAAAAAAAAAACAAACAAATATGTAAAGAAATTGATGAATATATATAGATAAACAATTAAACAAACAATAATACATAGATATGTATATATATATGTATATATGCATTTGTGTATATATGTTGTATATATATACTAATATTGTTATACAGATCTCCACCAAAAAAAAAAAAAAATTAAAAAAAATTAAAAAATTAAAAAAAAAAAATTAAAAAATTAATTATAAAAAAAAATATTTTAAAAAAATCCAGAGTTACTCCCCTTTATCTTATAATAAATATCTCAAGTTAATAAGTTAATTCGTTAATCTAATTTGACGAAACTCACAATTAGTAATTAATAACACTTCTTTAATAGATGATAATCGAAATCGATAAGTAGATAGATCTAGAATATTTAAAATATGAGACTAATTACTTTAATTTATATTAAAATTCTTAAATTACGATAGAAAGATAAACAAAATAAAAATACGAAGATAAAACAAAGTAAATATTCAAATATAAAAAAAAAAAAAATAAAAAAAAATGATACAATATATATTATCAAAAATAACAGTTTATCGAACACCATACACCTAACCAACATTACACTAATATTCTAAACACCAATCATATATTTAACATAATATTAAAATAAAACTTAACTTAATTTATATTCCCTGTGAAACTGTTTTTTTTTGCTGCGGTCTATATCTGGCAGCCATTTTGTTTTGTATTATTCTCTACACAGTCGGGGAAGAATAAAATATTATTCTTCTTCTGGTCTAATTATTTTTGAAAAAGGGATGTCTTTTCCCGAAATATCAAATAGTGATTTTTAATCACCCGGACAGCTAAAACACTCTTGCTGTTATGTAAGAAAAAAAAAAAAAAGGAAAAAAAAGGAAAAATAAATAGTAAGTCTTATATCGTATTCGATTTATTTTTATTGTTTTTGTTCCTTTCCTTTCAACTTGCATCTTACCCGGAATTGCATTGCCCACAGCCTTTCAAAAACTTACTACTACTATACCCAGCAATGCTTCAAGCAAACTACCATTCTCTACTATATATATATATATATATATGGACGGCGGCACTTTCCCTCTCTTTCTATATATCTATCGATCTATTTATCCTATCTATTTTATCTATCTATTTGCACAGGAAGCGACAACATTGGGGAGATGCAGCTGACGTAGCAGATAAGTACTATTTTCTTATGAGTTCGAGCAGCCCCGGTCGGAAACGACAACATACCTACATTCCAGATGACCCATTAGATAAGTACCGTTATCTTTTGAGTTCGAGCGGCCCCGGTCGGAAACGACAACATACCTACATTCCAGATGACCCATTAGATAAGTACCGTTATCTTTTGAGTTCGAGCGGCCCCGGTCGGAAACGCAATATATTTTACTGAACACTGCCATGCAACGAAAATCATCTTTGCGTGGAATCTATTAACGACGATTTCCAAGAAAGGTGAGCAAAACGAAATACAGTGCGTCAAAACGTAATTAAATGGACACCAATTTATTTTGTTACGAAATCTCGCTTCTTCTTTTCAATGATTTTGTGTTTATATTGTATTCTTTGCGTTACGTACTTGCTTTTATAATGTTACGTTTACCTACCGACCGGACGTTACTTTCCGAGTCTTTTGTATCTACTGTTAAGTCTCATTGTTAACTGCCTATGTTAAATCTCGCTGGTAAATCGTTTTGTTAAATCTAATTGTTAAATCTCGATTTTATATCTCATTGGTAAATTTTTATTTATCTCGCTATTAAATCTCAATATTAAATCTAAATGTTAATTCACGTTGTTACATGTCGCTGTAAAATATGTTTGTTTGATCCAACTGTAAAATCTCGTTGTTAAATTTCTTTGTTAAATCTCCTTGTTGAATATCTTTATTAGTTCTCCTTGTAAAATCTCCTCGTTAAATATGAAAATTAAATCTCTCTGAAAAACCTCTCGGTTTAATCTCTGTTAAATATCTTTCTTAAATCCCGTTGTAAAACCTCGCTGTGAATTCTTGCTGTTAAATCTCGATGTTAAATGTTATTGCGAAATCTATTTTTAAATCTCTTTTTTAATCTGTTTTTAAAATTTCTTTTTAAAATTTATCTTTTTAAACTCATTTTAAAAACAATTTTTCAAAATCTCTTTTTAAAATCACGCTGTCAATCATTGTTGTTAAAATTGAGTTTTGCAACATTGCGTCGGGAGTTCTTTTCGACGTGCATTATGAAAAATTGTCTGGCGTTGTGTTGTGGACAGAAACAACCGTTCGTCTTAATGACATGTAAGTTTTTGACCCATTAGACAGAGACGTCTATTTGTAAAGGTAATCGTAGTAGTGATGTAGCAGTCAATCTTTCTGCGTCTTCCTCTCACCTTGTAATTGCAATAATACTGGCAGGATCCGTGGAAATTCCACAGTTGTATCCTTCATCTGTTATATATAGCTGCTGTCCTTTAACATATTTCCATTGTATTGATGCCAAGCACGAACGCAGACCCCACGATATTATTATACCGCCTTTGATCCAACTGAAACACACTTATCTATGTACTCCGGTTAATGTAGTTTCAGAATATATCTGGTTATGAAGGCATATATTAAAAACCTTTGTTGGAGTTTGTGACATATTTCCCTTTTATTTACGTCCAGAGTGAACAAAGACCCCACAATATTATTGTATAATTTTTGACAGAACAGATGCTACACTTTGTTCTTTGGCAAAATATCAAGAAAGTGAATTTTTGTTCGAATTTCACGTTCGACACAACACTTGTATCCGATGAAATTTTTTAAAATATTATTTTTGCATAGCATCATTGGGGATCGAGCGATCTCATCTTTAATTTTAAAAAAGAGGGTGATAATGTACGTACGAATCGGAAATTGCCTTGGTGTATTATTTTAAATACAAGCGAGACACCGTGGATATTCCACAGTGCTTTCTACCTCAACCTGTATTATTTACTGTTAATAACAATATTAATTTTGAATTATTAAATGTATCTCTGGGTCAATACTATTGAAGAAAATTACTCATTTTTATTCCGTAAAAATAATTACCATTGTCATAGTCTCTAAATAAATAAAACAAATATGTTTCTTCTTTATTTAATTTAAAACTGTAGCAATTGAATTAAAAAGAATTCAATACATATTCTATGTCTTCTTAACGTGAAAATAATTGTCAGCTGAATAGTCTTCAAATTATAAAACGAATGTCACTTTTTTAAAAATGTAATTATAATGTTTCACTCGACAGGACGACATAATTTTATTTCGCAATAATTAATTTTAAAATGTGTAAAGTCGGATTTTGTTTACCTTAGTGATATCAGATTAATTATCAATCATCATCTTTGCAGATCAAACGATCTCATTTTTTTTATGCGCGTTAAATGTGATAACGTACGTACGAACACAAAATACCTTGGCGTATTATTATATAGTTTAGCGAAACCCGTACAAATTCCATACTTACTTAAATAATATCGTTGAAACATATTTTTTACTTTCTTTTTTCTCTTCCATTTCCAGATTTACTGCTACAGAGTTAAATTGTTTTCCTGTTCATTTTTGTCCTGATAATTTACAATGGAGTTTTGTGACTTCTACGTATGGTTTTATTTGGATCTTTCATCTTTATTTTTTGTTTCTTTGTGTGTTTTTTTCTTTTCATGACAACAACATTTGCGCTTCAGCTGTTTTCCCTGTCATCGACTATTGTTCATTAATAAAAGAATGACAAATATTAAAAAAAAATAACAAAGGTGTACACCGGCCGAAATGCTATGATGTAAAAAAAATGAAAAAAAGAAACTGAATAAATAAATAAAGATGGAGAAACTTAGTCCGAATAAATCAATATATAATTGTAATTTTACTTTTGTTTGTCACGCATTTCTTTATTATCTTATTATTGTTTATTGAACTTTGCTCGTTTCAATCTTTTTCCTTCTTTGGGGGTATTACTGTGACAGACGGACACTATGCCTCAAACAGCCTCCTTGCATTGCACGAAAAAAAACCTTTGATATCATTGTACTAGTTAATTAACCTATTATCCATTTTGAAATTAAGTTAATTCATTATTTATTAGTTGACACTGGCAGGGCTACTCGGTGCCACTCGCGGTCCTAATTTCCGTAAATTACAGAAATAAAAAATAAAAGTGTAGCTAAAAAAATTGCTTAATATTGTAATTTGAAATATCTGTATTAATTTTGAGACAAAATCAGATTGAAAATAATTATACCTCTCACGTATTAAAACATTGAAAGATTTAAAAAGTTATTTATCCAATAATTTCATAAATCAGGATATGAGCAACAAATGATTGTTCGAATGATACATTTCTTTGTTTTTATCGAATAGAAATTATTATGATATTTATTAGTCCCCCGATGTATAAAATCGGGGGACTTATGTCCGTCCGTCCGTCCGTCCGGATTTTTCTCCGCAACCATCCATTGAATTTCTCTGATATTTTGCATGAAGTTGTAACTTTAGTCAGGTTAGAAAGTGACATTCTCCAATTGTTGAAAAAAAAAACGCTGGTTAGCCCCCCCGAGGGGTCAAAAGGCCCCGAAATGGAAAAAAAATGACATTTTTTGCCCCATAACTTTTCATCCATCTATTCAATTTCTCTGAAACTTGGTCAAAATGTGGAGGCAATTGTTCCTAATAGAAAATAAGTATCACTTACCTTGGAAAAAATCTGGTTCGCGCCTCCAGAAGGTCAAAAGCCCCCCAAATGGCAAAAAATGACCCTTTTCTCCCATAACGTTTGATCCATGCATTCAATTTTTTTGAAACTTGGCCAAAATGTAGAGGCAATTGTTCTGGATATAAAATGAGCATCCTTGACCTCGGAGAAATTCTGGTTCGCGCCCCCAGGGGGTCAAAGGGGGGTCAAAAATGCCCCAAATTGCCCAAATTTATTGCATTTTACACTCGCCACATCGAGTCACATACAGAGGGGGACCACGCACGCGCGACTTGTTAAAATAAAATAACGTATTATTTTATCGTTGTAGAATACAAAATTAATTTTAATGTAATTTTCATTTACGGTGGAAGGCAAATAACGATGCATCGATAAAAACACCCATTACTAAAATTATTTTGGGTATTAATGAGTGTTGGGTGGAATACTTTTTCTGGGAAATAAATACTACTACTTACGCTGCATTGTTGGTGTTGTTCATACCAGTGGAAAATGCGTTATCGACAATCAGTCAGACAGAGTCTGGACCATTTTTTAATTAGTGACCTTGATGCTGTCGGGTTGACATATAGTTAAATGCAGTTCTAGGAGGTTCACCGTCCCAGGCTTTACCTTCTCTCTTTCAAAAGGATAGTTTATTGCTAATCACATGAGAAGCCCTTACCGGGAAATGCCAACGGGGCTGCTAAGTCATTTTGTGAGCCAGAGTGCACACGCCTCAAGTTCACTGGCTTTCAATCCCTACTTTCCGACTTTGTGTCACATATCGCCGCGATGGAAATAGGAGGTAAATACAAACTCTTAGCTGAGAAATTATGGATGTACGTACAAACAAACACATATATTTGTGCACTAGTGACAAATGTATGAACACCTGTCGTAGTTATCGGTAAGATAGCAACTTATATTCAATTAATCGTTTCCAATAGACATTGTGTTTATGCATTATATTAATGGCCTGATATACCGTAAAATAGACAACCCAACCATATACAATCGTGTCTTATTGATGCATTTCTACCTTGCGTTCAACTTCAGAAATAAACTTGTTATTAGTTATATTTCAAATGTCCAGAGAATAAACACATCCCCTCTGTTGGCATAACGAAGGAAATGTAAGTAGCCGTTAAAAGTTTTATTTAATGATTGTTTCAATGCTTAAATGTCCTCAGCATTGAATCTCGAAGTAAAAGACGGTAATAACGATAGATAATGATGTTGTTGCTGCTGCTGTTGCTGCTGCTGCTGCTGATGATGATGATGTTCAATGGATACAATAATCACAGTATTTTAAAGGTCTATATGTATTTGGTATCCTTAACTAGAAGGAGTGGTGGAAAGGTGCAGAAAACCAGGTAAATCACCGAGAAGATGGCGTAATAACGCACGTTCTTAAACTTTCAGATCAATCAGTTAGCTAAACAAAGTATTTAAAGACAGAATGTCTAAAGGGAATAGTGGAAGGATGCAGAAAAAGAGGTAAACCAACGAGAATATTGTGTGTTCCTGAACTTACAAATCAATCAGCCAAAGAAAGTAGTGAAAGACAAGTGAAAGACTTTTTTCAGGAAAGCCCTATGTATAATTAAGGATTTAAACTTCATTATTGTTGGTATTGAGAGTGTGTCAAATTAACAAACAAAACAATGGAAAATTCAAGTGTCTTTCAAAATATAATGAGATAAATGGGTAAAGTGGAGTTAACAGATCAAGTTAGAATAGTGTATCTTTTTGTAAAGACGAAATTCTAAGCGGAAAAGAAGCGAAATATTAGTCTACCGCAGGTTTTTCTTATGTGATTTTCTCTTTTATATTTTGTCATTGGTCCAATGTCTATTTTATTTTAAGAATCTAAATATATTTACTGTTAGATTGTATACTTTATATATATATATATATATATATATATATATATATATATATATATATATATATTAATTAAAAATAAATAATATTAAATTATTGTTACCTACATAAGCTAGCGTTTTGAGCTTTCGCTCTCATCTGTGCAGGGATGATAAACGGTCGCACGGCTCGAAATCTTGCTACAGAGTCAACCTAGACTCCGTAAACAAGTGCTGTAACCATTAGGCCACGGTACATTACTACACTCAAGAAGGGAATTTAAGTTCTATTCTTGCGAAGGGCAACATATCAAGAAAGATTGACAAGAGATTCTACGAACGTTGTCGTAATATGCCTTATAGCTACGTGTCAGTCTATTTTTAACTTCCCCGAACAGGGTTCAACTTTAATCTAATTAAAGGGGCTTATAATATTAATTTTAAATAAATGATATTAAATTATTTTTACTTACATACGCTAGCGTTTGAGCTTTAACTCTCATCAGTGCAGGGATGATAATCTCGGACGGTCGCACGACTCGAACCCCTATACACATAATTATTCTTATGCACCACTACACAACTACACCACTACAATGACTCCGCTCAATCAATCCAACACCGTATAGGCCTAGAATGTGAGACTCTCAATAAAAAACAGGCTAGTTCTTACTTAAAACCGCGTATCATATCGAATTAAAGCTGCGATTATAAACACGTATGTACTACCAGTAGTGGCAGATGATCTTGAGTGTTGTCAAAGGCACAAGCAAAACAATCTTTAAACTCAACTGTCTTCTAAAATAACACAATGACAGCAATGTTTTAAGTGAAGTTAACGGATCATATTAGAACAAGCGATCTTTTAGTAAAGAAGAAGCTTTTAAGCATAAAAGAAGCGAAATATTAGTCTACCGCATGTTTTGATTTTTTTGTGACTGGCCATAACCCTCCTTGTGGTGTTCAAGAATTGTTGCATAGTCTTTAAATTCTCGTAACTTTTCTTCTTCGTCGCGGAGGGGATGTCGTCTCGATGTCGTCTAGTGGTTGAGTTCTTTCTTCGTTTCTGTACTCCCGTGAACATCGCCGTCCGCTGTGTCTGCAACAAAAGCCTTCCTAACACGATTCACGAGGCAACAATCTTTTAAACGTTGATTAGTTTTATTCAGGCGTCAGTCTACCGTCGCTCTTGGAGATGTTTCACCAACGTTAAGGGAGAGATCAAATTACTACTCTATCGTAGTTAATTCCTAGCTTAAGTCCTTAGCCATTCAAGGAGGAGGGAAGAGGAAATCTCATGCCTGTATTCTCTTAGGGAGATACATTCCCATTTTTCATTTCGGACTACATAGAGAAATACGTCTGTTCGGCTTGCTTCCAAAAACCAGACTGGCAAAACTCAGTTCCCCACACAAAAGCCAGTGACGTCACAGAACCCCTATGCGCAGACGCACCTTGACACTTGACCTAAGGTCTCGTCAACGTGGTGACTCTGTCAACGCTTGTGAGCTTTGACTGTGAGAACAGCCTTATTTTGCACTCGGTTGTACGGGTTCACCCGCACTAAATTGCGCAAGCCAAACCAAACGATCCCCCACACATACGTCCACTTCAACATGCGTCCGGTCTCACAGGGCCATTATCCAACAAAATGTCCATGTCCTACATTAAGCTCAACCATGTGTCACATCGAGCCCTCGTCGGGGACAGTTAAATCAACAAAATTGCATTAATCCACATGAAGACTCTTTCTTAAATTAGCAAGCGCCCAGAATTGAATTCTCAATCTAGTGGGGTGGTTATCTTTTCTCTACTCTACACCTCCTTTTTCAGAGAAGAGTCGTTGCTAGTCTTTGTCTTTTTTTCTGCCAGAAAATAAACAGGAAATACATGGTTAAATAGAAATGTGTTTCCCTTCGATTTATGAAACGTAAACCATAGTAAACGTACGAATAATTAAACATATTTCACAAATTTGGGGAGTTTCGTCTTTTGCAAGGGAGTGGAATCGCCGCTGAGAGACAGACAGAAGAAAGCGATTCAAACAGACTACATTAAAACAAAAATATACACGACACAGGAAAACAGCGAATCTAGACTCTGTGGACAAAGAGACTATATAGTAAAGCAAATCATAAGTAAATACAGAAGGAAAGGTCAAAAGTGTAGTGCTACGAGGATCTATTCTTCAATCGGTTAATATGACGTTGTACAACCTACAAATCGACTTAAGTCAGCGTCTGAGCTGGAATACAGCTTGAGGTAATCCATGTAAAGCAGGTGGTTGACTCTTTTGTCTGGATCTTGTTAGCGGCCCTGGCTCAGCTTGTAGGCACTTCGGTATTTATTTAGTAGTTTACTTAGCGGATCTATCGCCAGGCAAAAGAACAAAGGAGATAAGCTATCTCCTTGGAACATTCCTATTCGGATCTTGGCGTAAGAGATTGTTATTGTTCAATTAGTGTGGCTTAATGCCATAGTTGTTTGCCACATCTTTATATGTACAACAATGGTTTTGTTGATTACAGGATGGATCTTATATAATTCAAGGCACCGTAGTAGCTACGTGTGGGGCATACTATCATATGCCTTTTGGTAATCGATTTAAGCCATGTTAGGTTTCTATGGCTTTTCCTACAGTATTCAAGGGTGGTCTTATTAATCAACAGCTGGCTCTTGCTGCCTAAACATTTCCTCCTGCATCCTGCTTGTTCTTTTCTATGTATGCTCCAGAATAGAAGTGTTCATAGATGCTATCTTCAACCAGGCCAGTAAAGAGATTGAAAGTCGTTGTTAGACAGCAGATGGGTATGTATTTAGTATGCCAAACATTGAGTATGTTATCTGTGCCAGTTTTTTTTGTGATTCTGGAATCGGTCCAACTTTTGGCTTGTTTTCATTACTTTGAACTATATCCAAGATGCACTTGGCCTCTTGATTGGATGCCCCCCTCATTCTCAAACAGAGGCCTTAAGTACTCCTCTCGCTCTTGCTTTATTAGTTTCTTTTCCACCGTGATTATTTCTCTAATGAAATTTCTGTAAAACATGATTTTTAAACTGTTGGTTTTCGTCTTTCTCTCTGTTCTTGTTGTCCTTTATATTGATTATTTTGACGAGTGCTGGAATCTTGCCTCCAACTTACTTCGCTGTGTTTTTTCCCCCTCTATGTTTGTCTTATACCTTAAACTGAACCTACAGATGATCTTTTTCATTGTAGGGCGGCAAGAAATTGTTTAATCTGAGACAATTCTTTTTTGCAAAGGTTTAGTTGCTTTTGAAGCTTCAGTTTCCAAGGTGGTGTCGTATTTTCTGCTCTGGACTCCCATCTTTTTTTTTTCATTTTTCTTTTCATTCATTTGCTGGGGACGGGGCATTCTTCCAAATGCTATACGATTACCCGCTATTTACAGACTCCAACCGAGAGCTCTTTTCAGGATTCTGGCTGTTCCCTTGAGTGCAGTTGTTTGGATTTCTCTTGCACTTGGTTCACCAGGTATACTTGCTAAATACTTTTTCAAGTTCTTCTTCATGAGTCCAGTGGCTCCTATTATAACTGGAATGATGGAGATCTCTTTGAGGTTCCAGTTTCTTTTCATATCATACATTAGACTCTAATATTTTGTTATTTTCTCCCTTTCAGCTCTATTTAGGGGGCCTGACCTCAACCAAAGTTGCCACTCCCTCTCTCTTGTTCCATATGACAATGTCAGGTTTGACAGCTGCGTTTTCCAGATAGGTAGCTATGGGGATTTCATGGTCATAATGGATGGTCTATGTCTCATTACCCACAGTTCTCTCAGGTAGATGTTCCCAGTGCCTGCTGCTACATCTGATATTCAGTTTCTTACAGATGGTCCAGTGGATGTATCTGCACACTCCATTATGTCGTGCTGTATAGGAGCCATCTGCCAACATGATTTTGCAACTCGATATCAGGTGGCTCACACTCTCCACTTCAGTGTGGCAAAACCTGCACTTGTTGTCCTGAATGAGACCAGCCATCTTTTTAAACGCATTTGTCATCAGGCCCTGGTCTTGTGCGGCCATTATAAGCTACTCCTGGTCGTAGTGGAGGGCTCCCCTTCTTAGCCAGTCCAAGGACCCTTCCTTATCAATATAGTCCTTGGATAGTTCATCGAGGAAGTATGTGGCACGTGTGTAAACATGTGTGCCACTAATGTACTTTTCTGACTAAACGAGCCACACCTTTTACAAAAATATGGGTTTGCATGTTTCACTGTGTATATCTTCTCCAGTGTGTTCGCACATGTTGCTTTATGAATAAAAGAGTGTTGTGGATTTGCAGGCCGGTAATAATCAAAACAAATAGTGTTATAGTTTAGAAAAGTGTATTAACAAAAGTATGATACAGAAGTATGCGTCATGACTGCCACCAATTGCTGTCACGTTGTTTAGATGTAACTATTTATTCGAGCTTTGTGAGTCAAATTATTCTTGAAATAAATAGATCACCTTACATAACACTCCCCAGTTACAGCCTTTGCTCCGTAAGGAGTAAATACCTCTTTCTCTTGGGTCTGACTACCACGAAGTTTGTATTTTTTTCTTTTTCTTTTAGATGTTTGAGAAACTACTTGTGGAACTGTGTACTCGAAAGTGTCAGGCACGACGTCTATCAATTCTTCCTCTGTAGCACTACCCTCTACAGTACCGAAATATTTTTCCTGGTTCGGTTTAAATGTCTCTTATGGGTAAATTTTGTCCCTTTCACCATATAGAGCATATTCCAATTTCTTTTATCTACAATCCCGATTTCCCAAAATGATCTATTGTACTTAAACATTGGAAAAAGAACCTTTTCTCCAATTTTAAAACGTCCTTTTTTACATTTATAGTTACGGTAAGAATCTGTCGAAAATCGTCTTGATATTTCTTGCGAACATAGCTTCCGCTGGTGACATGCAAGATGGAACGTTATCATGCAGAGTCATTCTATACACGTGTAGAAAACCTTTATGGCTTTCTCTGTGGGAGTCCCCTATAATGTTCTCGCTTGTCAATGGTTATGTGAATCTATTAATATTCGGCTCGCGACATAATAGACACTTATACATACAATGCGAAGCGAGAACGTGGAATGAATAAGAAAGAGAGACATATTGATGTTTACGCTTCCGAGACCTTCTTCTAAAGAGAGCGATCTTCGTCAGCATTCGTTTATATATGCAAGAGAAATATACAAAGGGAGATAATTACACAATGTAAGGGAGGTAACTATGATACACTGTCGTTGTTTCTAAATGTAACATACTACACCCTCTCTCCACCTTAATTAAGTGTACGCGTTCATGCGTATGATAAGTGGAGGGAGTACAGTCCATTATTGTCCATCACTTATGTATGCAATATGTCTATGATGATTCTCTGATTTCAAGGGGGACCCTCAAAGTACATTTCACCGATTAAGCAATTGTCTCAGTCAAGGAGGAAATCGTTTTTTTTGTTTTTTTTGCAAGATACATAATTGAAGACTAACTTACGTCGTCTGCAGGATGAGGGGGGAATCGACTTTCGACTTTTTTGAATCAGAATCTTTTTCTGATTCCTATTCTCTCTTCTTCAGGGGAGCTGTCTGAATTTATCCGCATGAAGAGTTGTCTTAGGTTGGACGTCGAAACTCTTTCCTTCTTTCTCTCTCTCTGCATATGTCACTGCTTTTCTTTCTTTTTCTTTTTTCCCTTTCTTCGCGCATTGCTGCCACGTGGGAATCAAAGGTGTTAGATTCCGGTTTTTTAACTGTGCTTTTCACCGATAAATCTGGTTGTTTACGTTTTTTCCTTTGTTTTTTTTAAAGGAGTTTTTATCCCAGTTACGTTGTTTTTTCTCTTTTTTCTTTCCTTCAGTGTTCTTGGGTTATTTCGTTTCATTCGAAGTGTTGATAGCATTCCCTGCTGAATCAACTAGTCGTTGTCCGCACGTGGACACTGTATAGAGACTATCTGTTCTTTCTGCCAAGGTACGTGGCACCTTTGGGACTTTGCCAGCTCTTCTTATGTAGTAGAATTACGTCTGGGATTGAATATTTGAAAGGTTTTTTTTCGTGAAAAACCTCCTTCTGTTCTTTGTCTCTGATACGGACTCTTCGAATGATTTGGGGCAATATCAGAGTTTGGCCGCATTTGTCTGTTTTCCTCTTCGTTTCGGCCAGGGATCTGTTTCTTTCTTGCCTTTTGCAGTATCGGAAGGTTTCCGTGCAAAACTTCACCGTTTTGTTTTGGCACGGGCTCTTCGAAAAGCTCTGGAGTACATCAAGGTTTAGTCAAAATTGTCTCTTTATTCACTCCATATGTTCTGTTCTTTCGTTTCGTTCTTCGTATCGTTTAGTTTTCGTTTCGTTTCGTATTTCGCTTCGTTTTTTTTTTAAACATGAGTTTGTAGCGACTTTCATTCGAAGTGTTCTTTTCTTTTTTTAAACGTGAGTTGTTTAAAATTCTCGTCGCCTTGTAGCGACTTTCATTCGAAGTGTTCTTTTTTATTTTATTTTAAACGTTAAATATTACACCCCCCTCTCCATTTTAACGCTCTTTTAAAAGTATCAACAAATCGCTACGCTAGACAGTTGTTCCTGGCATTATACATATTAGCCCAGTAGACGTAACTTCGCATAAGACTTTTCGGACCAAGACAACAATAAGGACCCCAGATCATTAACACAAGACGCGGTACATGTTTTGGAAGTCACCGGTTGACCTCGCAATACACGTGGTCTCTATTTACAAAACACTTGTAAATAAATCTTTTATTTATTTGAATAAATGCAGTATATTTCGGAATTTTTTTTTCTTTTAACATGTTAATATTTATTTTAAGGCAGAGAGCCATAAATAAAACAAATAAAATATTAACATGTTTTCTTTTAAAACATGTTTTTGTGTCACTATTTACTTGCCTCCCCACGAGGGCAGAAATGGGGGGGGTATGAAATATTTATCACCGTACTTAAGTAATCTTTCGTTTTGGAGGGAAAAATCAAGCTTCCCAAAAAGGGGCACTCTGGATCTTACCTCAGTTTAGAAGGATTTTTCCATACTACACATTGCTCCTAGCCTGAGGAGGCAAAACGGATGATTACGCAAGTTATTTTAATAAATAAACGAAATATATACGTTTTTTAAAACATCGGCTGACTTGTAATCTTTCGTTTTGCCTCTCCACGAGGGCGGAGTTAGACTTCAAAAATCAGTTTCTAAACGGAAACAATTTAAAGTTTATGAAGTTTTTGTCCTTTTTTTTTCTCTAAGCAACAAATGAAATAAGATTTAACAAATACGAAGTTTTATTTATTTGTTTATAATTGTTGCTTACAGAAAAAAAAGGAAAAAACTTCATAAACTGATTTTTGAAGTCTAACTCCGCCATCATGGGGAAGCAAAAGTGTAGTATCTATTTTTTTATACTACACTTCATCATTCCTATCTGCGGTCAGTGATAGAGAAATCTTTCTAAACTGAGGTAACTTTAATTTTCATTCCGAGGTAATTTTAACCTACCTTGTGTCTACCTTTGCCCTTGTAGGGAGGCGAGTAAATAGCGAAGTTTTGTTTTTTAATAAGAAATAAGTTATAAAAAGATTTGTAAATAAAATTATGCTGAAAGATCTCACGTTTTTTAGAATAAATGAATAATTTATTTAAAAACACAGAAGAAATATTACGTTTTTCTGGTTTTTCAAAATATTTGTATTATTACCTTCCATCAACGTTTCTAGTGTGGACTTCTTTATTGTATTCAACACGTAAATCACGTGATACACACACCAGGCATTCAAAGACCAATCGTCATAGCATCGAGACGAATTTCATCTTGGCTGCGACAATGTCTTAATCAAGGGGGAATTAAAAGAAAAGTAAACGAAAAAAATGCCTAGTGTGGAAGTCTTTATTGTATATATATATATATATATATATATATATATATATATATATATATATATATATATATATATATATAATTATTTATAAATAAATATTTTTATATCCATATACATATATATATGCTTGTCAGTACGGAATTGTGTAACCACATCATTGGTTGAACAATTTGAAGCCCGAATCCAGGTATTATGGATCTTGGTTTCGTAACTATTAGGCCATCAACATGATCACACTTTTAACATGCGAGAAATGCCTCGTATTAATGTAAAGACAAGTAGTATGATTCTAAATAGGATTCTATCTCCCAAAGGAGAGAATCATATATATATATATATATATATATATATATATATATATATATATATATATATATATATATATTAGTGACACGGTTCGTAGCTTTTTTCTTACTGTGAGATAAGTTCGTAACATCTCAGTGGGAGGAGAAAAAATTAGTTCGTACAAAACTTATTTACTTTGTACTAACTAACCAAAGACCATCAACAGACCTTTTTTGTTTTAGTTCATCTCGCTTTTTCCTTAACTGTTAAACAAATCAACTTTTCAAAACTTTATTTTTCAAACTATTTTGTTCTATTTACAAAACGTTCTCATTTTCTTTGATTCATTTCATGAGGTTGGGGGTTATTTTTGCAGAATTAATACTTTGTTAAAATTCAGTATGATCTAAACGTCTTGCTCTCTTGTTAAACAAATAACTAGAGCATACCACTAAAGTCTTTATTTAAATCTACAATTCAATTGTAGGCATAAATCCGGGGGTTTCCGTTGCTAGTATGTCTGTGCAACTTAGGTCCAGTTTATTTTCGTGTTTTGAATCAATTCAAATTGATTGTCGTCAAATGCATGCAACATATGTTGAAAAAAAAATTGGACAGGATAAATTGCAGTACTTTGCTTTCAGGTTTGTGGGATGTAGATTTCGAATCCTTGCTTCCAGTGCCGTGCAACACGGGTTTGGGTAATGTTCAAATAAATTCTCAACGTAAGTGTTGTGAGATGTAGGTCTCAAATCCTTGCCACCAGTGTTGTGGCAATGTAAGCTTTAAATTCCACCTCACCAGTGTTGTGACCTTGCAGGCCGATAATAATTAAGACAAACACAGTGGTATAGTTAACAAAAGTGTATTAAAAAAGTATGTTACAGAAGTATGTGTCATGATTCTGGGGTCATTACATTTAGTCGGAACTGTATTTATAGTGTCTGGGTAAGTGTAAGTCCATTCGTAAAATAGGTAGATCAGCTTACACTCTAACAACAATAACCCACTTTAAATAAACATGGCTCTTCTATGTTTAAAAAAAATTTAGTTAAGTTCATACTCTGGTATCAAAGAGCTTCTCTACTTCTTTATGAGTTACATATACATTCGATTGCTCAATGAAAAATCTTCCTACTTCTCAAACCTTGGGTAAGTAAAGCAGTAAAGAATAATTTTCGTCTCCCATATGACAACTTAACTCGATGTTGCCAGATTCAAAGAACCAGAATTAGATTGACCTGGTGGAGTATCCAGTTTTGGGTTTACTTGTAGTATCCTCCTAGGAGAAAATGTGTGTTCGCATATGTTGAACTAATGAATTTTTCTGACTAAAAGAAGAGTCACACACTTTACAAGAATATGGCTTCTCTCCAGTGTGCGTTCGCATATGTTTAACTAGTGTGATTTTCTGACTAAAGGAAGAGTCACACACTTTACAAGCATATGGCTTTTCCCCAGTGTGCGTTCGCATATGTTTAACTAATGTGTTGTTCTGACTAAAAGAAGAGTTACACACTTTACAAGAATATGGCTTTTCTCCAGTGTGTGTTCGCACATGTTTTACCAATATGTTTTTCTGACTAAAAGAAGAGTTACACAGTGTACAAAAATATGGCTTTTCTCCAGTGTGAGTTCTCAGGTGTTCAACTAATGTTGCTTTTTGGCTAAAAGAAGAGCCACACACTTTACAAAAATATGGCTTCTCTCCAGTGTGTGTTCGCATGTGTTTTACTAATGCGATTTCTTGACTAAAAGATGACCCACATACTTTACAAGAATATGGCTTTTCTCCAGTGTGGGTTCGCATATGTGCCACTAGTGCGTTTTTCAGACTAAAAGACGAGTCACATATTTTACAAGAATAAGGCTTCTCTCCAGTGTGTGTTCGCATATGTTTAACTAGTGTGATTTTCTGACTAAAAGAAAAGCTACAAACTTTACAAGTATATGGCTTTTCACCAGTATGTGTTCGCATATGCTTAACTAATGTGTCTTTATGACTAAAAGAAGAACCACACACTGTACAAGAATATGGCTTTTCTCCAGTGTGTGTTCGCATATGTATCAAAAAGCGTGTGTTACTTGGACCAGAAAAACTACATATTTGACAAGAATAAGGATTTTCCCCAGTATGTTTTTCCATGTGTACTGCCAAATTTGAGTTCTATTTAAAAGAATGCTCACAATCTTTGAAAGAATATTGTTTCTTTGCAATGCGATTTTCCATTTCTTCATCTATTTTGAGATATTTGAAATTGATGAAGCACATTTTTCATAATATTGTTTCATTACACTATGGTGTTTAAGGCTTTTGATTTATCTGACTTCTTTGATCAGCGATGAAAGTATTCACATTCATACAGATTCAATGAAAAGAAAGAATGATATCTTCTTTCTCGTTTTAGACTTAATACATCACTTTAAATTTGACATTAATGAAAACAACACCACTAGAAAATTTCTGCTGACACAAAAGAATGTTTTTGCATTCAACATATACAAATTTTCCCCATTATTTGTAAAGCTATGTTGAAAAAAATGTCAACCCAATAATAAAAATACCATTTATTTCAATATAGACTTGTTTAAATTTTCTTTTTTAAAGATCCCTTTCTTTATAGTCTATGAATTCATACTCATGCCTGATTAATAGAAAAGTATAATAAAACATTGATTTCATTCAAGATAGATTATTTTAATTTCCTATTAAACATTTAACAGCAACTCACGTTTTACTTGAAAATGAAAAGAGATACATTGTTCATGAGATGTGAGCTTGCATGCATAATTCATAGTTACATTTATTTGAGTAATCGAAATCCATATATTTCATAGGAATGTGCATTTTGTCGCTGTTTGTATTTTATCAATCGAATAAGGTAGAACAATCACATTCATCCCCATAATATTCATTCAAGGAATATTATAAAGACTTTTTTGTAATAAACTGTTATCCATTTCTTGGTTGTTATTAATTACATTGACAATCTTTGTACTTTTTGGCCATCTTCAGCTGTCTTTTACCAGAGAATAATGATTTATTAGAATTTCTCGAACAACTGAAAAAAAGAATAATTTAAATGTTATTATTTACACACTTCAATTCATACGTAACAACTTAATTTATTATTATAAATATTCTTAGATTTATCTTACAACAACTAGCTATAGAATGTCGTCTATGAAATCATACTAGATTGTCCAAGTGGACAAGCTTAGCAGATAAAAATGAGTGATTCCATATCAAATCAACAATTTCCTTTTTCAAATTAGCTATACTTATATATCTTCATGATACAAATCAAATGGTACGAGTCTTACACCTCAACGCAGTTCTTAAGTTATGAACTTTTGACCATTACAAAAATATGAATTTTCGATAACGACAAAATTTTAAATTCTATATATATATGTTCTTACACCCAAAAAGCTTATTTATATACAATCTTTTAGCATGGAATGGATCTAAAATGTAGCACATGTATTTTTTATCTTAGAGGTCAAATAAGGCAAATTGACTTCAACCTTACTCTTTGAACTTAATTTTCTCAAAAACGATATATATATTTTTTTAATTAGCCAAATAATTTGTCTGACTTATGTAATATATAAAAAAGATCCTTGATTGGAAACTGTAGAACTTTTGTTATAAATGATTTCCTGAAATGATCCCAATTCAAAATGGCAGATTTTGGCATTACAAAATATATGTCGAAAATTTGATATCTCATAACATGGTTAAGCCATCTTACATTGTGAATAACACTTACATATATACCATGATCATTTTGTTATTTCAAGTTTAATGATGATCGAATAGGTTTTTATTAACATTGTTAATATAAGATTGTATTGTGAATAAAAGTGATATAATGAAAATGCCTGATTTAAAATCATGCAAATATTTTATCGACAAAATGTTCAACATTTTTGAGTCGATTTAGTACATATCCTTTTCTCCAGTGTGTGTATATATATGTGAAACTAATGAGTTTTAAATACTAAAAGAGTCACACGCTGTACAAGAACATGTCTTTTACCAGTGTATGTGTTCGCATATGTATCAAAAGTTGTGAGTTACTTGAACCAGAAATACCAGATATTCAACTAGAATATGGATTCTCCTCAGTATGTTTTTTTCCCATGTGTTCTTCCAAAATTGATTCATATTTAAAACTTGTCCTATTTAAAGATTAATTAAACTTTTCTTAAGAATATTGTTTCTTTACACTATGATTTACAAAAAAGAATGGCTAACAAACATGAATTTTAAGTCAGATTTTACATTGAGATTTTCTAAAAGATCAATTGATTACTTTCAAGAGTAATTCTTTAAATTTTCTTCTTAAATTGATCAATAACTTACGTTTGTTTTAATATAAAAAGACACATTTTCATGAGAATATGCCTATACCAATGTGAGTCTGCATGCATGATTCAAAAGGTGCATTTCTTTGATTAAGAAATCCATATATTTCACAAGAATGTGTTAAAAAAGCACATTCTTGTGAAATATATGGATTTGTATTTTATTACATGGAATCAAGTGAAAGCAATCACAATTGTTACCATAATATTCATTCTAGGATTGTTTATTAATCTTTTTAAGAGATAGACAGCTATCCTCTTTTTGGTTGTTGTTACATTCAGTGTTTTAGTCACTTTACTCTCTAGCAATTGTCAGAAAATGATGCCTCATTACAAGCAGAAACATCTGTAAAAAAAGAAATCATATGTAAATCCACTGATTTATTATCATCATTATTCTTAGATTGATTTCACAATCACTATGTAAAATTCTGATATTCTTTGGATCTGATACTCTTTGATAAGAGTCACCACCTTGCAACATTACAGCCTCATCAGATAAATAGCTTTTGAATTATCTAAGTTTCCATGGAATAACTTTGGGATACTCCATACAATATAAAGTAAGGCTGAGATAAGACTTTAGTTTATCCTCACATTGTCGGGCAGGGGTATGCAGTTTCACGGCTGACTTATGTTTTATTATGTATTACTTTAATGTACATCGGAAATACTTGACCTTTCAAAGGAGATGTGTTAAAATTTGACGCTTAAAAAATTGATAATTATAATATGTTGCTTAATTTATGTTTAGTATCTATTGTTCAAATTTTATGCAAATCAGAGATATCTGCATTTTCAAAGAGGAAATACACCCTTTATGCATCCTCACTCCTTTAAAATACTCCGATATCTTGACATTTTGGGAATCTTATCAAAGCAGTGGGCTTCCTTAAAGGAGGAGCCGTTTATTTCAACTGGGACAAAGTGGGGATCGGAGCGTTGGTGGTGAAATGAGAGGAGCTTGGACTTTGATGCATTAAAAGTAACCAGCCACCTTTTCCTCTATTGCACCACTTTCTCCAGATCAGAAGAGAGAGAGGCAGAAAGAACATTAATCATCATTAATGATTTTCGAGGTGTGTCCATAGATGATTGTGTCATCAACATAAATGGTGACGAATGATTTTAGAATGTGATTTGAGAGATCATTCACAAAGATCAGGAAAAGAGTTGGGCCCAGAACGGAACTCTGAGGCACGCCGGCATTAATACTGTGTGCTTCAGACTTCTGTCAATAAATCTATCAGAGAGAAAGAGTTTGATGGTTGAGAGTACATTTCAAGATATGCCATAGCTAGCAAACTTGTGAAGTAAACCTTTATGCCAAACCCTTACAAACGCCTTTGATATGTTAAGAGCTATTATTCTAGAAACAAAGCCCTCATCAATAGATTCACTGACCCTGTGTGATATAACAGTCAGCACATCGGCTGTTGATCTTGCAGGACGAAAGCCATATTGCTTGTCGTTGAGTATGCTGTTTTTGCTAAGGTGAGTAACAACTTCTTTGTTTATCACAGATTCAAGTAACTTACTCATGATGCACAGGCGACTGATTGGTCTGTACTGAGATGTATCTCGAAAATTACGAAATTACTTCGTTTTTTGATAAAAAATAAAACTTTAAAAGCAATAAACTAGACAGCATTTTTTAAAATCACCTAACTTTTACCCATAAACAGTAAGTCACATAATCAATTTATTTATTTTTTTGTTTTGGTTGTGTCGTTTTCCCATGAACTGACTGAACCTATATTTGTCTATACATCAAGCAAACCTGGACATCGCACTCTAACATATATCTTTTTAGTAATATCCTTCTGTCACGTGTGGAGGATTTTCTAATATAAGATTTTATTTTGTTGGTTCTAATTAAGCATTTGCCCCATCCGAAAATATCTTTTATTTTTATTAAAAGATAGAATATGTTCCCGTTCCTCTAAAACATTGAAAATATCCATTTCCTTCCTTCTATTAACTCTCTAAATTTGGCAAAGCAAATTATACTGGCATCACTGGAAGTCTGCACCCTTATCTGCTGGTGCCTTATCGTAAGAATTCTAAGTTATTAATCGCTCCAAAATCAAAATCTTTCTTCACACCTATGCCCGAAGACTACAAATCTAAAAAAAATTGAAGTGGCTAGCGCTAAAGTGTCTGAAACATAAAAGAAACATTACAGCCTGCCTCAGATTTCTCCTGTCACTTTTGCCAAAAAGAAAAAAAACGAAATGGGAAATATTGATGATGATTTCACCGAAATACCTGAAATATTTCTATGCCAAGAGCTAGATTCATCATAGGAGACGATCGTTTTTCAAGAAACAGAATCAAGAGTTTCTTCAGTTTGATATCCTGCCATGACCAAGTGTGTTTTGTTGCAAGACATTCCTATTGAAACATCTATTAAGAACACTAACATTATTATTCAACTAAGAGAAGACGGACAACCTAAGAAATGGGAAATATATGTGGCTTGAGGTTTGACCACCTAGAATTCGATTTCTCCACTTAAAAAATAATAATGCTTCCCCACATACGAGGTTCCCTGTTGTAGTTATGACCCAAAATTAATTTGTATACCAGATGAGTTACTTCCTGGTCAATCAGTTTTTATGTGCATAGATTAGCAGCTGATTATCTCAAGTGACTTTTTGATGTGATCCCAGTGATATCTATATATATTCCAGCAGAGGAAGTCAGTTTGGGTTTGTGTACTTGTCAGAGCAAGATGGACGTGAAGTTCTAAGCAAATGAATTGTGTTCGGTTGGAAACTATGTTGGTCTTGATTTACAGATATGTTGTTCAGTAGAAGAAAACGAATATCATTGAAACATCACTCAAAATAAGACTTTGTTACTTGTCTTAAACTGGAGTTGTAATTTTGTTTGAAGAGATAATCCTTCTGTTGCGGCACTGACTATATATATATATATATATATATATATATATAATATAGATCTGAGGCAAACTTAATTACGGCATGATCTTTTATTTATGCTCCAAAAATCTAACATAAACCACAGTTTATGTGAGATCGTTTCCAAGACAATATGGGTTTTTATTAATATCGATTCTCTCCATCAGCACAGGGTATAGACACAAATTTAGAAACTCTTTGAACTTCAGACTCTGCTGACGATCATCTCAATAACATAATTGAACATTTGACCTTATTCCTAAATAAAGAGATATTAACATCGCAGTGATCAGTGCCTATCTTCTCCAAAACGAAATATGAATGTTTCAGCAAATTGTACTCATTTTCTCCCAAAAGACAAGAATTGTTTTTCATTTACAGACATTGTGTTTGGCATGCCAAAACATCATCCCTTTTCATGCCAACGTCTTATTTTAAATTTGCTTTATTCTCAAAATGTTATTCACTCCAAATCAGAACACAATCTATTACCCCTTCCATTATGTTTTTTATTCTTCCCCTGTTCTTATTGTTGTATTAATATCCGTTAATAAATAATATATTTTATACAATCTTTGGTGTCATAGTTGTTCTTCAGTACTCGAAACAGAGTCTGAGAATGAATAACCACTTAAACTTTTTATTATTTTTATTTGAATCGATAATGTGTGCGCCATGTCACCACTGGTCTATAACACTTCTGTCACTTTTACATACATGGATACATAAATGTTGTGGTATATGTATTGACATACATGTGTACACCATTACGTGGTATATATATATATATACACTTCCATATGTATCAGAATTGCAGAGTCAGAAATTTTGGGAGGAGTCTGTGTCAGGCTTGTAAGAATGCAAGGAGTCAGAGTCGGATTTCTTAATCTCTGACGAATCAACATAGCCTGAGTATTAAAAGACTTCAATATCAGATCTTTTGGAATTCTAGTTTGAGTCAGACTTTATACCTTCGTATTACACTTCCATTCTTTTTTATATTTATTTATTTGGTATGTATGACTGTCTTTGTCGCTGGAGAGCCAAATATTTCTAAAATATCAAATACCCAATATTGAGGCATCTAACCAAAGAACGGTATTCACAGATACATCAAGTGAGATTTCCACTGTTCCTGTGGAGCCACATGCATCGATGGCTGATCTAATTATTGTAAGTATTATATTTAATAAAAAATATATTAAGATCTTACAAACCTAACTGGGGACTCTGCTGTTATTTCTCTATAAAACAGTATAATACTATATATATCTATTAAATGTATAATTTTTGAAAGATAAATTTACCAGAATGCATAAGAGTCTTACATATTAATTTATTAAAATAGTTACTTTGTATATATATTTTTCTTACATTCACCCTAAACAAGGAACATTTCCATTGAAATATAAGAGGCCACTGTTAATTATGGGCCATATTTATAGGGCCCATCTTAAGTGGGGAGTTGTGCAGTAAGATGCTTATTCACATTACATTTACAACCAAGGAAACAGAAAGCATGGATTAAATTCTAAAGGCAAACAGTTCGAATAAAAGAAGCTATTAAAGTAGAAAGCTTTCCGACATCTGTGGAGCTCTGCACTGATGGGGTTGGACTTTATTGATTATCGGGTTAGTCAGGAGTATTTACGTTGAGAGGACACAAGTGCAACAAGTTCGTCAGAGCATATTCCATTAAAGTATTTGTAAAACAAGCACAGGTATAGAAGGAACGAGAAGTTCCCTAGACGACATAATAGTATGGTCAGAAACCTTAGAATAGCACTTAGAAATACTTAAAATACTGTTCAGCCAACTATGCTAAGCAGGTTTGAAACTAAATAAATCAAAATGTGAATTTGCAACAACACAATTGACATACTTCGAAAATAAAGGTTATTACACAAATGCCTATTCCCGAAAATAAAAAAGACATCCAAAGATTTCATATCTAATAAAAACAGAAGAAAACTGTTTATGCCGTAATAGACATCACTTATTAAAAACAAATGAAAAACAATCAAGCATCACACCAACACAAATTAACTATGAAAACATATTTAAAGAACACGACAAACAAATGCAACACACAACACAACAACAATATTCACAAAACCGGAAAAAAGCGAGGAAGAAGTATTAGGCTTCTAGCCAGATACAGGGGATAAATAAATGAAAAAAAAACAACTTTGAAATAATCAGAGATGTTAGATAAGGGTTATCTCCCCCTTCATATCTGATACCATTCCTCTTAACTGTGCCACGGTCTGTATACCACTCCTTTGTTTACCTTTTAATCAAATGCCATCTTGGCGATAAAAGCAGGAGCAGCTATTTAGCAAAGTAAGCAGGAGCAGCCTTAGTTTACATTTTAATCAGACATCATCTTGGCGATAAAAGCAGGAGCAGCTGATTGACAAAAAAAAAGCAGGGGAAGCTGATTAACGGTTTCATGACTATGACGTAGAAGATTACTGGCTCCTGCTGCGTTGTTATTGTTTTTTCTAGTACTGGAGCAGATTTTGTATGTATTCCCTATTTTTCAGACTTGAAAAATAAACATCTGACTTTTAGAACTAGCCGAGGTGAATATAAACACTTCAAGTAACTTTCCAACTATATTTGATCACGATAAATTGTGCCAGGAATTATTTTTAATCATTTGTTTTTTTAACAAGCATGCGGCTGTAATGAGTCTCGTTCTAAATGTTTTCACCAGGTTTTTACCCAAAAATCCAGCTTAGTCAGGGGGTCAGGAGACTCTCTCCTCCAAATCAAACAGTCCTTTTCAGGGCTAGCTAAATCTAACTACTTGCGATAACTTTCTCACACTTTACTACGACCGGCTCAATTCTTCCAGTCTCCAGCAGAACAGCTCTCTCTAGCAGTCCAGCGCTCTGCAGCAAACTCCAGCATCCTGTAACACTCACCAGCAGTCCCCAGCACTCTGCAGTACTCTCCGGCAGCCAACAGCGTTCTGCAGAACTCACCAGCAGTACGGCACTCTCCAGCAGTTACCCAGCATCCTGCAGTACACTCTGGCCGCCTACAGCTCATTGCAACAGATCCACCCCTTGATCACGACCACAAGAACCAGACCTACCTGAGGCACCTTCAGAGACGTTTACGCAAATCTCCGCGTGACACCAACCCAAGTAGTCAAGGTTCCTGTTTCTGTCAACCCAGCCTTTCCTGCTGTCCAGGTTCCGAACACCTCCTCTCCTGTTTTCAGTGACGTCATTTCTCATTCCAGCCTCTCCTGCTCCCAGTGAAGCCACACCTGTTATTTCGGTTTTCCTTCTCACATTATTACCTTATGGTAAATAAACTACTATATTTTAAACTGTTCATCTGTGTTTGTCCTCTCTTCTTTACCAATGTCGTAATTTGCCGTTGTTCACTTTCTTAGTTGTAAGACTAATCACCCCGGTGACCAGACCCCTGCAACAACTAGAACCTCCTGCCACCACACTAACCAGTTTGTAGTAGCAGAGGCCACTCTGCCTACAAACGAGTAGTCTTAATAAGTCTTAAAAGCGTTTGCACGTGTTTGCCTTATTCCTTGTTGTCAACATTTGTCATTATATATGTCGCGGAAGCCGTTTACCACTCCTAAAAAAATAACAAACAAACCCAGAACTATCTTCCTCAGTATTTTTCCACTGGGGTGTCATCAGCATCAGCCGTAGTAAATCTCCACTCTGCTTTTGGTCGTTGCTCTATGTTTACCATCACCCGAGCATTTCCTACTTTAAACATCGCTTTTTTCAAACTAATACGAAACACCAGCATATGAAAACTGGCCGAATATCATGTAAACACAGTCAACAAACTTTCCAGTTATTTTTTACTGTGATAAAGTTGGCTAGGAATTAATTTTGGTTGTTTGTTTGCTTCATGAGATCGGCAGCAGTAACTCCATTACTTCTACATAGATACAGCGTGTTTTCGGCAAAAAGGTCAATTCAGACGTGCCTGGATTTAGCATCCGTTGTCTTCAACATGGACCCCTTGTGGTGCAGGGAGAAACGTATGGTTTTGCTCGCGATTTTAGCCGTAGCTAGACTCGTTGTGTATTCTTCATGCCTAGATATAGGGTCTGGGGGGGGGGGGGGAGGCGCCGCCTTCTTATCATGATTTGATTTTGTATTTTAAACATCAGCTTAAAATCAAAATCAGGTCTGATAGAATGAGGTTGTCTACCTCATTGTTTAAAAGAAGGTGGATACACACCGCTAGTTTATGCGTGTTCACGCGGAATAGATTCGAGTTTGTGTTCCCTGCCTAGGCATGGCACACGCCAACCTTATGTACTTCTTTGAAAAAGTTCTACATGACCATCCAAATTGTTGGATCATTCCCTATTAGCTAGTAGTACAAATGTGTTCCGAGTCCCCATCTTTATTTTAGGTGTCAGACCTCCTCCAGGATGCCCGCTCCCAACTTTACTTTTCATCCCAGACCCGCCCTAATAGTTCTTATCCTGGAGGACACCGCACATCCCTAAAAGAATCCATCCCACCATTTATTTTGTCCCGTAGAAACGCCCACTCTCACCTAGGAGCTGACTTTCTTGCTTTCGATCTTTCACTGGAAGACAGCGAGCAGCTCATACCTTAGATAGGATGGGGGGGGGGGTCCTACTAACTTACCATAATTAGCATTTTATTTTGTTCTTTAATTTGGATCATCACTTTTATTTTTATTTATTTTGGGGGGATTATTTAAGGATTAGTTTTTGTTCTCCCACTCCCAGCATTTCACCATGTACATATTT
Organism: Sepiola atlantica; assembly: GCA_963556195.1. Classification (NCBI taxonomy): domain Eukaryota; kingdom Metazoa; phylum Mollusca; class Cephalopoda; order Sepiida; family Sepiolidae; genus Sepiola; species Sepiola atlantica. The sequence goes on from OY744521.1 coordinate 124,862,112, forward strand.
CTGTAAATAAAAATTCATTTCAAACACCTGGGGATATTTTAAGTAGCTTAAGTCCATAGAGTGAATGTGGTATTGTGGTGACTGAAACTAGTTTCTAGGACATAGACCAAGTGGACGACCCCCATTTTCCCCCCCATTTCCCTTTTTGACCTTGTGCCACATCAAACAATTGTAAAATTTTTTGATAAATAAAGTCAATTCAGCTGGGTTTTTTTACCCCACCTAATAAACCGGTATCGTCCGGACCTTTGTGTCTGGATTTTCGCCGGTCTATTGGGGGTTGCTGGTCCTGTGCAGTTCTAGGAGGTGCACCCTCCCAGGCTTTGCCTCCCCTCTTTGGTGAGGAGTAAGTTTATTGCTTACTGTCTGAGGTGCCCCTACCGGGGAATGCCGACGGGGCTGCCCAGGCAATTTTTAAATGGCCAGAGTGCTCACCTCTCGAGCGCTGGCTTATCTAATCCCACTTTCCCGACCTTGTGTCACATCTTACCTTGTGGGAGGTAGATAAATAAAGTCTATTCAGCTGGGGGGTTAGGAGACCCCCACCTCCGATTGGGTGGACCAGTCATCGAGCCAGAAAGAAGACAGCAGCAGCAATCAAACAGCCCTTTTCAGGGCTAACACAAACTACTAATGCGATAGACTTTCAACATTGCTGCTGTCTACTCCATCCACCTTCCTGCAGTACCAGCTCCAGCTCACTCTTGTTCCAGTTTCCTGTAGTTCCTGCTCCAGCTCACTCTCCCGCATCAGCTTCCTGCAGTACCAGCTCACTCCTGTACCAGCTTCCTGCAACGCCTACTCCAGCTCACCTCCTGCATCAGCTCCCAGTGGCTCCAGCTACAGCTCTCTCCAGCAACGCCTGCTCATCGTTCCAGTATCACCTTCTCCAGCTCCTTTATCAGTGCCTGTTGACATCCTGCCTTTCCAGTTCCTGTCGACTTCCATATTCATCCAGCCTCTCCTGCTACCAGTGACGTCATTCCAGCCTTTCCTGCTTCCAGTGACGTCACCCCTGTTATATTCACTTTTCCTTCTCCACCTTTCTGGTAAATAAATCTCTTTATTTATAAACTGTTCATCTGCGTTTGTCCTCTCTTCTTTGCCATTGTCGAAATTTGCCTGTGTCCACTTTCTTAGTTGTAAGACCGACTGCTCCGGTGATTGGACCTGGCAACAAGTGGTGACTCCGACATGATATTGGACACAGGACCCGGCAACATGTATTTACACATAATATAACATTACCGACACGGGGAAAAATGGTAAGTCACATTTACAAGGTGATTATTTTACTTCGTTTAACTTCATGCTGAAAAAATAGTAACACAAAATTACTTAACTTACCACTAACCCTAGGTTCAAGTGGCAAGCCCCTCTCCCAAACAAAAATCCTCGTAAAATCACACATAATCCGAATCTCCTAAGTTTAACGAAGGTAAGCTACATCTCGGCGGCAATTGTTGTTTTTCGTATGTTGATAAACTACTTCACTTGTTCCACGTTGTTGTTTTTTTTAAACATTTAATATAAGAATAATTTTTTTTCAATTCGAAGAAAGCATATACGTACATATATAAAAACTACGATCCCCTGTCTCTATACCCTGATTTGTCAATCACTAAAATAATATACTTAAATGAATAAAGAAATTATTCTCAAATGAAAATGTCTATTTTGAATCATTTATTTTGGGGGAGATTTTTTTTTTTTACTTTTTTTATAATCAGAAGCCAGAATGGAAGAATCGAAATTTTTGTTGGATCAAAATAAAAATTAAATTATTTTTATTTGCATTTTAAATATCAAAAAAAAGGTCATTAAGTTCTGCAACTTAAAAAATAAGAACAAAATGTGAAAAATCTTACCTTTCATTTGCGGAAATTGAAAGTAAAAAAAGTGAAAAAGAAAGCAAACAAAAAACGGAATGATTTCTTTTTGTTTTGTGTTGAAAGGAGAAAATTTGGTCACTTTGTTAGGATTTCTTAGTCTTAAATCGACACAATTTCTCTCTATTGTGTGTTGAATTCATAAAACAATAAAGGATTAAAATGAAAATTAAAAGATGGAAAAACACAATTTAAATGTAAAATCGTTTAAGGAAAACAGTTATGGGAAGGTCATCATGAAACGGTGTAAATCATTATTACGTTCCTTGTGTGAAAAAGTCCGTTCATTAGTTACATCTAAGAGGAAACGCTATCAGGTTTTAAAGCGTATTTCTCCATTGTCAAGGCTATAATAATTATCGTTATATTAAAGCGGTTAGCTCCCACAATTGCTGCCAAATTTTATCGACTAGTTTTTTCTGATTTTCTGACAGGACAAATTAATCCACTGTATTGTCTGATTTTTGCAGATTTCTTTCTTTTTTTTCAAATACTAATTGGTTTTCTGATTTTTGTGCATTAAATTATATTTTTGTGGATTATTTTGCAAATAGTAATTTGTTTTCTAAATTTTGCCGTTTTCTTCTTTATTTCGTTTTTATTTTGCAAATGTGAATTTATAAAATCAAAATGTTTATTAAAAATTATTATTGCCACCAGGGTTAGTGGTAGGGTTAAGGAGGATGCTTAGTTTGTAAGAAACAAATAATAAAATTAAACAGTATTTATTAAAAAGGATTCCTAAAAAAATCAGATAACAAATTGATACGGTTGATTAATTTGACCGCTTAGAAAATCACACAAAACTAATCGATACAATTTGGCAGCAATTAACCAACCCGACTCGCAGCAAAATCCCACCTTTCACTCTAAAAGTCCCAAGATGTTGAAAACTTTCTATTAAAATAGCTTATTTCCTCAAACCGTTTGCTTTGGAATCCCCCACTCCTGCACTTATTACCCCGACTGTGTCAACATCCAGAAATATAAATGTAATGTGAACAAATATATTGATGCACGACGCATAACATAAGATGCCCACTATAAATCTTGTTCCTAATCAGAGTAACCCCTTACGTTTCAGTGGCCATATGTCTTGTTTGAGATGAAATAAAGTTAAAAAAAACAAAAAAACTTTAAGAGATATGAACGTTAAAAAATTGCCCTGCCTTATACGGACTATAGCATGGCCACCGAGAGTTGACAAGGCCAAGCAACTAACTTCTTGCCCCCCTCTGACGTCACTGCATTGCGTGTCAAAACAATGGCCGTCGTAATAACAATAAGAAGGCATTTCGACTTCTCCATTCACTAAATAATCCATCAAAATTCAGGAAATCAACCAATTTTTTTTGTATAATTTTTAAACAAATTTCAAAGTCTGAATTACTTACGGTTGATTGGGTTAGAAGTTTAAATAATGGTAATTCATAATTCAGTTTTTTGCAGTATTTGATCGTGAATTATTATTTTCTTTAAATTTATATTGAATAAAGATCAGTTTCAGGATAAATCGAATCGTGTTCCTTTCTTTTCTTTTTTACATGCAATTTTTAAAGTTTTCTAATGCTTTGTTTTAAAAAAAATTACAATATCGTATGGTCAACATGTTTTGATATTTTGGATAACTTTAGTAAAGGTGTTTTTTGTTTACAAGATATAATACATTTGTACCAAGCTTTATAATAAAATAATGGATTTATTATATTCCGTGATCATTAATTAATAAATACTGAAAATTTCATTAAAATTGGTTGATTTCCTGAATTTTGATGGATTATTTAGTGAATGGAGAAGTCGAAATGCCTTCTTATTGTTATTACGACGGCCATTGTTTTGACACGCAATGCAGTGACGTCATTTTCCAGCCAACCGGCCTGTAGTAACTCTCGGTGGCCACGACTATAGGTATTAAAATGGACTTCTCATAATTATTTTAATTATGTTCTATTTAAATTTTGATTGTGTTTAAATCTAAAGTAAATCTCTAAAAAATATATGTAATTTTACGAGTGAAAATAAATTTTGAAATGAAAACTGTTTTCACGTCGGCTAAAAAAAATGCAAAAAAATCAGTGAAATTGAAACTTTAAGAAGTTCATTAAAAAAATCTCTTTGAAAGATAAATATTAATTTTCTGGAACAATTTCAAAGATAATTAGTAAATTAAAGTCTTAACACACTGAATTAAAAAAAAAGTGTACATACTTTATACTAAAAAAATGCATAATTATGGAAAAAATGTCACAGTAATCATTAAAATCTGTAAGTGACGGCAATCAATGAAATGTAAACAAGATTGTAAGCGACATTCAGAGATTATATTGGAGCTCATAATCGCTATAATATATCATTTTATTTTTTACTTTTATAAAGATATGGTTTTGTAATAGTTTATAGAAATTGTATAATTATTATAGCATATTTTATTAATCTTTTTTTTACTTATTAATGCTATTTAATATTTCATTAGGCTCAATGTGATTTTATTTCCCAATGTAATATTAAAATTCTTTAAATATCGACGAATATATTTTAGTTTTTACCTTTTCATTTTCTTTTAAACGAGTTTTTTTTGTATAAAAAATGTTCAATGTTTATTTTCTATAAAAAACTCTGATTTTTGTATTACGTCGTAAATTTTTTTTGGTGCATTGAAAAACAATATGGCCGCCAGCGATAAAAACATTGAATTAAAATTCGATTCTCAAAACTTTAAAAAGTAAATTATAAATTTATTTCAGGACATGAAATATAATTAAGACCAACAATCAATTTTATCCAAAATTTGAGCAAAATAGACAAAATAAAAACGAGGTTGTTTACATTTCTTTGTCATATAAATATACGCTGTTTTTTTTTAATTATGATAGCAGCGTGTGGCGGTGCAATTCCCGTCTGTTTATTGCAATACTGAGCATTCATACATCTTCAAGTAAATCGTTAGTAGAAATTATCCATTTTTTAAATTTTTTAGTTTCTCAATATTTTCAATTTTTTTTTATTTTCCAGATTATAACATTTTTTTATTTGGCTGATGATTACATGTTCATGCGCTAAAGGGAAAATATTATAATATTGCGTTTTAAATTTTCCCGGAAACTCTTATTATTACAATCACATAAAATATTTGTTGCAATTGTATTATTTTGGTGAAAATATTGATTAAACAATGCTTTATTCAATGATAATACCGTTAATTCGAGAAATTAATTCTTCTTTAAGTTATATTGATTTTATTAACACGGAATTTAGGAGCTTTTTTTGTAATATATAAGAAATATTTTAAAAAATATGTTTAATTGTTAACATCTACATTGCTTTATTTTCATTAAAAAATAAAAATAATCATGCTTTTTTTATATTAGTACTTAAAAATGTAACTTGAGTAAAAGTGTATTTTGTTTTCACAAAATAATACATTTTCTCTAAAATTCAAAAAAAAAATGTGTTCATTATATCCCGTTATCGTTGATTAATAAATACTGAAAGTTTCATTAAAAGTGGTTGATTTTCTAAATTTTGGTGAATTTTTAAGTCAAGGGAGAGATCAAAATGTTTTTACATTTTGGGGATCGGACATTCATTTTGCACGTATCTATTAAGAAAAGTTCCTATTTACTGGTCTCACACGAAGGCAGAGTACGACACAAGGTAGGTTTTGAAAGTGAGGAAAATTTAGCTTTCCCAACAGGGGAACTCTGGATAGGAACACACTGGCAAAAAAGAATAAGTGTAATAGCAGAACAGATGCTACACTTTGCTCCTTGCCAAGACAGAAAAGACTTTGCTCCTGCCAAAAAGCCAAAACAGAAAAGAAAAGTTATTGTTAAAAAATCATATTTAATGTATTTTCTAATATATTGAAGAATATGTTGCAGTTTCCTTGTTTACATCCACCGTTCCTAAAAAAGTGCAAGCTTCAACGTAAACCATGCTCACAGAATGATAAATTACCTTTCTGTTTCAGCATGACAAAATGGCGCATATTTTTCTGCCTGTCACAAACGACTCTCGAATCAGATTTTAGCGATTTTATCTCACTGAATCAACACACAAAACACTTAATGACTGACTCATGGTAATAAAGTCAGTTAAAACTTCAGCTAAAATAAACCGTATTTCTGTGACTTATGAATTTACTCTCGTATCATTTAATGTCTAACGACATTGTACGACATCTCAGAAATATGATCAGGAATTTTTTTTGCCAAAACTTTGGTTTCCAGCCGTGGTAGTCAGGAGCATCCCTCCTCCCACTGTGTAACCACCAACCAAACTGACCGTATCCGGGCAATTTTTCACAACTACAAAACTTCAACCAACTACCCTTTTATGGGAAATATTTTCTACGAAACTACTGCGATAAACCTTCAGTCCTTCCTTAGACTCCTTGCTGTTGTCTGCTTCGTGAGATGTCCTCCTCATCCGGCCATCTCTTCAGCTTACTGACTTAATACTGTTTGTTAAAATATCATGCTTAGAAAGAATCAACATCCCTCTTCAAAGACTGCCAACACTCTCCAGCAACGACGCCACAGCCAAAATTTCAGGGACATTCACCTTCTGCAAAAAATGCTTGGAAACTCGACCAACAAAGTCATCACCAAAAATACTATTGAAAAACGAGTACAGCCGCATATACACTACAAATTACTTAACAATTTGAGATTTGTTGATTAACTTCACAAGAGTACTCATTAAATAGCGCAACACACTCCGACAGCAGTATTCGTTTCTTCGAATCTACATACTCACTTCCAAACCTTATGCTTTAACAGCCGTGCACATCTGACTTCAACGTTCGTTAATTAACTCTACAAGAAAATGACTCATAAACCGTAACAACGCAAACAACAACACTGCACTCGTCACCGTACACACTTAAAGATAATAAAAAAACATGCAAACCTCTGATAAAAGAATAAAATATATAAGATGTAAGGCGTGCAAACAAACTACACACAATGAAAAAAGATTGGGTAGACAGTAAAAATGAGAGATTTAAAAAGAATACAAGTAAAAAAAATATGACCAAGATAACTATATATTAAAAAAAGAAATAGTTAAAACAAAACTTAATTATTAAAACATTAAGGATCCGAACATGAAAGTAGGAATTTTTAGCATCAAGAAATCATTGTAAGAGTGTAATAGCCACAGTTAAGAATAGGTATACTGAGATGGCTAGAATTGAGTGACAGAAATTAGTAACTCATGATTTCTGGAAAATATATAATAGTGTGGTGAATAATGGAAAATCAACAATCCCCCCTCCCGCTATCCAACCACCATAATGTTGCTTGCACAGCAACTGAGAAAGCTGAACTGTTTGCTCAGCAGTTCACATTGAACTCCACCTTAAACTCCACACACCACTCCCTTCCAAATGTCCTCCTGCTGACAGAAGACACACTCTATGATCCTGACCCCTTCCCATGTCCGGGATATAATTAAAAACTTAGACACCTCCAAAGCATGTGGGCCAGATCTAATCTCTACTATATTAATAAAGAAATGTTCTACTAAGTTGGCTACTATCTTCTCCAAACTCTATAACAAATGCCTTGCCGAATCTTGTTTCTCTTACAGATAGAAAATTACCTCTGTGTTCCCAGTGTTCAAGAATTCTGGTGAAAGAACCGACCCACAAAATTATCGCCGTATCAGTCTCCTCCTGCTCTTCACGAAAATCTTTGAGTCGTTAATCAATTTAGCTATAGTCAACCACTTTGTTAATGCTAAATTTTTGTGACAAATGGTATGGATGTAAGCAAGTCTGTTTTTACTGCGGATATCCTAACGATTATTTCTGAATACATATACCATATATTGAACACGGCAGATGAAGCTAGGGCGGTAGTGCTTGATATATCCAAATGCTTTGACAAGGTCTGGCATTAAAAATTAATTCGTACGGTATTACTGGAGGAATATTTAATATTAGATTCTACAAAAGAAAGATCCAGGTTGTCCTCGATTGCCATACATCCTAAAAACATGACATTAATGTGGAAGTGTTCCAGGGGTCTATCCTTGGAGCATTATTACTCCTGATATTCATACACAACCTCCCTGATACGATTGTGTCCGAGATAGGTTTATTTACTCTATCCTAGATATGTAAGCAAAGCAAAGCAAAGACGCACAAAGCAAAGACAATATATGAATTCTTAGAAAATGACCTCCAATCTGTAGTGGAAGAAACCTTCTAAACCACCGATTACCGTGGATAATAGCATCCTACATGAGAGTTCATCATTCAAACTCCTCGGCCTAACAATAACAGACAACATGGATTGGAACATAAAAGATCTAAAAGATATTGTTAAGGCTCCTTTACCATTCTAGAAAATTTATTACACCTGCCAGTACCCTATATCTCTACAAAGCCATCATTCGTCCATGCATGGAGTATTGTTGTCACATCTGGGCTGGTGCCCCATCCATTAGACAATGCATCAAATACTAGCCTCACCTTCTTAAACAAGGTCCCAGAAAGAGCCTCTAATCTAATAGGTTCCACACTGTCAACCAAGCTCCAACTCTTGTCACATCGCCGCATCCCTGTGCTTGTTTTACAAGTACTTCAATAGAATGTTCTCAATCGAACTTGCAGCACTAGTTCCTCCTCGATGCAAATACCCCCAGACAAACCCGACAATCAGCAAAATCCCCCCCCTTCAATGTAGAGGTCACCACGTTCCGGGAAACTGTCTACTCTAATAGCTTCTTCCCTCAGACTGCTAGCCTTTGGAATTCTTTCCCTTTTCCCTGGGTTTACCAACATGCAGAAATATTAATGTAATATGAAGAAACATGCTCTTGTAGATATAGTTGCAAATTCACAGTAGCCTCTTATGTCTCAGTTGTAAAATAAAAGGAATAATATTTTTTTTTTTTCAAATTTTTTTTTTTTGGGGGGGGGGGAGAAAAGAAAGGAAATAAACGATGATAGTATTTTTCGCTTTTTATGTTTTTAAGTGAACTTTCTAATATTTTGTATTTGTTAATATGTTAAGTTGCATGCAGTTTAGATTATTTTGCTACATATGCATTATTGAGATTCTAAATTTTAGGGTGTGTCATATAGAGAGATAGGTCATAAAATACATACAGTGATAACGATAGTAGAAGGGAAGGGGGTAAAGATGTTTGTTGTCATTTTCGTGTCACATAATATAAAGATAAGATTTATCAATGTGCTTTTAATAGTAAAAGTAATTTACACAAAATTCAGTTGTAAATGTGAACATATATACTAGTTTAGTTATATGCAATAAATGTACAAGTAGAGCTAAATTTAAGCATATATATAATAGTCAGTTGGGTTTTCATGAAAATTAATTTATATTCCTGTTTAATCTTATGGTAGATGTCTGTAGGGCCCCCAACCATGTTGAAGGGATATATTTTGTAATATGTTTTTGTGTTGTACTTTGGGAGGGGTTGTAAGATGTATCTGTAAATAGAGTTGCAGGGCGCTGCTGATGATTGGTGTTGACGAGGGATGAGCTAGGGAAAAGTAACTTTATATTCAAACTGATTAAGGGAATGAATAGGAACACATTAGATATTACTCATATTGCTTCTGATATCTCATGGTTTGGTGAGCAGAAATAATAGCAGGAATGTAAGGTGCAAGAAGGTTTCCAGTTATTCATATGAAATTGTGCTGTTATTTACCTTGAACAATCAAGCAGGAGACATGAATGAGATGCAACACATATAGCATTAGACAGCACTTGTTAAAAACGGAATTTTTAATATAAATTAAGCAGAAGAGATGAAGATCCAAATAGTAGTTAAAGATTAGAATTATTGCTGTATGCATGATATATGGTCAAGAACGTGAGTTTTCGTCTTAAAGCAGAAAACTTCAGCCAAAATTACAGCTTTTGCATGCAAGTTTTTATCTTGCTTATGAGGCGCTTTCATTTTGTGATTGTTAAAAATAAAAGCGGGACTTGGGCAAGAAAGTTGCTTCGTCTTAGCATAAAACACTAACAGTGTTTAGTTTGTTTCCATTCTGAGACATAATAAATGGTGATGAGGTAATAGAAGACGATGTGAGGAAATGATATGAAAGTATAACACCAGCAATGAGACGAAGGTTATCAAGATAAAAAACACTGAATAAATTATGTGTTTAGAAGCTTGGCACAGAAACGTTAAAAAAACAGCAGAAATGGCGCTGATGAACATTTGAATGGAATGGAACGATGTAGAGGAGTTTTGGAATAACTACATTAAATGTGTAAAAATATTTCATAGTAAATGAAGGTAAGAAAAAAGCTATTTTCTTAGCAGTTATTGGGGCAAAACACTCTGATACATAAAAAGGTTTAGCTGATAATTAGCCGGATGGAAAACGATTGATAAGTTAGTTGAGCTAATGCAGATACATATTGAATCGACTCCTGATGTAATTTAGGAAAGATTTTTGTTGAACACAAGGGACAAAAGAGAGGAATACTCTATAAGTGACTATGTTGCCGCATTAAGGAAAATGTCTGAACACTTCAAATTTGAAGAGAGAATTAAGGACGTGGAATCCAGGAACCCTACTAAGCAAAAAGATCCAACTTTGGAGCAAGCTATTGAAATAGCAGTATGAATTGAGTTGGCCCGGAAATATTCCATGCAGTGAGACGGAGAATAATAATAGACCAGAATACCTTTGCTATAGGTTTTAATTACAAAAGAAAGTTACAACAAATAATAAACAATGAAGAGGCACATAAATAGTCTTGGGCCTAACGAAAACAAGTCTGACGTACGAGTTCATCCAATTGGAGGAGGGGCTAACAATATAATTTACAACATTCTAAAGGAAGCAATTATCGATTATAAACCCCATACAAAAATTACCTTTGAAATGAGAGTTACAGATGTGGTAGTATCTTACACATGGCAGATAAATGCATTTATAAATCGTGAACGCTACAGATGTCATAAAACAGAGCACCCTTGCAGAAAGTGCATGCAGCAAAACAGGGTAGACTCTCAAAAATAACTAAAAGGAGTAATGCAATGAATCTAGTGGATGTAGATCAGATAGATGAAAAAGAATTCACCATGGAGAGGTTAAATATGGATGAAAGGGAGGTGAACCAAGAAAAATTGAATTCATACAATAGGTCCAACCTACGAATGGTGGAGATTTTAATAAACAAAAACGTGTTGTCACAGGAGCATCTTGTTTGGTCATCAGTCTAAAAAAAATTCAGAGAGCTGGGTTGGATCTAGAATTTAGGGAAGATCTCAGAAAAATTGATGACCTACACTGGTGAGGCCTGATAGGACAAGTTGCAGAGGTATCACATGAAAAAAAAGCGAACTGTCTACCATTACTAGTTGTTAAGGGAGAAGTACCATCACTACTGGGTAGAAATTAGATGAATAAGTTGAAGTAAAACTGAGAACTGTTTACCAAATGAGACTCCATTGATACTAAAAATATACTTGCCGAATGCGCCTTATTCAATGCAGAAATGGGATGTTTGAAAGACTTTAAGGTGAATATACCCATTGATAAAGAAGCCAAATCCAAATTTTGTCAAGTCAAGACTATCTTATGATTTGAGATAGAGTGGAGAAAAAGTTTGATCACCTGGAAAACCAAGGCATTTACAAAAGAGTGGACTACTCTAGGTTTGCTGCAGCCTTAGTGTCCGTTGTTAAGAGCAACAACGGGGAGATCCGAATGTGTGGACTATAAGGAAACCATCAATACAGCCGCTCAATGTGTCAGCTACCCTATTCTTCGAAGAGGTGGTAAAAATTCAGCAGATTCGATTTAAGCCACAGTGAATAGATGAGATTTAGCTGATTGTCGACTTAATCAGATGTATTTACGTCGAGACGGCAGCAGAGCTGCAAGTTCATCGGAGCACATTCTATTGAAGTACTTGTAACATAAAAACAGTGATGCACCATGCGGTGATGGGAGAGAAGCTGGAACTTGGTGGATAGTGAGGGACCTATTAGATTAGCGGTTCTTTTTTGGACCCTGTCTAAGAGGGAGAGACTAGTGAATGGTGCACCAGCCCATGTGTCAACAATGCATCATACAGGGCGGATCGTGGCATTGTAAAGATAGAGGATACTGGCAGGTGTGAGAAGTTTTCTAGCACGGTAAAGGAGACCCACTATATTTGCAGCAGCCTTGGCAATGTCTTCTATGTATTTGTTCCAATTCATGTTGCCTGTGAATGTTAGGCTGAGTAGTTTGAAGGTTGAACTCTCAGGTAGTGTTATTATGGTAATCGGAGGTTAAAAAGGTTTCTTGTAGTTGTTAAAAGAAAGGAGCTTTGTCTTAGTAGCATAAAATATTACCATCCATTTGTGTCCCAATTCAACTACAGACTAGAGGTAATCTTCTAAGGTTTGCACATAAATGAAAAAAAAAAAGGCAGAGTGGAAAATGAACTGTGGATGCACTTTTGGCAGCTTACAAATTTTTGCTTCCCTTACTTTACCCCTCAGTCCTTATTTTCCATGAACGACGTCCTTAATAGATGCAAGGCCTCTATTCCAACCATTATTAATTGACCTGAGGTTATATCCTCAGAATCTGATAAAGCCAACATTTTCGCAAAGAACTTTGCAAGAAATCCCACCCTTTGCGATCAGGGCCACCTACCCCAAGACTTCTCATGACTGAAAAAACTTAGTGACATCCTAACTGTTTATTATGTCGCCAAGCATATTAAGAACCTCGATGCCAATAAGGCAACTGCTTCTGACATTTGACTCATAGTACACAAGAAACTGCAACCCAAAAAAGCTGCTATCCTGACTAAGCTGTTTAATCGTTCCTTAAAGCAGAAATGCTTTCCATCATCTTGGAAGACTTTGTTAATCTGCCCAGTAGTCAAAAATACTGTAGACAGGTCCTCTACATCCAGTACAGACTGATCAGTCTCCTGTGAATCATGCATAATTCGGTTGAATCTGTAATAAATCAAGTAGTTGTAAACACCTCAATGAAAACAATGTTCTTAGTGACAAGCAATACAGATTTCATCCTGCAGAAGCTGATGCGATGACTGTGACATTGCACAAGATCAGTGAATCTACTGACAAGGGCTTTATTTCTAGGGCAATAACTCTTGATGTATAAAAGGCTTTCGATAAGGTTTGCCATAAAGGTCTGCTTCACCAGCTTGTTAGCTACGGAATATCTGAAAACGTCCTCTCAACCATAAAATCCTTCCTCTCTGATATATCTATAAACCCTTTTCTTGATTTTCATAAATTATCTTCCAAATCATATTCTGAGATCATTTGTTGATATTTATGCTGACGACACTATTTATGGGAACCCTTTGAAGAGCATTTTGAAACAAAATAATTAACATTGAAATTTATACGTTTTTAATTCATAACGATTAATTGTGAAATAGATTTATGATTACATCAAATGACGGAAAACAACTTTTTTATTTTTAAATGAAGGTCTTTAGTTACATGCCAAATGGAAATTTGAGAAAATTGTTGGTGACTAAAAAGTGCCAGTTTACAGCTCAAACTAATGGAATTTTTGTGGCGTCGCAGACAAAATGGACAGGTATTTTCTTGGATAATTATATCTATAAGACAACAGTATGTTATTTTAATATTTTGTTAAAGCTGTGATTTTGTTTGTTAATTAACCTTTTTTCTTGTTAACATAACATCCGGCACATTATCATTAGATTATGAAAGTAGCAGAAAACAGTCGCCGCCGTGACAGCAAAGAGTGTAGCTAACTCCAGCCAGACAAAAATTTCTTGACAGAAAATGAGATAAGCAAAAAGACTGATTTTCTTCTTGCAGTGTGGTCGTCCCTTTAGTGAGAACAGATCAGGTCGTCTCAATAGATCACAGTGTGATAGCTGCTCTACTAAGCACAACACTTCGAGCCTAAAGTCAAGTCTCACGCTCCACAGGGGATACGAAACAGGACGAAGACGGCAACATCTCACCAGTCAGGCATGCCAAGTTGGTTTGCCCATTCACGCATGCCGCCATATAAGCGATAACGACTAAAGCTACCTGCTGGCAGCCTGAACACTGCCTTTACGTGATAACAGCTGAAAGCCTTTGTCGGAACCGCGACCGGTGCTGTCATGGTATTATGAAAGGCTATCTTTTAATTTGGATTAACTTCATGAATATAATTCTACAACTCCATTCAATTCTGTGAGAACAAGGCAGTCTGTTCAAGAAGATAGACATGCATAAGGTGGATCAAAACAAATTGCACTTGATCTCTCATAACAACTTATTTACAATACATTAAATCGTATAGTCAAGTTTGGCCACACAGGGCAGAGAAGAAAAGGCATGAAACAGCATTTCCTTTTTATGAATGCTTTAAAAGTTATTTTAGTAGGTGCAGATCCATATCTGTTTCAAATTTATTGCTTGTAAACAATTCTGCACAATTTTTCCCTTAAAGCCTTAAAACTAAGATGGCTGTAAGACAAACACTGTTATTCTAATTCAGTAGATTCAAAATGTATTTCCTAGACTGTATTGAGAAAACATGATTCTCCTTGAAAACGAAAAAAATAGTCGCAGGGAGATTCAAGTGTCCTTGTATTTTTACCCAGCACTCTTCACTTTCCGAATGTGATATGTGATCATGATTCTGTGGTGATAATTAGTACAGTATTTGTTGCATTTCAACCTTGTGTAATACATACAGAAAACTAAATTGCCGTAACTATTTCCAAAACATTCAAGTTCAAAATTTAGTAGCTGCGTATTCTTCTTGTACGCACTCCTGCATGATCCTTCCAGAGAACTTGTCATCCTGAAACCAAAGCTCCTTATTTCTACTTTCAAAAAAAACAAAGTCGAGACAAAACCGAGGAAAGATAGAGGTGTAGTATAAAAATGGAGCTGGATTTCCCCACATTGAAGGTCAACCTTGTGCCTGACTTGTCCTAGCAACATTTTATGTTGTTTCATTGACAAGTGTGTCATCAATAAAACCTGATCCTGACTGAGTTTGACAGATGTTTATAAAATCGCAGACTGAATATCCGTCAGAAAAGTCAAGAGCCAAACCGAACAACACCTGACACCCGAGGCTTGTTGATACAATACAACCAGTGACTCTAATCTTCCTAATTCTCTCATTTTATATATATAATTTTGATTTTCTTCTTTTTGCTAAAGGTTTTTACCCCCTTTCTCCCTATTTTCTCACCACGAGGGAGAATTAAGCAGTTGGTGTTTTTCCTCACATGACAACAGTCGCATGCAATGACTGAGCAAGCTAGGTTTCTATATATATACTACAAAGTGATGACCAGAAGAATAAAGTTTTCTAAATAGCTAAACAGATGGCAAAAACAAAGATTAATATTATTGGAAAGAAGTGCATTTGAAATAACAATGCAGTTCTAGCAACAAATGAACAGAACAAGAGAGATGCTTGGAAATGCCACTATGAGAAATTGTTGAATATTGAAACCGAGAAAATCTAGAAGTTGCAGAAGCAATATCTGGTCCAGCTTTAAGAATTGAAAAAGAAATAACATGAGCTGTAAGATGACGAAAGATAAGGCTGAAAGACCCTCAAGTTTGGCAAAAAGCTGTGTGCAAAACATACTGAGGTGATCACAGACCTGATAAATCAGATGATAAAAGAGGTTGTTCTAAAAGATTGGGATCTTAGTACCATTTGTGAACTGTTACAAAAGTAAAGTATAAGCTCTGGATAGAGGTAATTACAGAGGCTTAAAGTTGATGGATCAGGTCTTGAAAACAATTGAGAAAATAACTGAGCAACAAGAAGTCAAATCAGCATAGATGAAATGCTATTTGATTTTATGCCTGAGTGAAGTATCACTGGTGTTATATTTGTCCTGACACAAATGCAAGTGAAGTATCTTCGTAACAAAAATAACCTGCATTTGTCTGAGAAGCGTTTTCCTGTAAGTTTCATATGGTTTTCCCTTAAGAGATGCTCTATGCTGATGATGTAGTACTTGCCTTTGAAACACTGGACGGTCTACTTGTAAAAGAATTGGTGGAATTATATGAATAATACAGTTGTTTTATATATAACATAAGCTATTAAACATTAGTCTCTTAAAGGACAATTAATTTTTATTCTACAATTACATAGCTTGGTATTATTAACAGTAATCGCATTTATCCTGATAAATTCTATTGGACATGAAAGACAAACGTTTCTGTGTAGTTTACTTGCCATCAGTATATTTTTATGCTACTATATATATATATATATTGTAAATATATATGCTGTGATTCTTATAATTTAAAGTACTCAATATTTTAAAATGTACATATATAAATGTATATTTAATATATATTTTTGATATAATTTAAAACCTGCTGATTATTGTCGATTACTACATCTAGAGCATGATTAGCTAAAAAATAATTTTAAAAAGACTTATTTTCATACACCGTTATATCTTGTAAATAGCCAGTGTAACTCAAATCGACATTTCAAATGTACAATGCAAAGGGGCCCTAAAATTAGGTGTTTTATTCACACTGATTGTAATATAAGAGTCTATTTTACCATGAATGTATAATAGCGAAGTGAAGCCCCCTCAGTTGAGAAAAATAAATACATTTTTAAATAGGCATTGCATAGTCATAATGGATGGTGTATGACTTATTGCTGACAGTTTTTCCTAGTATTATGCTACCAGGACTTGCTGCTACACTGAATGTTCGATGTTTTTCAGATGGTCTAGTGGAGATATTTACACACTCCATTGCATCGCACTTTGTAGTAACTGTCGCCAAGGACACTCTCCACTTCCATGTGACAGAACCTACACTTGTTGTTGATGCTGAGACTATTTATTTTGAAAGCATTTATCAATCCTGGATCGTGGACAGTCATTATCATCCTGTGTGCACTTTAATATGAGTTTTCATTGTTGAATTCCGTGAAAATTCAGTTCCACATATCTGACAAGAATATGGTTTCTCTCCTGTGTGTATTCGCATGTGGATTTTCATATTAGAATACTGTGAAAATGACAATCCACAAAATTTACAGGTTTTTGCTTTTTCAGCTTTATAAGAGTGGGGATTCGCTACTTTGTGTATTTGCATGTGATTTTTCAAACTGGAATTATGTGAAAAAGTAGATTCACAAACATTACAAGAATATGGTTTCTCTCCTGTGTGTGTTCGTATGTGGGTTATAAGATGTGAATTCCGTGAAAATGCAGACCCACAAACTTTACATAAATGGGGCTTCTCTCCTGTGTGTGTTCGAGTATGACTTCTTAAAGTAGAATTCTCTGCAAATGCAGATCCACAGATATTACAAGAATAGGGCTTCTCTCCTGTGTGTGTACGCATATGACCTTTCAAAGTAGATTTTTGTGAAAATGCAGAACTACAAACTTGACAAGAATATGGTTTCTCTCCTGTGTGTATTCGAATGTGTTTTTCCAATGAGGATTTAAAAGAAAATGTAGATTCACATACATAACAGGAAAATGATTTATCTCCAGTAGGTCGCTGCATTTCTTCTTAAGTATGGAATCTCTTATTATTCTATTTGCTTTCCAGTAACATGAGTTAACAGTTATCTAAACAACACTTTAATGACTTTTCTATATACTTTGTTGTATGTTAACATCTCTCTCTTCCATAATTTGAATCTGTAAATAAAGAAGAAAAAATATCAATACAAATATTAGTTATATCTATATATATTTATTATATTATAATATATATATATTTATATTCAATCAGTTACACCACACCAAGTTTTGGAAATATAGAGGAATGAAGCTTGGATGCCATATTCTAAAATGGGTTGCACCAGAGATATGTATAGCAGTAGATGTCAGCTGTTACAGTGGCAAAGGAGCAGTAGGGTAGAAAGAGCACACTGTGGGCCTTATTTGCTGCCTGAATGGGGCAGTGGCAGTAAAGGAGGAATCGAATGCAACACTCAAGTCCTTGAACTCTGTGGTCTCGTCCAACATCAATCAGCCAGGTTTTAAATCAAGTTGCATATTAGGTAAAGAATCGACTGGAAGGTGGCTGCATTTGTTGACATTGAGAAACAAATCCCATAGGTTTGACCATTTCCAGACTTGATGGAGGCATCTATGGAGATCTTCAAAGTCACTTCTGGGAGCGATTATCATAGGAAAAAAAAACTTTCACATGGAGTTGAAAGCTATAAGCCTGGAGCTTGTACAGCAGAAGTCTATGATTCATTGAATCAAAGGCCTTGACAAAATCAAGGAAGACAGTGTCTTCTGCATCGTCATCATCCATGTCTACTGCTCGCCATTTCCCTGACTTAGTGACCAACTCCTCCATAATCAAGAGATTTTTTTAAGCAGGATCTTTTTGGTACAAAGGTATGTTCGACTTGAGAGATTGATGCTGTGGTCAGGAGATGGGACATAATGGCTGATTTGAGAAGTCTCAAAGACTTTGCAGATAATAGAAATGAGCAAGATCGGCCTGTAGTTGATGGGATCCCTTCAGTCACACTTCTTGATTTTAGACAAATAGTTGCTGTTAGCCAGTCTTCAGGGATGTCCCCAGTTTGAATGAATATGTTAAAGAGCCAGGTGAGGGAAATAGCAATGAATAGAGAGTGGTTTGATTATTTTTCGATGCAGACCATCTGGTTCAGGGTTCTTATTTCCATTAAGTGATCGAAAAATACTAAACGTCGTCTTGTGAGATAACAAAATTGTGCATTGGTTGTGTTTCTCTAATAAATTGTGGGGCATGTCAGCCATCATCATTTTTGTAGATTAAAAACAAAACGCCAGCAAGAATACTGCACTGTTGGCTGGCTGGTTTTGTCTATATAGGAGCCGTTTTCATCATTCAGATGAATATATATATATATATATATATATATATATATATATATATATACACACATCAATATACGGCATAATCACATTGACTCATCAATTCTAATGTAAACAAACATCTCGCTGCGCAGATCACAATTTCTGAACTATTGCCACCACAAAACAGATTTTGTTATTGATGCAACCTGGGTTTTTTTACAACAAGCCATAATAAATCTCTTTGTGATGAGATTGGTGGCACTATCAAATGCAAGGATTTTGCGTCAGTTTGCAGAGACTTATGTTCTGTGCTGCTGAGGTGTACTGCAAATCCTCATTACTAGGAATCAGTTTCCTAACCATCGATAAGTAAGAAATAGTTGCTATAAAAAAAGTTAGAGCCCCGGTATGAGATAGGGGATACTATCTCTGGTACTAGGAGTTTTCACCACTTTGCTCCAACATCCCAATGCACTATTGAGGGAAAGCAGCTGAGTATCAATACAACCATCTTCGTTACCCGTTCCTTCTTGGATATGCCAGTACCAAAAAATGAAACTCTCAAGTCACTGAAACGCAATTACATCACTTTCTGCTTTGATGGGTTTTGGTGACTGGCATTGGTTGAGGTAATGAACAAAGAAGAAAAAGACCTCACATACAAGTTTCTTCATCCACATCAACCATCAGGCCAATTTCACTGGCCTTGTGATGTTAGAGGGTACATACCGTTAAACATGGTCATCATGAAATTCCAGACACTTACAATGCCAGCAAATGGTAGAACATATTTCATCACTGAAGAAGAAAAGAACAAAAGCCAGAACTACTTTGAGAGAACAAGTGTTTAGACGGTGGAATTCTATTTTTTGGGTTTTATACATTTTCACATATATTTAATGATGCAACTCATAAAAACTTCAAATTTCTCTGAGCAATTTGTGATTATAAGCCAAAATTAAATTAATAAATGATAGCTATGCACTTATCCAGCCTATATTCGATATTTTTGATTGTCAATTAGTGAGTAAATTGTTTCTAGGCTCAAAGAAACCATCATAGTGTTAACTGTAAATCTCACATTTTGCAAAAAATGTCCAAATTCAAGGATAAATATTGTTAGAATACCATAAATGCCAACAGATGTTTTTTGATTTAATAAAAATTTCATTCTATTTCATTTAAAAAAATCCAAAAGATATTTCCTGCAAAGCATCACAGTTATCAATTTTACGGTTCTGGATTGTTGGCTGAAATGTTCCCTTGAAAAGTGCCGTGACAACACACAAATGGGTTAAAAATGGGGTGTTTCCCTTCATTTTTTAACCATCATTTTTTAAATTCCTTGCCCTTGAAAAATTACCTGGGTAAATGGATAGTTTTTAGCTTTAAAAATTATGCTTTTCTTAGATGTCCAGGGACCAAATCGGGGTTTGCGACGCACAAATTTCTTATTTCTGAACAAATTTCTTATTTCTGACAAATTGAGATCCCCTACTCCAATATAGCTTTAAATTGAAGATTTTTGAGCCAAAAGAGAAAAAAATTGAGGGTGGTGGTGTCAGGGCTGGACAATATAGGATGGAATGTCCCTTACTATAATTTAATAAAATGTAAAATCCAAACAATTTTTAAGTTATTATTGCTCAAAAAAGTTCCAGCATTGTTCGATAAGATGCGCCTGAAGAAAGTTTGATGTTACATCGGTCAAAACATGAGAATAACATCCAAGATTGTAATATATAGTCCAAATAATGCAAATGATCAATCCTCATCTGAAAATATAATAAAAAATATCTATACAGGAGATTTAGGTATTGAAAAGTACACAGTGTAAGCCAGAGAAAGTGTGTATTGGCCAGTCACAAACATCAAGATTAAGGAAAAGGTAAATACGTTCCACATCTATTAATACAGGCATCAACTAGAAACTAAAAACTCCCATGAAGCATAAAATACAAGTTACTCTATGGACAAGGGGGGGGCAGACATCTTCTATCTCTATAAGTCTTACCTAAATATCATAAACTATACAAAGAGATACTATAACATCCACAACAAAAGATGACTGATAATCCTCAAGAGTCATCAAAAAATCTAAAAACCTCATTCTGAAAATTTGGCATACCTCAGAAGCAATGGACCCGAATTCACATCAATAGAGTTTTAGACATTTGGCAAAGAATGGAATTTTAACCACATAATTAGCAGTTCAAACTACTTTCAAGCATGGTAAAAAGAAACATACAGACTATACAAAAATTTGCACAAAAGTCATAAAAACAATGAAGATGGATACCTAGCATGTCTAGCATTATGTACAACAGTTTTAAAGATGGAGCCCCATCCCTGACTAAACAACTTATGATCAAAACAAAATATCCTCAACATTAGAAATAAATACTTTAGTTACAAATAAAAACTCACTGAATATTCATAAGCTTCCCATACTTAGACCAAATGACAGAGTGAGAATAAACTAAAAAAAATAATTAGTTGAAAAACGTTAAGTAATAAAATGACAGAGTGAGAATAAACTAAAAAATAATTAGTTGAAAAACGTTTAGTAACAAAATGACAGAGTGAGAATAAACTAAAAAAATAATTAGTTGAAAAACGTTAAGTAAAACTCGTTCTTGTCCCAACAAAAAGAAAAGGCAAATAAAATACAACATGCGTCACTTATTCAAACCTAAGGAACCAACAAATACTGACATGGATTATTACAACATAATACCAAAAAACAAAACAAAAGTAACAGCTAGAATCAACACACCCAAACACCAGCCACAACAACTACACAAAACATGAACACTATCCCACAAAGTAGAATAAAACAAATATCCCCTAGATACAAAGAATAAATTATTTTTTAAAAATAGGTAACATGTTATACAGGACCGGCGGGACAGTTATAAAAGTGTGTGTGGGGGGGGGACTCTCCTAAAAAGTGGGGGGGGGGGCCGGTTAAACACATGCATATATAACTTCATTATTGATGACCGTAAAGTGGGGGGGCCAAGTCGAAAAGTAGGGGATGCTTGAGCCCGCCCCCCGGTGCCGCCGTCCATGTTATATATATATATATATATATATATATATAACAACATTAATTCTGTAACTGCATTACATCACGGCCACTAGCATCTTATGGTTAAACACACAAGTAAATAAAGCCGAAATTTGGCCAAGATCAAAGTGTAGTATCTGTTCCGATGAATACTGCACCCCATACTGGTGTTGTCTTGGCCTTCGGGTCTTGATTTACGCCGGTCAATGGGTCTGTCCTGTGCAGTTCTGGGAGGTCCACCTTCCCAGGCTTTGCCTCCCCTCTTTGGGGAGGAGTAAGTTTATTGCTTACTGCCTGAGGCGCCCCTACCGGGGAATGCCGACGGGGCTGCCCAGGCAATGTTTAAACCCCACTTTCCCGACCCGACCTTGGGTCACATCTTACTTGTGGGAGTAAGATAAAAACTGGCCTTGTGCCTAACTCCTGGAGAGGAGTAAATCAATGCCCGACATATATACGTTTGTTTTAGATTTTAAACAAGTATTTTTGGTGTAAGAAGAAAAGGCTATTTTTTTTATTACTCCCGTCGGTATTTTAATAGAATCACTTTCCTCTCAAAATCGGTCTGCAAACTGTTTTTTCCCTCTACAATTAAAGGTTTGGGTTAAACCCATAAAAACACCTGACTCGAGACGGGAGTGATTCTATAAAATTACCGAAAAAAAGAAATGTTCGCCAGTGATTGATGTTTTACATCAAAATTAGATTTTGAAGACTTTAAAAAGTAAATTAAAATTTTATTTTAAGACAAAAAATACAATTTAATCTGTAAATATTTAGTCTTAGCCACATTCGTTAGTTCAAATGTACTAAGGGAACCGTTAGAATATCTCCCTAACCCCCCCCCCCCTAAAAAAAAATTATGATCAAATTCAGGTGAAGATACAAACTAGTTAAGAAAGCCTACCACTCCGCATGTTAAGAATATGTTTCTTAATAATAACGTTATTATTTATAAAACCATTCTTAACATGAGGAAGGCTTTGTTAGCTATTCTATACCTTCATTTAAAATTTATTATTGGTGAAAATCAAACGAAATCGGGGGAATGTTCTAACGGGACCCTATTTAGTCTTTAACATGCAGTTAATATCGACATTTATCATCAGCATTAACATATTTTTTTCAGAGAATAAAATGCGGTGTTTCTTTGAAAATTAATAAGAAACTTTTCATAATATGGTAAAGAAATTTAAAAATACTTACTTTTTTTTATAATCTGCTTTTGAGTTACTTAAAAAAATAAATAATTTAAGATTGGTAAATTAAAATATTACTTTTCCGTTTAACGGATCAACAGTCAAGATGGGGACTGGAAATGCAGATCCGCAGAAAATTAAAGAGTAGAAAAACAAAGAGGTTTCGCAACAAAACCGCTCACATGTATAATTACAAGTAAAATTATTATCCATATTTGGGGTAATTCGTGAGATTTTTCCTTTTTTGTGGCTTCCGTTGTCTGACGAGGGGTTTTCAGATGCTTCTGAGCCGGTGCACCTATAAAAAATATTCCTTCTGAATAATGATTATATAAAAAACGGGAACTTTTTTTTATTAGAAGTATTTCTTGTATTCTTGAAAAGTTTTTCCTGTTTTAATATACTTAAACGAATTTGCCTTTTTGTCAAAACTATTTTGTGGATACGTACATTTTATTATGTGTAATAATAAAAAAAGAAAGTTATAATTAAAAAGATCCCGATTCATTTGAGTATTTGTAAAAAGAAATAACCTTTCAAAGTAAATATTTCTTTTATGTAAATATTATGAGTTTATTAAGAATCATAAACAAAAACGAATTTGTGAAAAGTGAAAACAATATAAAAAACACCAAAATTAAGTTTATTATTTGTTTATTCAGAAATGTAAAAAAAATGCATTTTAATGTATAACAAAAACAATTTGTGAAAACAAAAACATTTGTTTATGAAGAATTTAAAACAAAAAAAAACATGTGAAAACAATAAAAAACAACAATATGTCTTTATTAAGAATTTAAAACAAAAAAACGCGAAAACAATAAAACAAATTTGTTTAAGACTTTTAAACAAAATACAATTTGTGAAAACAATAAAAAACAAACAAATAAATTATTAATACAATGTATGCGGTATTCTGTTGATTATCGGTTTATTATGAAATAAAAGTAAAACATTCGATTGATTACTTGTGAAATATTTTTTTTTAATATTTGTTTAAGCTATAATCAGAAGGGACATTTTCTATCAGTGCACCGGTTCAGGAGAAAACGGAAGCTACAAAAAGGAAAAATCACACGAAGTGCCACATGTAGTACTTACGAATATATTAAAGTAACACAAAATAATTAATTAATTAGCAGAACATTAGGGACCTCCAAAGCGTACCACAAAACCGATGACGTCATCAGTATTTGCGTACTTTACATAAGATGCTTAAATGCGTTTTTAATTCTTTGTTTTAAATCTCCCCAAAATAAAGTAATATATATGGGAAGTTCTTGAAAAGTAAAATAGTTTATTAAAAGATTAAATTATCGAACTGGGAAATAAACCGATTCTTTATCTTGGGATTTTAGTACGAAATTCGATTTTTTCTACAGCGGGGGCCTATTGTTTACGCTTTTTATTTATGGATTCACGGATACTTTACCCAAAAGTACTTACCTATAAAAAAAAGAAGGTAAATTTGATGTTTTTTTAAAGACTCTTTCGCTTTATATAACATTAAAATTTCGATCGATCAGAATATATTTTGTTCAGATTTCATAAAATGAAATAAGGGGGGAAGGAGATCACGTAGACAAAAAGCATTTTATATATAAATTAGTCCAATAATGAATACATATTGAAAATTTCGCGAAAATCTGACCATTACTTGATTTTAGCTAGATTTATTAAACACACGGGTATTAGCGCATAAAAAAGTGGTCACTACATAGGAACGTTGTTTTGTAAGGAGAGGATGAAAGGGGTTATCCTTTTATCTTCTCATAAAGAAACGGAACAACGAAAAGTATTTCTGTAACTATAACAAAAAGGGGTTTATTAACTCAAAGCTACCTATACTGTTTGGTATAGGTAGAAGAGAGTGGGACAGTGTCCGGCTGAGGAAGAGGAAGAATATAAGAGTTCTTAGGGCTGCCCGTGGATTTCTTCAGGTGAAGATGGGTACTAGTCGCCGACGGCGGCAGGAGAGAGAGCGTTTCCTCGTTCCTCGCTGGTGCTCTCTGCGATGTGTCCAAGCTGGTGCCAGGAGGTCGTCTGATCTTTTTCCTCGAACCCTAAGGGAATATAAGTAGTCCCTTAGGGAACTAACGATATTACTGCGCCCTGTGATTTGATTGGACAAGCCAGCTCACAGGGACAGTGATTACGCATTCAAAATAGTCCCTATTGGTGACTGCTACAGTTTTAAGGCGTAAATAAAGTACACACATTTTTATTTTCTCATTTTCATTATTTTCGTACGCTAAAAATTAAAAAAAAATCATCAGCAGTTTATTTTATGTTTCTTCTTTTGAATGGTAAAAAAGTTATGATTATAATATACAACTATATTAAAGTTACATCGTGTTACATATAGGGGGGGTAAATTCTATGGTGAGCTTTCGAGGTCCCAACCTTTTATTTTTGTATTTAAGTTTTTGTGTGATGGGGAGGGGGGGGGGGCTGAGGAAAACATTTTTATTAACTTTGGCACTTCTTCGTTATTTTCCACCACTCGTTTTTCTCAACTTTTTTTACTGACCAATTTTTTTTTTCGGTGTACAATTACCTATCATGTCGATAGAGAATTCCGTGTTCTTTGGAAATTTTTTCCGAATATTTTTTATTTTAGAAGAGGGATCAGTTTCCTATAAAAATTTCACATAAACTGATCACCCACTTTATGACCATCACCAATTTGACAATTTTGTTTTATTTATTACTTTTTTTTATAACTAACCATTTCGGGGAGGGGGGATTTCTTTTAGAGTCTTTTGGAGTGGGAGATAGTTCTCTGACCAATAGCTGTATTCAGAAATTTTATGGCCTGGGGATGGGAGATTTTGGTAAATTTTACTTTTTACTCTTAATATTTTAAAATGGCCATGACTAATTACCCTCATGTTTCAAAGATGAATTCTAGAAAACTGCATCAATTCACAACTGACACAGCACCTACCATCCAATTTCTGAAAGACTATGGATTGCTGTTTACCCAACGCATCTGCCCACACTGTAACGCTCCAATTCGTGAAATCAATAATTTGCGAATAACTGATGGCATCAGATGAAGATGCACACAACGTCCATGTAGGAAAGAGATTTCAGTGAGACAAGGTACCTTTTTTCAAAGGTCGAAATTACCATTACACAAAATTGGTGGATATCTTGTACATGTATTCGTACGAAATGGCTACATACAAAAATCTGACACGTAAGATTTGCATGGCTTCAGAGTCCATGACAAATTGGAGGAACTTTATTCGGAACGTATATGGCGAATATTTTGCCGCCCATCCACAAGTCATTGGAGGTGTTGGACATTGCAAATTGACGAGTGAAGTTTCGGCAGGCGCAAACATAATGTTGGTCATTATGTGCAAACTCACTCGGTTTTTCGTGGTAAAGACATGACCACAAATGACTGTTTTCTTGTGCCTAGCGAACAACGAGATACAGAGACCTTGCTTCCATTAATCCAATAATTTATTTTGCCTGGTACGACAGTGATGTCGGATTTGTGGCGTGCCTACAGCACGATAGGGTCGCATGGATACACCAATTTAACAGTGAACCATTCTTTGAACTTTGTTAATCCTTTGACACACGCGACCACTAACTATATAGAAAATGTATGGAATCAGGCAAAGCTGCGTGATAAGAGAGAGTGTGGAACACGTTGTATCCTGTTGGAATTTATGTGGCGAAAGAAGTTTGGACATGATCCATTAGAATTTCTGTTTCAACAGATCCGCGAATTCTACCCAGTTGTATAATTTAAACTTTGAAAGAAAGACAAATCATTTGTGATCGTTGTAAAAAAGAAAAGAAAAAGATATTTGTTTGTGACCCTTGTAAAAAGAAAAAAAAAATCTTGTGGAAGAAGAGAAAATTTAAATTGAGAGCCTTGTAAAAAAAACGCCTTTACTTTCTTAAATAAAAATTAAAATAATTGCTCGTTTTCCGTAATTTTCGGTGTACCTTAATATTTTTCAATACCAAGTAAGTACTTCATAAAATATTTGAAAAAAAAATCGAAAAAACTCGGAATTCTCTAGAAAAAAGAATTTAAAAAAATTTCTGATGGTCAAAAAGTTGGGAATGAGTTTACTTTAATTTATAGGAAACTGATCCCCCTCCTAAAATAAAAAAAAATATTTGAAAGAAAATTCCAAAAAGCATCGGATTCTCTAGCGACATGATAGGTAAACAGATATTCCTCAGTTTGTTTTATTTTTTTCTGGATAAGCACCAATTCTTTATTTTAATAATTAATAAAAAAATCTTTTTGTTATGTTCCACCACCCGTTTTTCTCAACTTTTTTACTAATAATTTTTTTATTAATTCCGTGCTATTTAGAAATCTTGTTCAAATATTTTTGATTTTAGGAGGGGGATCAGTTTACTATATAAATTTAATGTAAAATGATCCCCACTTTTTGACCATCATAAATTTTCCCCAAAATTTTCAGACAACCCGGAATTGTCTATCAACATGATAGATAATTGTACCCAGAAAAAAGAAAAAAATTTGGTCCTTAAAAAATGTGAAGAAAAAAAACATGCAACATGGTCAGCAAGTGGGGGATCCGTTTACGTTAAATTTATATAGGAAACTGAATCAATCAAAAAATATTTGAAAAAAAAATTCCAAAAAAGCACGGAATTCTCTAGCAACATAATAGGTAATTTGTACACCGAAAAAATTTTTAAAAATTGGTCAGTAAAAAAAAATTGAGAAAAACGAGTGCTGGCAAATCATGAAGAAGCGCCAACAATTTTCAGGCCCTATAATTAACGAATAAAATTCTTTTTTCCTCATTTCCATTTCAAAACCAGAAAAAAAATTGTAAATAAAAATTAACGCAAAGTCTTTTACAAGCATAACGTCGAGATGAGTTAGCTCCCTGACATTAGACAACATAAACTAAAAAAGCGCTGGAAAACTTACTTTTTTACATTCTGCTTTTGAGTTTTAATATTATTTTGCTGTTCGTGTTTACATATTAGCATTCAAGATGGCGACAGGAAATGCAGATTGGCAGAAAATTTCATAGAAGGAAATAAGAACATTCAAATAATACTTACTTTTTACAATCTGCTTTAAAGAAACGAGCAGAAGGTTTATAAAATCAAATGTTATTTTACTGGATTTTAATTAAACGATCTTTTTGTGCTTTGCAGCTGACAGCTCCTCCACCGAATCCAGTACTACACCATCATCAGGAGGAACTGTAAGATAGAAAGTGACAAACTCTCATTCTAACATTTATTAACAACTTTGTTGGGTCGTCTTCGTTAGTATGTGAACAAAAGGGAAAGAGGTTAGTATGTCCATAAGTATGGAATTTCCCGTGATTATATTTGCCCAGTGAGGAAAAGAGAATTGTTAATGATATTGAATGTTTGTACACCGGCTATGGTGTCAGGACGTGTCCATGTGTGTATGTAAGTATGTGTGTCTGTAATATCAAGTTCATGTGTTTGAGGCAGTAGCCATTTTGTCTTCTTGTCAAAGTCGATCCCAGGGCCAAAGACCCGGGGAAATGTCTGTTGCATCCCCAGAGAGGGGAACGTGTGTTTGGCAGTGCCAAAGTAGGAAAGAGAGAAGTGTCGTCTCGTACCATTGAAGTAAAAGAGAAGGGACGGATGGTGGTCAAGTGTTTATATAATTATGCTAGCCATCCGAGATTCACCTAAAAGAAAGCCACTGATTGGTCAAGCCAAGAAGGAAGTAGTTTGCCTGATCCAATCAGCAGGCAGCTAAGAAGTTATTGATATTAAAACAATATGGCGGCTTGTAGGAAACTGCTATAGAACCACTTTGCAGTTTCAGCCTCTATTCCTCAACTGCTTTTTTGAAGTGATGGGGCCCCTCTGTCAGGAGTTGATTATGTAGCAATGGTGTCATCTGCCAATAAATGTCATCAAACCAGATACACCTTTCAGCCATCATCAACACAAGAAACTGATTTTGATTGCATTATGACGTCATAAACTACCCTGCATATGGCGTCAGCACTATCTCCTTCATCTCTCTTCTTTTACCTTTCAAAATTCACCGTTCCTTCCAGTTCATATCATCCCTCTTCAGCCATATCCAATAAGATGTTTTCTCTGCTGTTTCCTGAAGATCTTTAATTAGTTTTCTCAATTCTGAGTTGTTACAATAAAAGCGATGTCGAAATAAGTTTACAACTTTCCACTCTACATTTCCTCTTGGCAAAAGGATGGAATTCGACCTTCCATCCTGTACCAACTCTTCATATCTAATCTCTTTTCTATTTTCTGCAGCAGCAAAGTTTTCTTCCCATAGTACTGTTAATTCTAGTATTATTATTTCTTTCTTTTCTTCATACTACACAACATCTGGTCGTTTTCCAGATTATACTTGAATCAAAAATGCAGGTCCGAAGAAAATTAAAGATGAGAAAAACAAAGACATTTTTCAACAATGTCTATTATGATTAAAACCATTATTCATTTATCCTTATATTTGACTATTTAAATGGGAAAAATAGATAACTTCTTTTCCATGATGGTTATATTATCATTATTGTTATTATTATTATTATTGTTATTATTATTATTATTATTATTATTATGATTATGATTATGATTATTGTTATTAGTTACTTACTACAAGCTTTCACATAAGTAATTATCAATGATTGCTCACTGGTGTGAGTGACAAGTCTCCGCAGATGTCCAGCATACTCCAACTCTTTACGAGAACCATTACAAATAATTTTGCGTTAACACTACAGCCATTTCTCATTGATTTCTCGCTGGTGGTGACAGTTGGTCTTCTTTAGAATTTGAGTATCGATAAGTCTCCTCAAGGTTCCAGTGCACTCCGCACACTTCCAATAATGGTCTGGATGATGTTTCCCTCCTCAGACTTTCAACCCTCTTTGACTCTTCATAGCCATTTATGTGATAGCAACCGAAGCTGCTACTCCAACATGGGTGTGAGGGTGTGTGTGATTGGGGGATTTCAATCTATGTTTGGGAATTATTTCCACCAAACATGTAACTCCCTTTTTTATACATTTTATTTTACATATTTTCTATATATTTTACATTCATTTGTATTTGTGTTTTTCTCAAGTTTGTGGCAGACGCTAATTCTAGTGATCAGTGTTACAACTTAGAAAGGAGACACAGAAATAAATACAGTAATGCAAGGAAGGAAAAACACTCGTGTGTGAAGTAAAATATAAAAATGGCATTTATTTCAAAGAAAGAAATATGTAACCGTTATGAAAAAGAGTTCATGATTCAGTGAGTTGATAGGAAAGATGACGAATCATTACTGTAGGATTGTGATGATGGTTATCCTGGCTGTAGTTTAGTTGCCAATTGAGTTATCCCCACTTTGCAAATTGGCTGTTTGGAGTTTCTAACCGCTAGATGGCTCTGGTTGGGAGTCAATTTGCATAGGGGGTGGATTGATCAATATAAGAACTGTACTCTTTGGATTGAAGAGGTGTTGTTGCTCAGTGAGCAGAGTGCAGTGCAGAGAGAAAAAGGTGAAGTTGGCAGTTGGCAGTTGGTTGAGTATCAAACTTTTATTTTTCAAGAAGCTTTCTTTTACGGATAGACCAGACTGGCTGACGTGTCCTTTAGTCTTTTCGGTGGAAGCTGTTGCTCTTGATGCAGTGACTGTACGACTTTGCCTGGACAGAGGACAAGTTGCAGATGATGATGATGCTGATGATGGCTGGCTCAAGCTATAGTTTGTTTATTGGTTAGAAACGAGCTGCTGTAGTTTCTGTGACGATAGCGATTATGATGGCAGTCACTGTTGGCATGCTGTAAAAGGAGGGGGTGAAGCTGCTGCCGATGGATTGCATGACGCCAACTCCAGAAGTGAGGCTCGTTTCTGAGGTTTGAGTGGAGAAATGCACTCTTTTTATACTGTTTTGCCAGCTGATATTGATAATGACCTTCAGTCTATAGTAGAATGGGGACAAACTTGATGGTCACGTTTAATGCTACCTGGACAAAGCTCCTTTCCTTTACAACCTATGAGAAACATTTCCAACCAACGATTATCATTGCCAATAGCTCCCGTCACAAGAGTCCACCATTTAAATTCCTCAACCTGACATTCTTAGGTAATATGAATTCGAATAAGTACATAGAAGATGCTGCCATGTCTTCTACAAAGAAATAAGGTTCCCTTTACCTGGCTAGAAAAATTCTCACACCAGTCCTTGTCCAATATCTCTATAAAGTCACCATTCGTTCATGCATATAGTATTGTTGCCACATTTGTGCTGGTGCACCAACCCCTAACCTAACCCTCTTGGACAGGGTACAAAAAAGAATTTCTAACTGTTTCTAACCGGAATGTTGCATCCCTGTCCTTGTTTCACAAGTACTTCCACGGGATGTACTCCAATGAACTTTTTGCACTTGTACCCCTATACCATAAATATTCCCCACGTAAAGATCCTCCAAGCCACCCGATAAGCACCAAAACCACACCCTTAACGTTACAGATCCAAAGATGCTGTGAGATGTTTTACTCTAATAGCTTTTTTCCTTGAACCACTTGCCTTTGGAATTCCTTCCCTGCTCCCTGTTTCTCCAACTATACCAACATGTAGAAATTTAAATGAAATGTGAATTTAAATGAAATCTGAAACATTATGCTGCCCCACTCTCCACCCAAGTTTATCTTTATAAATCCGGCCCCTTAAGCTTCAGCGGCAATATTTCTTGATTAGAGTGAACAAAAGTGAAAAAAAGAACTGTTTTAGAATTTACTGTGTTAGGCTAGTGCCTTCATAGCCACATTTTCTACCAAAGTCCTTTACTCAAGACTTAAGAAATTCTCACAAAAAGTGAATGGGCCCGTAGTCAACCTTGTGGAAGCCAAATTTCTTCCTCTGTATACCCAAAATGTGACCAGTAAAAATTTCTTCCCTGCTGTGTATCCAGCAAGTGATGAATATGGACGACTCCTTGAAGCACTTGACAGAAAAAGGACGATTGTCTGACAAGATATTTATGGTGTAAAACGATAGTCTGTAGATGGAAAAATTGTAAGTTTCCATTCATATTTTATTTGTAGAAACATTTGGAAAGCTTACATTTCTCATTTTATTATTTGTTTGTTAAAACAACCGATTTTTCTTATAAAAAAAAACTGTTTTGAAAAGTAGTTCATTTGTTTGATAGGACACAGCTTGCATGCTGTTCCTCTTGTTTTATTTTATTTTGTTACTAGTTGCACATTTTTTTATATTTGTTGCCTGCATAGGAAATCATATGCAACTATAAATGTGCTCTCTTTGAGGATTTTTATTATATAAAATAAACCTCTCTTTTTCTACTTTAAAACATGACCTTTTTACTATTTAGCATGCATTGATTATGTCGGTTGGTTTCCAAATTCGAGAACTTTTCTTCAGATTTCCGTTGTTTTAATCATTGCAGTGTATCTTCCCTGTGATTCCAATTTCTCACGAGTATTCACACGAGTAATTATCAGTCACTGATCATTGGCAATAACAAATTGTGTTTCTTGGATGACAACAAGTCATCCTATATTTTCAGCACTTATAGAAGCAGCAGCAGTCAGTGAATGTTGTTTAAAGGTATCGACTCTCAATTGGATAAGATCTCAGTCAACATCTTCTTTCAGCCAATCAGAGTGTTACGTTATTTAGTAATGGCTGAAGCAGAGCACATATTTAAGTTTCAGATCCAAGATTGATGACCTCGGTCATTTATATCTTGTTTGGCTTACAGAATGCACATTAATCTCGTTCTGTTTTGTTAAACATACTACTACTATATTTTCCTTTTTTAGGTAATTATTTTTATTTACTGGTAAGTGGCCTTGAAAATCTTATAGACGTAGTTGTTATGTGGTCTAAGGAGGTTGTCGATTGTTGCATTGTTTTCTCGTTGGATATTCTCAGGACTTTCCACTTCCGCTATCCTCCTGTTGAGAGGTGGTCTTGGTATGATATGTCGGCAGTTGTGTTGGATGTATCCTCTATTGTCGTCTGTTTCTACAATGTACAATTGTTGGGTGGGGGTATTTGGGCTTCTAACCTACATGCTGATTACCAGGTTTCAGCTCTTTTACCCATGTCTCTGATTGTATGTGGGTTGTTGTTGAACCTTCTTGTACCCATCCCTCTTATGAATAGGTTTAAAGTTAGACCACTTGGGTATCAGTAGCTGTGGGTGGATTGGAACATTGGTTCTTAATTTTCCTCCCATTAGAAGTTTGCTGGGAGAATATTTGCAGTTCATTAGGGTCGCTACATGTGCTAGCAGGGGTATATATTGGTATCTTACTCTCCTTAGCATTGTTGTGATTATTTTTACTGCTGCTTCTGCGGATCTATTGCTTTGAGAGAATCTAGGGCTATTTGTAATGTGTCGAAATCCACAGAATCTCATGCGATCACCAAATTCTTTTGATGTGTACTGACTTCCTAGGCCTGTTCTCAGCATCACTAGTACTCCGTGTCTAAGAAATATGGATTTCAGGCTTTTTATCACTGTTCTAGAGATAATTGAACTCAATTGGGTGAACTCTACGTATTTTGAAAAGTAGTTGGTGTGCGTTCTTGACTACGACTTCCAGAGTGAGGTCGGATATCATTATAAGGATCTCATATAATTATACATCTCTGCACCCCACAACTATACTGTCTCGTATGAACTCGTCTTCAAGTCCCCTTAAGTCACATGTCTTTGCTAACATATGTAAGTCAATAAGAAAAACGTTAAATGAACTCACCTTCTTGTTGACAGCACTTATTAAACACGGCTTGTTTAAATATCACATTTGATGCTGGTCGTAAAGTGCGCATCAAACATTTGTTTGATTATGTCAAACTTTTCAGAGTCCACCTATGATAACTTGAATGTGGCTAGAACATCCTCAAATTGTCTCACCCATACTATATATAAGGGTGGACTCTTTTAGTTTTTTTCATTGAGACTCGACACAGTTCTGTAGCGAGTAAATCCTCTTCATCCACTTTGGCCATTGTGCTGACTGGTTGAATAAGGATAGATTTGATGTTAACCCATTGCTGTTCATTTTGTTTTAATTCTAGTTTCTGGCTCGGATATTTATGTTTGTCTGACGTCCACGTGTACTCCTTCCCTTATGTTTGTGCTTTTGGTTTTATTGAAATTACAATTCGAGCACAATGTTTTGTAATGACAAGCAACGCACATATTTAAATTTCAGATCCAATATGGCTGACCTCTTTTATTTACATCTCGTTTGGGTAACAATAAACAATAATCTCGTTCTAAAGGAGACAACTTTGTTAGATGCACATATATTCAATCTCCCATCTTACAATATTTTGCATGTAATATACATCAGCTCTTGCTCGTAACAAACAATTACAACAAACTAGCGAACACACAGCTTGCCGAACTCACTTATTCACAAGTTCATGCATATACTCTCACACTGACTAAACAGAAGCACGCATACATGCACAGATTGCCTACTACTCTACTAAACTTATACATCGTCACATGCATGTTCACACAGACCAAAGATAAACATGTCTACACAGCTTCTACTTACAGATTAAACCATTTCTTCATACGAACTGCACACTCTATTTTCGATTGTTCTAACAAGTTTTTAATAAAAAGTGATATATTTTTGTATGAGATAGACTTTGTCATTCTTTCTTTTGATGTTGACTTTTCCATTATACACTCTCTGTCGAAAAATTGCTGTAAATAATTTTGCATTATCGCAAAAGCCGTTTATCATTGATTTCTTGCCGGTCTTCTAAAAAATTTGAATGGTAATAAACCTCCTCAACGTTTCAGTATTCTCCGCAACTTTCAGTGGAGATGTGATTGATGCTCTCCTTTCCCGGTCTTTACATCCTCTTTGATCTCTCATGATCATTTTGTGTGGTATCAGCCGAATCTGGTCTCACCACGTGTGTGTGTGCATTTTTCTTTGGAGAGATATGTAAGTTTCTGAGATTTCTGACAATTTCATTTCCATTAGACAGATCGATATTTTTTCTACCTTTTGTGTTCTGTTTCTATTTCAACTTACCTGTGACTGTTTGGCATTCATCGGTTATGGAAATTGGTTTCTGCATTCAAGGATTTTCCTGAAGATTCAGGCTGTTTCCATCATTGCTTTCTTTTGTATGGTCTCAATTTTCCCTTTGATGCAAATTTCTGTGAGTTTTTTTCCATGTTTTTCAGGACTGTTTCTAGTGCTGTTATAATTATTTATATTACAGTCATATTCTTCATGTTCCATATGTATTTTAGTTCTCTGGCAACTTCCATGTATTTGCTTTGATTTTTTTCCTCCTTGATCTTCACCCTGTAAACAGCTGAGTCGACAAAATTTACCATTTGACAGGTTCTTCCTTCTTGTTGACTATTATTACATCAGGTGATTAATAAAAATAATAATTACATCATTGCATGGCTATTATTAGGGGTGGGACGTAATGGGTGAAAATTTCAGATTTATGCGAGTAGTATTTTTTTGTGTTCATTTATACATAAATAACACTAAACAATAATACATTTTGAAAATTTTGCAAAATTCAGAAGGTACAGGCCACTAGTTTTTGGCTATTTTACATTCATGAAAACCCTTTCACAGCCTGAAAATGGTCCTAAATTAAAGTACTATATCAGATTTAACCATCTATATCCATTCATAGCTTTTGAGGATGTTTTAGGACCTGCAACGTCGCATGGAACCACTTTTTCACCGAAAAATGATGGATTTTGAGTCCCGTGGAGCCCTAACGGCTATTTTTGGCCTGCACCTTCTGAATTTTGCAAAATTTTCAAAATGTTTGATTGTTTAGTGTTATTTATGTATAAATGAACACAAAAAAATACTACTCGCATGAATCTGAAATTTTCACCCATTACGTCCCACCCCTACTATTATTAAATCAAGTGATTAATAATAATAAAAATTATTATTATTATTGAATATATACTGAATTACCTGCGTTAGTGTTACATGCAAAGGAATAGCTATTCATACATATTAAAACGGAGACTTAAGTACATTATATTAGAGATTGTTTTTTATTTGTTTTTCATTGTTTTACAGGTATTCATGGTCACAGTGCTGCCTATCACCGAACAGTGACCACGATTTATGTGTTTGTGAAAATGTTGTTCACTAAATATTACAGTTTTACCCAGTCGAAACCTTAGATGTCAATTGTTGATCTCCGAGCAAAATCAATGACAAATTTTCAGATGTTTTAGTTTGGTATTAAATGATTACAAGACTTTTTCAATTATACTTTGAGGAAAAATATTTTATTTTTTAATTTAGGACATATATGAGAGTAAAAAAGTCTTTACACAATTGCACAACAAATAATGTAAAATTGCACAACAAATAATGTTGCACAACAAATAATGTTGCACAACAAATAATGTTGCACAACAAATAATCTTTTTAATTTAGGGCATCTATGGGAGTAAAAAAGTCTTTACACAATTTCACAACAAATAATGTTTGGTAAACGGTTGGTTTATTTCGTTTAACTTCATAGTATTTAAATGCTGAGAACCATTTTTTGTGGGCAAATGGTTTTCTTTTATAAAGAATTTTTTAGAAGAAGTCGGAATGAGAGGATCAATACATTTCCCCAAGTTCTCTTCTGTTTATCATATTTGACACCCAGGCAATGCTGAGTAAATCAGTTCGTCCTTGGTGTTGCAGGCAGTATGGTTGGTATCTTTGTAAATTGCGCTCCCAAAATTTTAGTAGTTACATATTACGACTACGCGAGTAAAGATTTTAGAAGCTGTGTTTTTTTATCAATTGTACCATGGTCAAGCAAAACGCATTTTCTCACATATTTTTCACACAGATAGTTTATGAAAGAAGAATAAATAGATTTTCTAAAAAGAACAAAGATGTGTGCAATTTTCTGTTAATCATACCACCCATTACTCTGGGTATTTCCACTCCGACATGACACAAGTATTTTTAACCTTTACCACCAAATCCAATCACTAGATAAACACCAACGCATCCTCTCTCACACTCGGTCATATGACCGACACCCCTATAATCCCTAAGAGAGAAAAGAGAGAGATCGTCAAATCTGTTCTGAGATCCGCTCGGTCTACGTCGATGAAGGAGAAAAAGAAGGAGACGAATAGAAAGAAGGAAAGGGAAAAATGCCCTATATATTTGGGCTATAAGAAACACTCGAGAGAAAAGGGATGTCAAATATATGAATCCTGACTGTTGACGACTTGAGTCATTTTGGGAATATCTTACTACCACTAAGAATGAGTGGATTTAATTTATGAAAACTGAACTCTAGCCAATCAACCGAAGCTGTTACCCATCTGTATTACCTTCATCTATTAAATGGGATTTCAACTCGATAACCTGACCGAGGATTATGTAGCGCCCCCCTCCCCATCCAGCACTCAAATGCTCATGTGCTTGATATTTACCGGACTAACTTTCTTATATATATATTGAGTCTCATATGGAAAGAAATTCATGTTTTCCTCTTTATTTAACTTTTGCAATTTATTGTAGATTACTCCTCGAGCCATCTATTAACACACTGTAAGTCAAAGTTCATCTCCTCTCATAGACTATCTTTATATGTTTAAATGTGATTTTTACTCTATAGAATTTAGATTCACTTCCCCATCTTTATAACTCATCTTTGTTTTGTCTTTTGCATATTTCGTTTCCTTATTTTTATGTAAATAAAATAATTATATTTAAACTGTAACTTGGTCGTTTTGTGTTATTTCTTGCTTGTTTGTTTGTTTCTTCTCTCTATACCCGGTGTCTTGAACTGGAGAATCCCCTTTGCATATGTTCTTTTATTGATATATCGGAACCCACAGACCACTGCCGAATTTTACCTTTTTTTATTATCATTGTCACGTGTACTCTTCTGTAGTCCGAACGAAGGCTGAGCGTAACAAGATTAGAGGCATCGTCCGGAAATGTTTTCTCCTGTTTAGTAAGACTCCATAGAAAGAGGCAGAGCAAGTGTGAGATAACAAGAGGTATAAAGCCAATATGTCCGTAGTAGAAACTTTGGTACTTGTTCGTCTTTTACCATAGTCCGTTTTTCACAATTTTTTACTGACCATTTTTTTGTTCTTTTTTCGGTGTACACTTACCTATCAGGCTGCTAGAGAATTCCGGGGTGTTTGGAAATTTTTTCGAATATTTTAGATTTTAGGAGGGGGGATCAGTTTCCAATGTAAATTCAACGTAGACTGATCCCCCTCTTTTTTACCATCTCAATTTAAAAAAAAATCTTTTTCGGTGTACAATAACCTATCATGTCGATAGAGAATTCCGGGGTTTTTGGAAAAAAAAAAATTTAGATTTTAAGACTGGATCAGTTTTCAATGTAAATTCAATGTAGACTGATCCCCCTCTTTTTGACCATCTCAATTTAAAAAATTATTCTTCTGCTTACAATTACCTATCATGTCGCGAGAGAATTCCGGGGTTTTTGGAAAAAAAATTCAAAATATTTAGATTTTAAGACAGGGGGATCAGTCTTATTTGTCTTTTACCATAGTCCGTTTTTCACAACTTTATACTGACCACTTGTTTGTTCTTTTTTTGGTGTACACTTACCTACCCCCCCAAAAATGGTTAATCTAAAATACTTAAAGACTCCCCCCCCCCCAAATGGAATTCTCTAGCAACCTGCTAATTGTACACCGAAAAAAAAAGTTGGTCCATAAGAACAACACATGCAACATTGTCAAAACTTATCTCCCCCCTCTAAAATCTCAAATATTCGGGGAGGGGGGGGGGGGTTAGGTAAGTGTACACCGAAAAAAGAACAAAAAAATGGTCAGTAAAAAGTTGTGAAAAGCGGACTATGGTAAAAGACGAACAAGACTGATCCCCCGTCTTAAAATCTAAATTTTTTGAAATCTTTTTCCCAAAATACCAGAATTCTCTCGCGACATGATAGGTAAGGTAGAGTCAGGCAAATCACACCGAGATTTTAACAGTATAAGGGAAGTAACTCCTGTTTGTATATAACAATTCTATATTAAATTGATAAACAAAAGTGATCTCCCACTTAAAATTTAAATAATGTTGTTATTTATAATTATTTTGCAGATATTTTTCCAAACTATTTACATGTAATCGGCTAAAAGAGCAGAATTTTCATTTAAGAAACGTTATTTAATAATTGTATATAAGAATAAAAAACAATACAACTATTAATAATTTCTGTGCTGACGAAAAACACTGTTTTTTATTGGTTCATGAGCACAAATCAATCATAGGAAACATAATACAATAAAATGATTGTTTCAGTCGTTGCTCAGTCGAAAAATATTGCCAGAAATTATTTTCGCATGAAATCAGTTTCAACCATAAAACATCTCCGTGACAGTCATATTTTTTATATCTCTAGTAACAGATGGAATATGGCCAGAAATGGTGTTAGACATCGACATTTGAAAATGTTTTGCAACCTTTAAATTGGCGGATAGACAGTAATTTCTGGGTAGAGTTTAAGGTTATAGACAGAATCCGAGTATTAATTGTACTCCTAAGCGAAAGCAAAACAGCATTTTTCGACAATGAACCACGCCCTCTTCTTTAAAAAAATATGTTTTATTGAATTACGTTTTATTTATTGACGTTGATTTAACCAATAAAAATGAATAATCCAATAAAAACCGAAATAGTTTTCAACATTTAGAGGTTGATGGCGATCTAATTGATAAGTTTAAAGTAATTTTGTTCTCCTTCTAAGAAATTCAGAAAGGGCGCACGGATACGAGTCTTTCCCCAACTCCCCCAAAATAATTTGACTGAATTCTTTTTTAGCAATACTACAATTCCGCACAAAAGTTTACAACACGTTACAAAAAGC
Source organism: Sepiola atlantica (assembly GCA_963556195.1). Taxonomy (NCBI): domain Eukaryota; kingdom Metazoa; phylum Mollusca; class Cephalopoda; order Sepiida; family Sepiolidae; genus Sepiola; species Sepiola atlantica. The sequence goes on from OY744521.1 coordinate 124,901,970, forward strand.
TTTCTTTATGTATTTATAACACAGATTAATTAAACCTTTACTACTAATAATACATACTTGAAGTCTTTAGTCAAACAATCAGATTTAAAATGGAAATTAATAAAAATATCCCACAAACAATATTTAATAACATACATCTGTTAAATTAATATTTTATAGTGCAATCGTTATTGCTAATTACAGCATGTAGGCGTGTAAATTAGTTCTCTATGAACCTTTTGTACGTTTCATGGCTAATATCTTTCCATTCCTAACGAAGAATTCCTTTAATTCATGTAGGTTTTTAATGTTCTGTTTTTGACTTCCCAGTTTCAACTTAATCCATACATTTTTTATCGGCTTTAAATCTGGAGATTGATTTGATCATTTTAGAGAATCTATTCTGTTTGAAATTTGATTTTCTAAGCTTTACTGTATGCATATGAGCCTTCCTTTGTTGAAAGAGCCAATCTGGTTTCAAGCCCAGCGAATGCTACGTAAATTCATTTCCAAATAGCCATATAACATGCTCCATTCATTCTCTATTATTTCAACGTTGGCACTAGAGCAACCACAGATCATGATTGATCTGCCTCCAAATTTTACTGCTGGGATAGTATTCTTCAGCAAATATTGAGTACCATTCTTTCTCCATACCTTTGCCATTGCATTTCTGCCAAAATGTTTAATTTTCGTTTCGTCTGAGCAAACTACATTTTCATAAAATGCTGCAGGTTCGATACACTGCTCGTTTGCAAAAATGTGTTCTCGCTTAAGAAGTGCTAGTTTATTATTTCTCTGTACTCCTCGCAAAGATGTTATATCGACGAATTGTATCCGTACTCACTTTTGTTCCACTAACCGTTGGTCCTTCCTAACGTTCTTTAAGCGTAACTCGGCGCTTCTTGCCAACTTTTCTTGCTAATAATCTTACCATACGTTCCGTTACTTTTCTAGAACGACCTGAACTTTTTGAAATTCGAATGGAATGACGAACTATCGTGCCAACTGAACTCAATGGCACATTTAACTGACGAGATATCTTCCATTAACAAACCCCATTTGTATGAAGATCAACAATACGTTTATTATTTTTCTTTTCCGCATTGGCCAATGTTTAAAGGACTGTTGACAGGAAAAATAATGACGCAAAACTTTTAATCATTCCTAAAAGTAACCATACAATTAATCTGGGACGTTCTAAAAATGAACTCCATTCTAATTAGGAATATTCTAGTAAAATTTGGGTGTTTAAATGTTTCAAATAAGCATAGGATTGTTTTGTTAGAAGGTTTCAGATTGAGTTTCTAGTAAGATTACTGAACCTGATTTGAAAAAGAATATGTAAACTTTTGAGTTACTAAATATCGGTGTTTCTGAGATATATTTTTGAAGTTTAAAACATCTATTTTTAAAAAAATAAATACCTAAATATATATTCTACGAGCAGTAGAAGCATAGTTAATTAATGTATCCAACTTTACATCGTTTGGCTGTACACACCACAAACACGTATGTGAATTATATGGCCAAATAATAAATGGTTTTACTTCTATATGAGAATAATAAAGAATTATACTTCTAAATAATAATAATAATAATAATAATAATAATAATAATAATAATCACTGACGATGACCAGTGTGATAACTCCTAGTGAGTAAATAATAATAATAATAATAATAATAATAATAATAATAATAATAATAATAATAATAATAATAATAATAATAAGAAGAAGAAGAAGAAGAAGAAGAAGAAATGGACCACGAAAGAGAAGAGACTGGTGATGGAGTGCTATTATAAAAGCCGCTACCCTACAGAAAGAGGCTACCGAAAACGAATGAAACATCTCTGGGACATTGCTAGTGACTACCATACAACGGAACAAAGGATAGCAGATCAAGCAAGACAGATCCTCAAGCGAGGATGGTTCTCAGAGATGGAACTGACGGAAATCAGAGAGAAGGTTAATGGCGAGACGGAGCAAGAAACACCACCGAAGGAGAAACCACAGGAAGAGGACGGGCAAAACATACACACTGAAACTGAAGAGATTGAAGACTACGGAATCACAGAACCAGATGAGATAGAAGACTGCGGAACCACAGAATCTGCTGAGATAGAACTCAACGAGAAAGAAGAAAGTGAAGTGGTGAACATTAGACGATACATGTTAGAAAACAAAACAAAACTCCCATCTCTCAGGAATGAAGTAGCGAAGAAGTTAAAAGCAGAAACAGACTCCTCACACACATCCCAACAGAAACTATTACAGACCTAAACAACCTGATATATGCAGGGGCAAAATCGGTAAGTATGAAACTAAGAAACGAAGAGAATGGACAAAAGAGAGGACTGACGAAACCTGGATGGGAAATCAGACTGGAAACCCAGATCACCAAACTGCGGAAAGAAGCTAAAACCGTGAACAGAAGGAAGGAGGACATGAAACGATTAAAAAGCAAAAATCAGAAACGCAAGGAAAAACTAAATGAGAAACATGAAGAAATAAAACAAAAGATAGCAGCAATAGAAGGAAGACTGAAACGATACAGGTACAAATCAGAACAGAGCAAACAGAACAGGACCTTTGAAAACAATGAAAGCCAGTTTTACAAAAACGTAAATGGAGAAAAAACAACAACAGAGCAACCGACCACAACATAAACAAAACAATTCTGGAGCAAGATATGGGAAGAACCGAAAAAGCACAACAAGAATACCCAATGCTTGAAAAACATGAAAGATGAACTGCAGGAAATCGAAGAAGGAATCGAAACGGAAATTAACAAAGAAACGATCAAGAAAACCTTAAGAAAAATGGCAAACTGGAGAGCACCAGGCCACGATGGAATACATGCATACTGGTTTAAAAAATTCACGACCCTGCATGAAAGACTAGCGCAGAAACTGAGTGGATGTATCCGCAAAACAGACGTACCAGAATGGATGACGGAAGGAAGAACAACATTAATACAAAAAGACCCCAAAAAGGGAACGACCCCCAGCAACTACAGACCGATAACATGTCTACCAATAATGTGGAAAATTCTCACAGCACAACTGAGAGAACAAATCTACCAATCCCTGGACAAACGTGGACTGCTCCCCGAGGAACAAAAAGGATGCCGGAAAGGACAAAGAGGGGCACATGATCTACTATACATTGATCAAAAGACCCTGAAGGAGGTGAAGAGCCAACAAAAGAACATAACCATGGCATGGCTTGACTACAAGAAAGCCTACGACAGTATCCCCCAAACATGGATAATTGAATGCTTAAAAATATACAAGATACCAGACAGGATTATTAATCTCATCCAGAAAGCAATGGAAACATGGAGACTAAAACTGACAGCCGGAGGACAACACCTGTCTGAGATAAAAATACAGAGAGGCATTTTTCAAGGAGACTCTCTATCACCACTATTGTTTATAATAGCCATGATGCCACTCAACTACATACTCAGAAAGTGTGATGCCGGATACAGGTTTACGGATACAGAACAAAGAATAAACCACCTGATGTATATGGATGACCTTAAACTGTTTGCAAAAAACAAAAAAGAACTGGAAACGCTGATAAATACAACCAGGATATTCAGCCAGGATATCCAAATGGAGTTTGGAATAGAAAAATGTGCACTGCTAGAGATTAAGAGAGGAAAACTGGAGACAACAGAAGGTATAGAACTCCCCAACCAAGAGGAGATAAGGGCGCTAGGAGAACAAGATAGTTATAAATACCTGGGAGTTCTGGAAGCAGACACAATCAAATATACAGAAATGAAAGAGAAGATTGGAAAAGAATATCTACGAAGAACAAGGAAACTCTTAGAAACTAAACTATATAGCAGAAACCTAGTAAAAGGGATACACACATGGGCTGTATCACTAATAAGATACTCTGGACCATTCATAGGCTGTACCAAAGAAGAACTCAGGCACCTTGACCAGAGGACTAGAAAACTAATGACTATGCACAATGCATTGCACCCAAAAGACGATACGGACAGACTCTACATGAAAAGAAATGAAGGAGGTAGAGGACTGGTAAGTATAGAAGACTGTGTGGAAGACACCAAAAAAGAGCTGGAGAAATATGTAACCCAGAACACGGAAAGACTGATCACCACGGCAAGAGACACCAGCCCAACAAACAACTCTGGAAGCACTGAAACCAGAAACAAAAAGACAAGATAGGAAAAGTGGGAACGACTACATGGACGCTTTATAAGACTCACAAGCGATGAAGCCAATGAGAACAGCTGGGCATGGCTAAGAAAAGGACACTTGAACAGAGAAACGGAATCTCTGCTGACGGCCGCACAGAACAATGCGATTAGGACAAACTTTATTAAAGCAAAGATAGATAAAACCAAGGAAAACAGCAAATGCCGATTGTGTGGACAAAGAGACGAAACGATAAATCATATAATAAGTGAATGCAGCAAGCTAGCCCAAAAGGAATAGAAGAACAGACATGACAGCGTGGGGAAAGAAGTACACCGGGAAATGTGCAAACAACTGAATTTCGAATATGCAAAAAAACGGTACAAACACAAACCAGAAACTGTACTAGAAAACGAAAAACACAAAATCATATGGGATATGAATGTACAAACAGACAAACCCATAACAGCAAGGAGACCGGATATGATAATAATCAACAAGGAAGAAAAATCCTGCAAAATCGTAGACTTTGCCGTTCCAGCGGACCACAGAGTGAAGATCAAAGAGACGGAAAAAAGAAGCAAATATACTGAACTTGCCAGAGAATTGAAAGGAATATGGAACATAAAGAAAGTCAGTATAACACCAATAATCATAGGAGCACTAGGAACAGTCCGCAAAAACATGGAGAAAAGACTAGGAGAAATAGGAATCAAAGGGATAACTGAGACCATACAAAGGACAGTAATGATCAAAACAGCTACAATCCTGAGAAATGTCCTCGAATGCGGAAACTAACCCACATAAACAACGAATGGAGAACAAACACATGGAAGCACAAGACAACAGAACCGAGGAAAATACAACCGCACGAGAGAGGCGCAAGCATAGGCTGACACCACGAAAATTATGGACTGAGGGTCGAGGAGGGAAAGCGCCAACCAGACCCCCACTGGAAGAGCGCGGACAGCTCTGGGACCTTGGGGAGGCTTGTTGATACTCGGGGCCCCGGAGGGGACCAATGGCCCTTTAACAGCGGGAAATCGTTGGTAGGTGGCTGTTGCGATACCGCAAGGTCATCAGCGGTGATGAACGAAAAGAGGTGGAGCATACTGGAAGTCTGAGGAGACTTGTTGTCACTCAGACTCCAGGGAAAACCACAGGTTGTTGGCAGTGGGTGATCACTGACGATGACCAGTGTGATAACTCCTAGTGAGTAAATAATAATAATAATAATAATAATAATACATACATACATACATACATACATACATACATACATACATACATACATACATACATACATACATACATAGGAAGAAGAATTAGAATAAAAAAAGAAATACTAAAGATGACCCTAAGAAAAATAAAAAATTGGAAAGCGCCAGGCCATGGCGCTATACATGCATACTGGTTTTTAAAATTCACGACATTGCATGAAAGGCTAACGCAAAACCTGAGAAGATGCATACACAAAACAGATATACCAGACTGGATGACTAAAAGAACTACATTAATACGGAGAGACAGCGAGAAGAGAACGACTCCAAGAAATTACAGAACAATAACCTGCGTACTAACCACGTGGAAAATTTTTACGGCACAACTGAGAGAAAAGATATGCCACTCCGTCGATAACCACGGACTACTCTACGGGTAACAGAAAGTTATGAGGGGGACACATGATCTGCTATACATAAATAACAAATCCTGAAGAAGGTAACAAAACAGAAAAAAGGATATAACGATTGCATGGATTGGCTACAAGAAGGCTTACGACAGAATTACCCAGGCATGAATAATTGAATGCATGAATATGTACCAATTATCAGACAAACTTATTAATCTTATAGAGAAATCAATGAAAAGCTGAAGATTGGAACTGACATCTGGAGGAAAACACCTGACTGGGATAAGCCTGCAAAGAGACATCTTCCGAGGAGACTGTTACCACTTCTGATTATCTTAGTCAACAGCATACCCGGGAAGTGCAACTCCGGATACTAGGTCACATATACAAAAGAAAGAATAAACCACCATGTATATCTGGAGCTATTTGCAAAACAAAAACAAAAAAGAACAGAAAAAACTGATGAACACAACTAGAATCTTTAGCCAGAACATTCGAGTTGAATTCGGAATGGAAAATTATGTACGATTAGAAATGAAAATGGTAAAATCGAGACAGCAGAGTACATAGAACTACTCAAACCAGAAGAGATGGAAGCATTGAGCGAAAGTGATACCTATAAATATTTGGTGGTTCTCGAAACAGGCACCATCAAATCAGCAGAAACAGAAAGAGAAGATTGGAAACAAAATGTATGAGAAGGAGAAGAAAACTCTTAGAAACCAAATGATATCGTAGAAACTTGATAAAATGAATAAATACCTTAGTAAAATATTCAGGACCCTTCATGAGCTGGAGAAAAGAAGAACGTAGGCATCTGGACCATTAGGAAACTAATTAGCATACAAAATGCACTACACCAGAAGGATGATACTGGCCAACTCTACCAAAAAAAGGATAGAGGGGGGAAGAGAACCTGTAAGTATAGAAGATTGTGTGGATGATGCAAAAAAAAATACATAAGCCAGAAACGTTGGTCATCGTAACTAGAGGCACCGGCAAAATGAACCATACAGAGAACAGCAAAAGTGGAAACGAAAGGCGAGAAAAGAAAAATGGGAAGAGAAACAGCTACATGGACGATTTATAAGACTACTAAGAGAAAAGACGCACGAAAACATTTGGACATGGCTACACAAAAGATAGCCTAAACAAAGATACAGAATCGCTATTGAGAGCCGCACTAACAACGCGATAAGAACAAACTATATCAAAGCGTGAATAAACAAAACACATGAAAACTGTAACCGTAGACTGTGGACAAAGAGACGAATCAGTAAAGTATATAACAAGTGAATGCAGCAAACTCACTCCAAAATAATACAAAAACAGACACAACTGGGTGGGAAAGGCAGTCCACTTGAAACTGGGAATTATGCAAACATCTGCACTTTGGAGATTCAGACAAATGGCACAGACACGAACCGGAAACAGTATTGGCAAATAAAAATCACAAAATCTTCTGGGATGTAGGTATGGACAGACACATTCATCCAAGCAAGCAAACCGAGCGTGATATTCGGCAATAAGAAGTAGATTTCGCCATTCCAGCAGGTCGCAAGGTAAAGATAAAGGAGGCAAAAAAACGAATCAATTACATGGAACTTTCAAGATAACTACAAGAAATCTTGAAAATGAAGAAAATCCTTATAATACTAATAATTGTAGGAGTAGAAGGAACAATCCTGAAAAAAAATGGAAAAAGACTAGGAGAAGTTGGAATCAGCGGCAAGATTGAAACCGTACAACGTACAGCAATGATAAAAACAGCCAAAATCTTGAAGAAAATTATAGAATACGGAAACCAATGCACATAAAAATGAACGTTAACCAGCTACAAATAAGTTGGAACAGAAATAAAACAAAAAATATAGAAAGAACATCACACAGGCCCAACAGAACTGAAATTGCTCGAAATCCCATAACCCTACCTTCTCTACTCCAAACACAAATACACACACATGTAGTCACACCAGCCGCGACTGATACTTCATAAAATGGCCGTGAGGGCTAAACGATGATGGAAAGACCGAATAAATAAGAGCACCAACCAGACCTCCACTGGCAGCATGCGGAGAGTACTGGAACATTGGGGAGGCTTATTTCCAATAAAATTTCAGAGAAAAGAAACGGTTGTTACTAGCGAAAACTCAATGATAAACAGCTGTTGCGATGACGCAAACTTATTTGCAACGAGTATCGAAAGAGGCAGAGAGTGCTGCTAATCTGGGGAGAGTTATTGTTACTCAGATTCTAGAGAACACCAATGATTATTGTGAGTGAGCAATCACTGATAATGACTTGTGTGAAAACTCCTAGTGAGTCTTGATCAGAAGACTAGGAAACTAATAACCATGTACTAAGCACGGCATTCGAAGGATGATACTGACAGACTCCACGTGAAAATAACAGACGGGGGAAGAGGACTGGTAAGTATAGAAGACTGTGTGAATGACACAAAAGAATTGGAAATTTACGCAGAAAAGCTAATAACCAGAATGAGAGAAACCGTCAAAATGAATAATATTGGAAACAGAGAAACGAGAAATTAGACTAGAAAAGAAAAGTTAGAAGAGAAATACGGACAATTCACATGAATGACAAGAGAAGAGATTAACAAAAACACCTAGACATGGCTACGCAAAGGATACATAAACAGATAAAAGGTACCACTACTAACCGCACAGAACAATGTGATTAGAACTAACTATATCTAAGCGAATATAGACAAAAGTCAGGAAAACAGCAAATGTAAACTCTGTGGATAAAGAGACGAAACAGAAAATCACATAATAAGTGAATGCAGTAAACTAGCCCCCTCCCCAATAAAATACAAGCACAGACACGAGTGTTGGGGAAAGGCTGTATATTGGGAACTATGCAAACGATTGCATTATGAACACCAATACAAATGGTACAGATACAAACCGGAGTCAGTACCGGAAAACAAATCACAAAATCGTCTGGCAGTTAGGAGTACAAACAGATAAACTCATACAAACAAGGAGACCAGATGTCATAATATTTTACAAAAAGGAAAAATCTGCCAACTCGTAGACTGTGCCGTCCCAGCAGTCACAGGGTGAAGATAAAGGAGACAGAAAAACGAAGCAAATACACGGAACTTGCCAGAGAACCGAAAAGGATGCAGAACATGAAGACAGTTAAGATAATACTAATAATGGTAGGAACACTAGGAACAGTCCCGAAAAGAAAAAAAAACTGGAAAAAAGACTGGGAGAAATTGGAATCAAAGGGAAGACTGAGACTATACAACGGATGGCAATGATGAAAACAGTTGAAATCTTTAGGAAAATCCTCAAATGTGGAAACCAATGCACAAACGCTGACCAGCCATAGAAGGTGCAATAGAAATGTTTTAAAATAAAAAAATAGAAAGAACACCACGCAAACCAAAGGAAATTAAAACTGCAAGAAATCTAATAGACTACCTCCTCTTAACACCCCCACACACATTGTGATGGCACCAGTCTCGGCTGATCCACGCCACGCCAATGATTGTGAAGGGTCAAAGAGAATGAAAAACCGAGGAGGGAGAGCAATTATTAGACCTCCACTGGAAGGATGCGGATAGTGCTGGGATCTTTGGAAGACTTACCCAAATCTCAGGTGAGCAATAGTTGTTGCCAGCGATAAATCAATGGTAAGTGGCTGTTGCGATTACGGGGAAGGTGTTTTGCACTCAGACCCCAGGGAAAATTACCGACTGAGCAATCACCGATAACGACTTGTGTGAGAACTCCTAGTGAGTAATAATAATAATCTATTACGAATATTTGAAGCAGAAACTACACTATCTTTTAATGTTCAGTTTAGTGTAATATATTATTTCAGACTAATGTACTATCTTTCAATGCTCAATTCAGTGGGCGGGGGTAGTGTAGTGTATGTTCTATTGTCATGATACTATCCTCCCAGCATTCCCTCCTCATTTAGGGTATAGTGTAGTATCTTGTTCTGTTGTCATGAGAATATCCTCCTTAGGTGATAGCGTAGTATATATTTTTTCATCATGATATCATTCTCCCAGGCATTGCATCTGTTTTTGAAAGTTAAGTGTAGTATATGTTCGTTCGTCATATATATTAGCAAAAATATGTGTCCAGAGCATAGTTTTGCTCGTAATTGTATAATAATACTAAGTATAATGAAAAAGGGTTTTTTAAAGTCTATCAGGGAAGTGTTTTCACTCTGACTTCAATGAGACCATTTAATAATCGACGTGTCAAAATAAGAAATCCGACTCACAGCTCACTCGACGTTTTCTCTCCTTTCTCTTCTTTTCCGTTCTGCTCTTCACGACATAATAATATAACGTAATAATTTCCTATAGCCTAGGGGATATGTAGCAGTTTCCTACAAGCCGCCATATTGTTTAAATATCAATGACTTTTTAGCTGCCTGCTGATTGGTTCAGGCAAACTACTTCCTCCTTGGCTTGACCAATCAGCGGCCTTCTTTTAGGCGAATCGCGGATGGCTAGCATAATTATATAAACACTGGACCGCCATCCCCCGCTCTCGTTTACTTCGGTGGCACGAGACGATACTTCTCTCTCTTTCCTACTTTGGCACTGCCAAACACACGTCCTCCCCTCCCTGGAAACGCAACAGACATATTCTCGGGTCACCGGCCCTGCGTTCGACAAGACGCCAAAATGGCTATTGCCTCAACACGTAAACTTGATATTACAGACACCCACTACTTATATACACACATGGACGCGTCCTGACACCATAGCCGGTGTACAAACATTCAATATCATGAATAATTCTCTTTTCCCCACTGGGGAAATATAATCACGGGAAATTCCTTTACTATTGCCTCCGTTCATACTTATGGGCATACTAACCTCTTTCCCTTTTGTTCACGTACTAAGACGACCCAATAAAGTTGTGCTCAAATGTTAGAATGAGAGTTTGTCATTTTCTATCGTACAGATACATCGAAAGCGTGCAAAATCTGGGCTGACTCTGTGAACCAGGATCGCGCCTTGAGATCGTCTCAAAGTATCGCTTCGCTACACCGATGAGAGCATAAGCTTGAAATGACGTCGTATGTAGGAAAAATAATAAAACATTTATTTATGCATATATATATATATATATATATATATATATATATAGTTATGTAGATATGTAGATATGTAGATATATACATATATATATACACACACACACACACACACATATATATATATATATAATTATAAATAGTTGTCTATCTACATACGGAATCGTCAGTGTATAGATCATTATTCAAACCAGTCACAGATGGAGAGAGAGAGAGAGAGAGACAGACAGAGAGAGAGAGAGACAGAGAGAGAGAGACAGAGAGAGAGAGAGAGAGAGAGAGAGAGAGAGAGAGAGAGAGAAGTATACTTTTTGGTAATGGTATCTAAGCATTGTAATCTGTGTCTCTATATGCTTCTGCAAAACAGTCTAAAAAATTAGTGGAATGTTAAAATAGACTGCTCTCTTTGTAATTGGAAAGCTTTTCATATGAAACCAAAACTCAAAGAAGTTCACTATTTAAGGTTTGCTTGTAAACGAGTTTTATTTGCTATTTCAATATAAACGAGTCCAGCAAAGGCGAAACCTGCTTTCGCCTTCATTGACACAACAGGCTGATAATAAAGGGAGCGGTCACTTCAGATTTCATTTCTATATTCACAATGTATATTTGCATTTCATTTCAAAAATGAATATCCCAACACCTGCCGTTATTGACATAAAAATGAAGCAGTCATATGTGCACTAGACATATCCGAGGTCACAATGAGCACGCACATATTTATATATTTACCATTTCTTTTTATATATATACTAGCAAAACCTACCCGACCTCCGGGCAGCAATTAATTGCAATGGGAGGCCGTTAATTAAAAAATAATCTTACTAACAACAAACTTTGGTAAATGTGTAGATTAAAACACTCAGCTAAGTTACCCACCCCCCTAAAAAATAGATACTTCTTTTTACGGTAATTCTAAATTATTAGGGCAGTTAACTAATATATTTTTAAACACTAATCCCAAGTTTGACTGGCAATGTTGTAAAACCACACGAAATCGCCCCAAAACAATAAGGTACAGAATTCATCTCCAATGGCAAAAAAGGTTAACTGCCATAATAATAGAATAATAATAAAAGAATGGCTCGAAAATGGAGGATCATTTTACGTTAAATTTATTTGCGAAACTAATCCCCCAGGCTTAATTATAAAATATTTTTTGTTGTTTCTCTTTCTGTCATTTTTTTAGGGTATTCACACGTAATCGCCTAAAAAAGTAGAATTTCATTTTATCGGGAGATGGGTGTTTATCTACAATAATATCCAAACTTATAATATTTTTCTTTATACCATAAAAATAAGGTATTTAATTAGATAATTTAAAAAAAAATTATTCAATTTTTACGGGGAAAGTAAACACTACTAAAATCAATAAAAAAGAAAAAAGGGACGTATAGTTTAAAAAATGTATAAGATTAAAAACATATAAAAATGGCTAAATATGCAGATTAATACCCTCTTATATCCCCCCTCCTCGAAAAAATGACATTCTGCTGTTTTTTTTAGGCAATTGCGTGTTAACACCGTGGAAAACGGAGTTAAAGAAAAACAAATATTTTAGAATTTAGTGGAGGATCAGTTATATATATATATATATATATATATATATATATATATATATATATATATATATATATATTTACCGAAAGTACTCAAGTTTATAAAAAAAAATTGTTTTTAAGATGAATAAATAATTTATTTTTAAAAACAAATAATCTGCGTTGTGCAAGGTTTTCTAAATATTTTATTAAAAAAATATCTTCGTTATTATTGCCACCCACCCAGCGCTTCAAATTGTGTGACTTTTCAAAATATCCTTCCACGCCGACCACGTGACACACAGCCATATCAACACTTTTCTCTCTTCGTCAAAACACCTAGACGGATTTTCAACTTGGCCACGAGAATGTCTCAGCCAAGAGGAAAAAAGAAAAAAAAGAAAAAGAAGAAATATTCTTCTGAAGATGGTATATTTACCGAAAGTACTCAAGTTTATAAAAAAAATGTTTTTAAGATGAATAAATAATTTATTTTTAAAAACAAATAATCTGCGTTGTGCAAGGTTTTCTAAATATTTCATAAAAAAAAATATCTTCGTTATTATTGCCACCCACCCAGCGCTTCAAATTGTGTGACTTTTCAAAATATCCTTTCACGCCGACCACATGACACACAGCCATATCAACACTTTTCTCTCTTCGTCAAAACACCTAGACGGATTTTCAACTTGGCCACGAGAATGTCTCAACCAAGAAGAAAAAAGAAAAAAAAAGAAAAAGAAGAAATTTTCTTCTGAAGATAGTATATTTACCGAAAGTACTCAAGTTTATATATAAAAAAATGTTCTTAAGATGAATAAATAATTTATTTTTAAAAACAAATAATTTGCGTTGTGCAAGGTTTTCTAAATATTTTATAAATAGCGCTTCAAATTGTGTGACTTTTCAATATATATATATATATATATATATATATATATATATATATATATATATATATATATATATATATATATATATATATATATCCAACGTACTATGTTCCCAATTTCCGGGCCATTCTATCTCTTTTAGGGAACTTACCAAAAGTTTTTACTACTAACCCTAGGTCCGAGTGGCAAGGTCATAAAATAACATATAATCGCCTAAAAATGTAGCTACCCCTCCCCCCCAAAAAAACGCAGTGGATTTAACTCCCATAGAAATTTTTTTTTTAGTTAACCGCCCTAAATCTGGCCCGAAAAATGAGGATCATTTTACATTAAATTTATTTACAAAAAAATTCCCTCCACTTTAAATTCCAAAATAATAGTTTTTTTCTTTTCATCTTTCCGTGAAGTTTTTCAGGGTGTTCACACGTGATTGCTTAAAACAGGTAGAATACTTTTGCGGTAGATGGGGGGAAATTCGCGGAGGATGTTAATCTTCAATCATACCAAAATACGAATCAATATTTTTTCGTAATTCGGACAGTGCTACTAAACTATTATTTTAATTTGTCAATTATAATAATGATTAGGTCTTTGTAAACATTAAACAATAAGTTTGTTGTTAAACTTTACAATAAAGGCATTAACTTAACTAATAAAAAAAGTTATTTATTTATTTTTTAGTTAAAATGTAACAACTGAAAAAAGAGGACGAAGAAAGGGATCAGAGAGAAAGCTGGTGAGACAGCCACTTTCTTTCTCCCCTCGCCCGACCTTCAAGGTCGTAAGTGAGCGCTGGTTGTTTAAACTGAAAGTGTATGAGTAATTTTTCCGATTAATTTATTAAATAAGTTTAAGTAATTACTGTTAATGTGGACCAAACTATTGCATATCAATACTGAACATAAGCAAATGCAATTCCAAATCCATAATACTAAATGTTAATTAATTATGAACGGTTTAAAAATAGTTATGCTAATTAGGCAGTCAAAAGGTTCTCTCTTAAGCTTTTATCTTCAGTATATATATACATAATATCAACGTATAATTTGATTATTAAATAGTATTGATAAATGAAAAAATCTTTCGCATTTATTGATTCCGATATATATATATATATATATATATATATATATATATATATATATATATATATATATATATATATAGATAATTGTTGTGCAAATGACTTAAAAGAGTTGGTTGGAGTATTTTTCTTTTAAACTTTATTCTTGCTCTGCATTGCATTGCACTCTCTTACTCAAGATGCCCTATAAAACACACTGCCTCTTTCACGGATCCAACATACTATATATATATATATATATATATATATATATATATATATATATATAAAAACACAGACATGAAAATGGTATGTGTGTACGAGTCAGTGTACTTTTCATTTGCCTTTCTTTCTATCAATTCAACACACACACACATATATATGGGGAGAGTTTGAATTACCTACAGGCGAGTTTGAATTATCTACCGGATCGTTTGAATGACTTACTAGGCAACATCATCGAGGGTCTTAGGGTTCTCTGTACAAGGGTTTGTCAGGACAACCTGGAATGAGGATACTTCACCCTACAAGCAAACCATGGTTAAATATACAAAATAACATAGTATTCGAAGCCCAAATAAGATCCTCTCGATACGGTTATACACTTGCTCGTACGAGGAATAGTGAACCTTCTCTTAGTAATGTTACCTCAAGTAACATCACTTAGCTGGATACTCCACCAGACAAGATGAATTATTGTCCTGGATTCTTGTACGACCAGCAGACCACTAGAAAGATATGCTCTAACTGGTCGATTTGGGAGAGGAAAATCAATGTTCTTAATTTCTTTACTAACTCAACGTTTGACATGTAAAATAGAACTTTAATGGAATATCTATGTATCTCATATAGAGCAAAAAAAGAGATAATATATATATATATATATATATATATATATACACATAAGTATGTATATATATACACTAGTGTACACCATCCGTCAAAAATGACGAAATAAATTATGCTTCGCTAGTGTTCACACTCTTTATTTATCTAGATAATCTTACTATTATATTTATATAAAATCATAGACTTACGTCAGTAATTTAATTTTTCCTATATAAATTATTATTATAATGTCTGAAAACTTAAAGAAAAAAAACAACCAACGGTAACAAAACAGGCACGTGTTTTACTCGCTAACTTTTACGCGACAGGATGGAAGTATATATATATATATATTTATATATATATATATATATATATATATATATATATATATATATATATATATGTAATAAATATTTGTTATTGTTTGTCCAATTACATACTGGGTGGAGGATATATATATATATATATATATATATATATCTATCTATCTATCTATCTATCTATCTATCTATCTATCTTCCCCCCTCTCTCTGTCTATCTAGCTCCCTATCTATTTAACTATCTCGTTATCTATCTATATATCTATCTATCTATCTATCTATCTATCAGTATGTAAAAAAGTTATTTAAATGAATTATTAAAAATTTGTATTTATTTAGTTCCATTAATTTTTAATTTGTATTTTAATTAAAAGTGAATAATACATTTATTTTCTGAAGCCAGTCTATTCCGTCATATAATCGACAGGAAAAGAAAAGTTATTCGAGCTGAGCAAAACCAAGGACACTCAACAGTGCTACAATATCAAACATAATAATCTAAGCGAGGCAAAAAAGACCACCAATAAAGGTGGTGCGTCTCAGCGATGTCTCTCGTTCCAGTTACACAGTCGCTCCGTCAATACTTCAGTTTCCATGCTATCATTGTTATAGAACCACAGCGACCAACACAGCCATGATTTCCCCACCCCTTCCCATTACTTCCGCTCTCCCCCTCCTTGAGAGCTCCATCCTCGTCCTCACCCCTCCCTCTCACTCACTTATTTTTTTTTTCTATAAATTGTTCTAATTCTTTCAATCCCTTTTCTGAAATGATCTCTCTGTAAACTACGCCTTTTCTCCTTCTCTTTTCTGTCTGATTTTGTTTCCGTTCTTTTCAGGATGAACAAAAGTCAAATTGTTTCCTTCGTAACTTTCACTGTGATTTCCCCTCAGCTTTGATCTTTTTTATTCATTTTCTTTTCTTAGTAAATACAAGAACATATCAGAGGGAAAACGTGAAAAAGGAAATCGCGGCAAAATATGTTTATTCTTTTTCACACTCAATCGTCCGCTTTGCCAGTCGCGCACACCAGCAACAGACGGTCGCGACTGACAAACAACAAATCTTGACGATGGGAAATACGGTCACCGTTCTGGGCAAATTTACTGGAAACATTTCTTAATGCTTACAATAATCAATAATTGACTAAATCAAATCTCACTTTTTTGCTATTTGTTTAAACATTTACCAAAACGAGTTTAAACCTTTTTATGGGGTGACAAGCTAACATTTCTGTGTAGCTTGATTGCCATAAGTATATTTTTATACTACTACACTCTACTCATATATTGAGTACTGTTGAAGTAAATATTAAAACTAATATATATATATATACATATATTATCTTATATATATATATATATATATATATATATATATATATATATATATATATATATATATATACATTTCGTGACATTTTTATCCTTGTTTAGTGAACTGTTTTCTCTGCCAATACGATGGAAGTTCCTCGATCATTTTATTTCGATTATTCTTCACTGGAACAGCGTATATTCACAATTTGTAAAATCAAGGAACTCAATCACAACGTTTATGTGATGTATTACCAGCAAAATGTCGGCATTGAAAACTAATGTTAAATTATAACTATGTCTATCAAGAATATGTTAGCTATAAGGACTTGGGTCAATTTAACAAGGACTACACAACTAAGACACGGATTAATTTCAGTTTACGTTTCTACAATGTTGAATCAGGACAAAAAACGTTTTCATGCGTCACGTGACAAATCTGGAAGAAAAGAACGTTTACAAAATTCTCTATTTAAATATCTTAGTAAATTTAACGACTGTTTTCAGCGTTGTATGAGACAGCGACAAAAATGTCTGAATTTCAATGTTTGGTTCATGTGTTTCCTCTTTATGTCTTTCTTTCCACTGTCAAAAGTGTCGGCTCTTCAAGAGGGACAGCGTGTCATCGTCGAACGTTGGTCTCACATAAAGATTGCTTCATCTACACATTCTTTTCTTTCTGGATTGCCATCAAGACATCCGGTTGTGACCGCGCAATATTTGGAGCGGCCACTTGACAAGGATGTGAATCGACTGATTGATCGAAGTGAGGATATTATTAAAATTCAAGACGAAGAAGAAGCAAAGGGAAAACACACGAAAGGTCAGTTGGTTCATTTTCTATTCAACATTCAATACATTTTTTTATATTGATGCTTAATTGTGCGTGAATTCATCTGCAAATAAATATTAGTTCACATGTGCATTTTGCACAACCTTTGATTCCCGTAGATTAACCAATGTTCACGCTACAATAATGCCAGATTATGAGATTAGCATCGCAACTAGACATTTGAGGAATAATTATATGATTTATTTAATCCAGCCTATATTTATTATAATTTAGTTTTATGCAAAGATCGTGATGGAAGCCCGTCGTGAAAATTCAAATACATCCGAATTTTGTGAAATGTTAACAATAGAGATTAGACATTAATAAATAAATATTCTCTAAATTTTAGGGAGGGGGGCATAATGTAGGCAAGACCTCCCATTTGAAAAGTCTAATATTTCAGATTTGCATTAAATTTGATCCATAGCCATTATACACCAGTTAAGCGAGATTCCCTTAATTTCAATTTCTTTAGGATTGATATCGTTATTTAATGATTTTATTCTTCGTAAGGAGGCATACATGTGATGCATGACTATTCTGTTCTGGGACGGGTATTCTTCTCGTTTATATAATAAACCAGAGTGAATAATGACAAAAGCTAGATTTAATGTTTGCAGTTTTTAATCTGAATTCAATTTTAAGATATGCCATCAGTTTTTTTCCGATTTTAGGATAAAAAGTAAATATCGATCAAACGAAACGTATGAATCACAAATGCGAGAAGATTTTGATGAAATGATAAAAAAATCTAGAAAGAATTTTGTGATAAAATAGAAAACATTTTGATAATTTGTAGTTCAAATGTAATCACTCAAATAAATTGTCTGGAAATTGAAGTCGCCATTTTATGGCCATGATTCCTATTGAAGTCGCCATTTTATGGCTGTGATTCGTATTGAAGTCTTGGCAAAGTCCGGTTTCGGCAGTTTATATAAATAACATTTTCTTTTGCACGATTTTAAACCGCTAGCTAACAAACATCGGTCACTAAAAAGGTTTTATCTATTAATTCTACCGAATAAACTGGTTAGCTGTTGAAACAATTCATTCACCTCAGGTTCCTCTTTGTAAGACATTCACAGCAAGAACTCGTCATTCTACCGCAACGAAAAACCTTCATTTTATCCTCTATGTGCCTAGCGCCAGACGGAATTTCCACGAGTAGAGCTTCTTTGAAAGGGGTTTTCATCTGTAAAACACATTACCACGGGCCTGCTTCCTTGCATATTACAACACAGTCGTCGTCGAATCCAGTGTCAATACATACTTGCCATAAACCGCCCCCATATGTCAGCAAATTTAGTTAATTCTATTAATCATTTTCAATACTCTCATAATATTCCTCATCTTGTAACTGACAATCATTCCATCTCATTGACCTTTATCCTCAAGTGACTTTGGCCTTGATAAGTTGTAACATTAGTAAAAACAATATCAGACAATGAGAATATGAGTTATAGAATGGACTAACTTAAGATATATTTCAATTAAGCAGAAGAAACCTAAAATATAATCTAGTCAGCCGGATAAGGTATTATTTACCTCCTCTTCAGGAGTTAGGCACAAGGCCAGTTTTATCTTACTCCCACAAGGTAAGATGTGACCCAAGGTCGGGTCGGGAAAGCCAGCGCCCGAGAAGGTGAGCACTCTGGCCATTAAAAATTGCCTGGGCAGCCCCGCCGGATAAGATAAGCAACTCCCAAAACGGGATCTTAAAGTAGCAATGGCGAAAGTGCTCAACTGGCACGACACCAGGAGCGCTAAATTAAATAAACGACTGTTCTAACATTGAATTCTAAGTAACTTGGTGTGTTTAACGGCTGAGCAATTTATCGTGTTGATTATCAGCGGTGGCCCAATAGCATTTAGCACGGGTTGAGCCGTCGTCTCTCGGCTGACTGATTTGTTTAAGTTTAAATTAGTTCAGTCAATTAGTTTGACTTTTATATTTCTTTAAAAATAACCAGAAGAATACACGTCCCATGATGGGTAAAACTAATTCCCCGAACAGAACAGTTTTGCACCACTTTTATGTCCCTTTACGAAGATTAAAATCAATATATAATTACATCATTTTGATTCTAGAAAATGTTTAAAATTAGATTTTTAATCTTAAGAAGTCTTAAGAAGAAACTGAAATTAATGGAATCTGCTTAATTTGTGTTTAATGACTACAAACTGAAGTCAATGTAAATCTCATATATTTTCAAATTGGAGGTTGCACCCATATTATTCGCCCTATAAACCATTTGAAATACTCAAAAGAAACTGAAATTTGGAGAATATTTATTAATTGATGTCTAATAACTATTGTTAAAATTTACAAAACATGTAGCTTTACATGACATAACCAGAAGATTTTGTAATTTTTTAGTTTAGGATTAATAATTTGTATTATTCGGATTAATTTTATTCTCACACAGTTTCGCCATAACGATTCCTGGGTTGGATAAGACACGCCCAAAGAAGGTCGGAGATTAAATCAGCCGAAATGTCGCGAAAACAACATCCAATATGAGAACAGCAGTTCAAATGATCCAAATAATATAAATCATGAGAAGATGTATTCATACACAACTCCACAACTGAAGCTGTATTCTTCAACCATGGTGATGAAAAACGACACAATGGGACTGCCATTGTCTCTTTTAAAGACGCAATGTCGTTGATACAGGATGCTATGGCGACACATTTTCGGTGAGCAATTAGGCCATGTCCCCAATTAAAAAAATAAATAATATTTTGTACTTGTGTACATCTGAATTTTACTCAAGTGGCGTACTTTTTGGCATCTGTTGAATTTCAGTTCTATAGAAGATTGGAATAAAATAAACTAGTTAGTCTTAGAAATTTTAATTTTATAAATTTTAATTTTATAAATTTTAATTTTATAGATTTTAGTCTCATACATTTTAATCTTATATATTTTCTAGTGTTATAGATTTCTGTGCAATATATTTTAGAGTGTTCGTGTTATAGATTTTATAGAGTTATAACTTTTCATATTATAGATGTTTTCCATGTTATATATGTGATAGTATCATAGGTTTTAATGTTATAGAGTTATAGGTTTTATGAGTTATAGGTTTGTCATGAATTCTACATTTAGATTTCAACAAATGACAAAATATTATATCAATTCTAGTTGAACAAAAGGTTCTGTTTTTCGGTGATACTTTAAGACTGGACGTTTGAAGGTACCGACTATTTTCTAAAAATAAAAGGATCTGTGTTACGGGAACAGGCACACAAGGATAGCGCATCGCGTGTTGTTTCATTTAAATTTACATATCAAGGTATGAATCGCAATATTAACGCTGTTTTTGTTAGGATTGATACCACTACCCTGACTGTTATTTCATATATGTATTATCTATATTAGAATTTGTCATGAACTCATTTAAAAACTTAGAATTATATATTTTAATAGTTAAATTCGGCTGACATTTTAACCTGCCTAATTTTAAATGGTTGTTCGGGCATTACACTTATACAACATTTATAAATTTGTTTAACGTGATCTTATAAGAGTATTTGGTTATTTTTATCAAGTACGACAACACAAATATTGATCTAACATTCATTTCCAATTATATTGAACATCATATTACATTCATTATTAGTATTTACAATTTATACTTATTCTGTGTAAATTTTACAGCTTTTATGATGGCCCTAATTAATTGTATTTGGCTGTGTAAATATTTTGATCCGTGTGCTGAGCGTTTGAATTTTATGTGATACTTACTGTCGTTAGGATTGTTCACGCGAACTCTCATATCATCGTGGATTGTCTCTGGTAGAAGGAATTCCATTGGGGAAACGCCGAGTAGAAGAAACCTTTTGGATGGCACAGAAAGATGGGCGAAATTGCGAATTGTGATAAAGACAAAAATGTTAAAATGCCAAGACCGGATGTCGACTTTTTATTCGGCAAAAACGCAAGGTATGCTGTGTCAGAGTATGAACCCTCTGCATACTTACTACCTAGATGGAAACGGCGCCAATACGATTATAATTTCTCCTGGTATTGAACTCTAAAGATGTGTTAGTACTTATTTTCAACCTAAAGTCTGGTGACACCAACGAGGCTACAAGAGATGCTGATGATGTAAAACCAGGTTCTTTAGAAGACATGATTTTCCCCTGAGAATATTCTCGATAAAACGATAACAAAATTAAATTATATGAGACTATTGACGCACACATAAAGCACCCAACAGATCCGCACCTCACAGATGATCCACACCTACTTTGCGAAACACCAGTAAGTCCTGATCTCATAGTGCTCCAATATTGTTAGGTTCTTGTCAGTCAGGTCTTTAAGCTATTTTTTCAAAAGATGAAATGGAGTCTTATTTCAGCACAACTTGATACAACAAACAAGTTAAACGTTGGCTTTGAATTACGGATACACTGGTTGGTTTAAGAACCTTGTAATAATTGTTGACACTAGTATTACTATCAGCAGAATTGAGCAGTTCTCTTTGCGTTTACGATATGTTACAGTACATAGTAATGCAGAGTAGCGTGTTATACTGTCCAATGGATTACTTAAAGTAACGACTTGAGATTCTTTCGACATACTATTTCCAGCAATCAAACACATAGGGTGTTAAAAGCAGCAGTGAACGTGGTTATTATGTACCGACTCTTGATTAGACAAAATCTCTAATCAGCAATTTCTTTCAGCCAATTATAAAATTCCAGCACGCACTGCATAAAGCCAAACATCATTTTTCTTTCTCTTTTCCTTCTGGTATTTTCCTCAATAAATAACGCACGTTTAATTCCGACCTCTGGGACTCAACAGACGAAAGAGAGACTACTAAACACAGCGACAGCATACACACACGCGTGTTAAACGAACGCACGTACACAATTCATATGAATACGTAAACGCACATGGGACCATCCGAAATTAATACACATACACTCTCCTATTAACAAAACAAATTACGCTAATACACACACATAACTTCACGCCTATTTATTTGCATCTACGTAAACGCACACAGCGTTAGTCGAAATAAACATGTGTACTCAATTTTTCCTTACACACAAAACAACCCCTATCTTTCACCAGAACGTTCTCGGGCTCTTTACACTTTCAGTTTTTACGAACATTTTATTTTGCATTGTCAATAAAAATTAATTAATTTTGTATGGATAGACTTTGTCATTCTTTCATATAATAACGTCTTATTCTCTTTAAGGGCTGTCAATAACTATGTGTTATGATCAGTCATTCTATGAATCAAACTCCACGTTATGTGAAATATCTGATCTCAAAGCAAAGACGTAGTGTTAAATATGTATATATTATATATCATTTACAGATGTAGGTGAACTTGGTGTGGACACGCACCTTAGCTGAAAAAACAAATATGATTGATTGTCAAAAATAACATTATTGTTGATTGGAACTGTTAAATATCCAGGCCGGGTGTATCATTTGACAGAAGTAGGTACACTTGGCATGGGCACACACCTGGCCGGAAGAAAACAACATAACATAATTGATTGTCGAGATCAAAATAATCGGTGGTTGATATCGGGTACCTGGCCGGGTAAAACAATATGGTGGATTGTCAAAAATAAAATAATTGTTGATAGGCACCACTTGCAAAAAGTTAGCGGCAAGAGAAAACACCCTGTCGCTGAATATAACTGTCTACATTGACAGTGATGTCCCACAGTGGGTGTTTGCAGAGAACACAAATTGTAATATAATAACAACAATCCGAAATTGATATCGTCAGTTGATTGGCGATTTGGGACCGAGAAGAATCACTCTTCAAATTCCTGTGCACGTGTCTTCCTTCATCACTAACCCACACTCCTTCACCGCCACCGACAATAAATCTATATTTCTAAACGCTCTCTTTTCGACATTGCAGTGCACATAATCTACATGTGACTCTAATTGATGCAGTAATCTATGATATTGAAACCATGTTGTTTTCTGGAAGAAAGGAAAGTGTATGCATCTTTTTCTGCCAACTTACCTCGTTTTTTTCATTACTTAAAGAAGAACAATGGAGTCAGATACACTATTTTACCAGAAACTTTCTGATACGAGATGAATAATCATAAAGTGTGCAGTAGAGGTTGCATTACAAATAATTCTGGATGGTGAAATAAATAACAAACTGTACTCTCAATCTCGTTGTGGCAAAGAAGATACTGGAAACACAAAGCTATTATTAATCGTTAGTTGTAATTATGTTTTCGAACGCTGGACAAGACTTTTAATCTATCGATTTAGAGTTTTGAAATGAAGTCTACATTTGCTAACAACCTTTTAGCTGATACAGATTTTTGAAAAATAAATGATTATGGATTTCAGTTAAAACAGATGTAAAATGAAGCAACTAGATTGGCTTAAAAACGTGATACCACTACAGAATATATGCATATTTGTTGCAGAGAAACCCTACTAAAGATCCAGGGTGAGATTGTAGAGAATAAATAATATGTAATGCTATGAAAAACCTCATGATTGGAAATTAGTTTAAATCAATAAAATATATGTAAAAATGGAAGAAATTTAAAACATAGCTGATAATTGCTTGGACAATTCTGTTTTATCAATACTGATTATGTTATCATGAGGATTGTTGTTAATTTCAAAACTGGTTCTTGAGTGGTGGATCAAACAAACAATACTTTTTGAAAAATATATTGTCAATATAAACCCATGCTTTCTTTTTCATAATGAATGATGCATATCAGAAACTGACAAAGATTTTATTAAAGAATCTCCGCAAGTGTTCAATCTAAAACCTAACGTTATAAAACAGAAAAAAACAACACTGGATTGTCGTATCCAGTAAAATTGTAAAATTACCACGATATATTTCATTCAAAAATGTTCATATTCTTGAAAGTAACACCTTGTATTATTAAATATTTCCTCATCAACTGGACAATCTTTTCTTGTAACATAATTAGTTATATACTAAGGAAACTAGGGGAGTTTGAATTACCTACTAGACACCATCCTCGATTGTCTTCGGTCTCTCTATACAAGGATTTGTCAGGATAATCTGACATAAGGACACTTTCCCTACAAGTAAACCCTGACCAAATATTCAAAATAACATAGTATTTGGAGCACAACTAAGATCCCTTCGACACGGCTATAACACTTACTCATACGAAGAATTGCGCGTCTTTTCCAAGTAATGTTACCTCAAATAACATCTTTTAGCTGGATACTCAACCAGACTAGATGAATTCTTGTCCTGGAATCCGGTAAAACCAGGAGACAAGAAAAATATACTATAACATAGTTCACGGGTAAATTGGGAAAAGAAAATATAATATTCTTAACTTCTTTACCAACTCAATGTTTGACAGGTAAGGGAGAACATTAATTGAATATTCAAATATCTACGTATCTCATGTAGAGATAAAGTGTTAGCCCCAGGAAGGGGCTCCTTGATTTCTGAGAACTTCCACTGAAGTAAAATGAAACAAAAAAGAAACATTTTAATATATTTAGAGATCTTAATTTAAAGATCTGAAAACTTATATAATATTCTATTTCATCCAGCACATATTGACATTTTAAACAATTATGTCCTGTATCAAAGTTGTATTCTTTGACATAAATAAGTAGCAGTTTTTTTCACCAACTGCTTAGTAAATATCTATAAATTAGTTAAACCATTTCATGTATGTTCAATGGCTAAACTAGTATCATCTGTTAATGATTGAATTATTTTTCTTTGCTTACTTCCTATTTATGTTTCTTTTTCTAAAATTA
This sequence comes from Sepiola atlantica, assembly GCA_963556195.1. Classification (NCBI taxonomy): domain Eukaryota; kingdom Metazoa; phylum Mollusca; class Cephalopoda; order Sepiida; family Sepiolidae; genus Sepiola; species Sepiola atlantica. Next base: position 124,927,414 of record OY744521.1, read on the forward strand.
GAAATAAATATAAGGTTTTAATCATTTAAATCTTATATCACCATTTTAGTGGATCATTTTTCTTAATTTCGCTATGAATTTCTTTGACAGTGACAATCTTCCAAAATGTCAAAACCGTTTCGATAAAATGAAATTTTCTGCAGCATTCTCTTCATTTAATAATGGATGCAATTTAACTGATGCTACAGTTTGATCACAAAATATTTTTAAACAATGGAAAACCTTTTGTCACTCAACAGGTTTTGGGTAAACTGCCACATCACTTAGTCGTGATAATTTAACAAACTGAGTTTTTCATGTTCGTAAAGACCTTTTAAAACTTCACATTTTGCTCACTCAATTAGTTATATTAACGATATTAGACATTTTTTTCATATAAAAATATTGCCTCTAATTTGGTAACTGTGTTCATTTAAAATAAAGATTTTCGTGCACCATGTAAACATTTTACCATGATTCCCAACACTGTTTTTGCTTATCCATCGGCATTTTCAGCAAAACCAAATACATTTACTCCATGATATTGTAAGGAAGCTTTTGCATTCACTTCATCAACTAAAAAAATGCACTTTTTATGATTTTCAGAAATTTTAGAAAATATGTCACCCAAAAAATTACATGTTTTCGCACTGGGTAACGTAAAATCACCCCGAAGTCAGTTATATAATGACCTAGACGTTACAAAAAATTCAAATGCCCTAATACGAATATTAGAATCATAATGGTTTACCCCAATATTTGGTGAGGACATAATATTAATTTGTTCTTTTAAAATATTTTATTTAATAAATGTGTAATGTTTAATTTGCCGAGAAAACGAATTACTTCATTGATCTGTGACCAGTGTTGAAACATTGAGACTCAATTTTTTGAAAGATAAATAATAGTTGTATGGATACCAGCATGGTAGTATTACAATTTATAATTTTCCAAAATTTATATAAAAAATATTGGAATACCTTTTTGTTATCTTATATCCAACCGTGTTAGTGTTTGTCGCAACTGACAGAATGCTGAAAATAACATTCGCCCCCAGTCAGAGAATAAACACGTACACTATACAGGCCTGTATAGTGTAAAAATTAAGTAAAAACTAAATGATCTATGAAAAAATAATCAGAAATTCTTGAATGTTCCATGAATTAATGAATTTAGATTTCCCCCAAATTTGAGTTTCTTGATTTAAAAAAAAAAACACTAATTATCAAGGTTTCAGAGCCAAATTCTCGAAAAATGCAATGTAGGACCCTATCTTAGCATTCCATGTAAAACAAACTCCTATAATATTTCGTAACAACAAAAATGCCATCAAACGAAAGGAAAACAAAGCCCTTTTATAAACAATAACGATATGTATTTATTTAAGTTACCTACGCCTCACGGTGTAGGTTGACGAAAAATAGGAAAGTGTCAGAGTGAAGAAAAGAATTAAGTAAGGAATCTTTAAGAAAGTTTACGAGCAGTTTATCTTTAAGTGAACATAGCCGGTGCTCGGTTGTCCAGTTGACAGGAGAGATACGTATCTTTTCGGCGGTGCAAGGACACTCTCTGCTGGTCGCGATTCCTGAAGGGACTGGAAGTAGTCTTTCAGGGATCGGTTGAAATTAGTACGTCTTGGAAGCTGATTAGTCCTCGTGTGACCAAACCACCTCACAAGGGTTGCTTTCCGTGAGAGAAAACAAATGTAAATTTTTATGATCGCTACGCAAAACCATTCACTCCTAAAAATAAAATTGCAACAATGGGAAAGACGACGACGTAAAAACTGTTTATGACAAGCGAAATTTCAAAATTGTTTTGAAGCATTTAAACTGCCAATTTGAAAGCGATTTCTGCCCAGAATTTAAGACGGAATTGAAGTGTTACGGTCATTTCTGCTGCTAAATCAACGAAAAGCCGTATTTTTCGATCGCGCCATTATTGTATCAATATAAAAAAGTTGGATTTATTCAAATCGAAATCGTCAAGAATAAAAATCTCAATCGACAAATATCTGTTTTTAATGTCAAAGTTAGCGGGAGAACGCATCGCTTTGTACCGCCTGTCACCATTTACCTCGATAAATATCGCATGGAGAAAGATACGAGCTGGGACCAAGTCAGAAAACCTTTCATTGCTTAACAAAACAGGCAGTCGGTCAACTTTTGAATGAATTAAAGAGAAAATACAGTGAGAGAGAGAGAGAGAGAGAGAGAGAGAGAGAGAGAGAGAGAGAGAGAGACTTGTATATAAAGAGAGTTACGCGTAGCGAGAAGGAGAGAGACATTGCCCTTGATTCATATCATGAATCGCTACAGCAGTTAAGGAACTATGACTTCTTGTGCCGACTGACTTAGGAGTCACAAGTTTTTTTTTATTAAAAAGATTTTCATTCGGATTGAAACTCCGAACACTGTTAACGAATGAACTGAAAACAAACAAATAATTGTAAGCTATGCAATTCAATGCAATCCAATTACCTTGGCAAAATATGAAACAAGCATGTTTCAGTTGCCATCTAGAGAAAGGCTGGTAGAAATTGACACAGAAGAGGATACAGTAGCCCAGCACCTGTTCAAATTCACTTTGAATTGCTGCGTTGTTGGTGCATTTATTACCTCTCTTTGGAGACTATTCCAAGGTTCAGTGTTCCTGATTGAGAAGGCGGCCCTCCTGCGATTAAATCGAACTCGACGGTGAAATAGTTTCTTGTGGTGTCCGCGTAGACCTCTTTCTGGTGCAGGTGTAAATAATAGGTTCTGAGGTATATCAAAATGAGCATTGAGGAGATTGTAGGCCAAAATAAGATCACCGCGTAATCGTCGGCGCGCAAGGGAAAAAAGATTAAGTTACTTGATTCGGATTTCATAGGGAAGATCCCAGATACCCTGTACGATTCGAATAGCCAGTCTTTGAACTCTCTCCAGGTGCTGGATATCATGTATTAGATATAGAGCAGATGATTTGACACCATACTCTAACAGTGGTCTGACGGGGGAGACATAAAGTGGAAGAAATATTTCAGCAGTGAGTTTGCAAAAAAAAACAAACGCCGAATGAGAAATAGAAATCTCCTAGCTTTGTTTGCAGCCTGATGTTTAGATGGCTTGTCAGACCAGTCGACCAAAAGGCCAAGATCTTTTGTCTCGTTCGCTTCCTTGAATGGTTTTAGACGAAAGAAAGATTTTGAATATCGAAAAGACCATACAAAATAACCTTTTTTTTCTTAATCAAGAAATTTTCATGTTCATTGTTCATACATAGTAAATTTCCTCAACATTTGAATATATCAAAGAACACCATGAAAATCATCTTTTTGTTGTCTTTCACAATTTTTTTAAATGGAAATCGCTCCAGACAAGGCATGAAGCCACTTGATGTAAGGAGCTAAGAAGAACGAAAGATGATTATCACAAAGACAGGAGATGCATATTAACCGTAGTCTTGAAAAGACCGAGGCTATAAGTAGGAGGAAAACAATCAGCAAGAAGAGAGTTCCACAAGCCCGCAGTTCTTGGAAAGAAGCTACTGGAATAGGAAGCTGTATTACAATAAGGTATTAAAACAGCGAATTGATGGAGACCAGTAGACCAACGAGTCAAACGAGCTGGAACAAAGGAAGCAGGAAATGGATCACATAATTCTGAAGAATACATGCCATAATAGTATTTATAGAAAAGACTGAGACTAGCAACATCACATCTGAGAGAGAGAGAGAGAGAGAGAGAGAGAGAGAGAGAGAGAGAGAGAAAGGGGGTGGAAAGAAGAAGAAAAGGATGTGACCAATCAAATTACAGATACGTTTCTGTACCTTATACCGAACCCTCAAATAGGACAAAGATTCACCAGCCCAAATATGACAACAGTACTTCATACATGGTCTGATAGTAGATTTAGAGATAGAGAATAGCCTCAGGTGTGAGAAAGTGTTTGAAGCGATAGAGAGAACCGACTTTACGAAAAGCAGAAAGAGCAATGGTTCTAATGTATGTACCCCAAGAAAGATTTGATGAGAGAGAAAGCCCAGGAAGTTTCAGAGTCGATTTCTCCTCAAGAGCAGAGCCATTTATGAGAATCTTATGAAGGAAAGGGACACTCCTACGATTGAAAGGCATGAGCTGAGTCTTAAGAGGATTAAACTAAACAAGCCATTTCGTACCCCAATCAACAACTAAACCCAGGTCAACTTCTAGATCAGCTGCATATTTCGAGTGATCCCAGGGAGATGGGCTGGAAGCAACACCAGAACAGAGAGTGGTATCATCAGCATAGATGTTAATTTTCGGAATAATACTCTCTGGAAGATCATTTATATAGAGAAGAAACAGTGTTGGGCCTAGAATAGAGCCCTGAGGAACATCAGCATTGATAAGAAAAGCGACTGTTGCATTACCGAAATGTGAAGTGAAAATTGTTTATTCGTTTTTCAATAAATTATGCTACAGCTAGATTAATTGTTGTTCGAAGGGTGGGTAGTTTTTTTTTGTTGCTAGTATTAGATTGAAATTAAAATTTAAATTGTAAAAAAGTTTTCCTTATGTTTAATTTAATAGTAGGATATGCATGCCTTTCGACTAAGGAAAAGGGTCCACCACCAATTGAAAACATACGCTCGTGTGCGCGCACAAACACACCCATATATATGATTTAAATTAGATTAAAATCTAATATTAATTTACTCGCCGACTGCTCGTGTTGAATGGCACCGTCTTAGCGAGTGCAAAATCCTAGTTGTGAGACTAATAGTTGGATGACTACATCCTTTGTTGAGAAGAGTAGGTACATCCCAAAGTCGGCCGCTCGTCGCGACTTGCATGGTCTATTTTAATAAATAAACTTTCTTATATATGGCGTGATTGCTCAGGTGGCAGAGTTAGCACCTCACATGGTTTCGAATCCTGAGTTCGGATGTGTCTTACTGATGAGCACAAAGGATCGCGAAACTCGAGTCTATGGCTTCCCGTCTGTGTGGATTTCATGATTTTTATGGGCTGCGGCGTTGTCCGATTCTGAAAATATATATATATAGTTTAAAGTGAATAATTTTGGTAAGAAATCCAAGTAAGAGAGCTCAATGTAGAAAACAGAGCAAGAATAGAGTATAGAAAGAAAAAATTCACATACACATTGCAACTGTCAGCATTTATAATTTATTTCGACTTCCCAGTCTCTTCAGAATGCTAACGGGACAGTTACATATTTGAAATGACGGAAAAAAGAAATATTCACCAGCCAAAAAATGAAATATTATAGGCAAAGAGATTTGTTATTAGTCTTCTTTTTGTTATTAATATATATATATATATATATATATATATATATATATATATATATATATATATATATATATATATATATATATATATATATACTAGAGTACACCGTCTGTTAAAAAATGACGGAATAAATGTTTCGCCAGTATTCACATACAATCATATAATTACGTCAGTAATTAAATTTTAAGATATGAATTTATATTATCATTTCTGATGATCTAAAGAAAATAAACACCTACCGTTAACTAATGTTTTTTAAAAAAATATTTATTATAATATGATAGGACTGAAGTATTACTAGTTGATAAAACAAAACAAAAAGAAAACGCAAGTCATTTTTGATGACCGCAAGAAAAAAAAACGCCAACCGTTACTTCGCTTTTAAAAACTTTCTTTCTGTAATTTTCCTCCTTTGATTATTTGGGGTATTGGGAGAGGACTAAATATAAACAATTATGCCGCATGGGAAGGAAGGTGGCTAGATATCTGATGTTAAAAACCTCAAAGAAATAAAAGCGGACGATCGTCGCTCACATAAAGAAATAAAAAAGAATACGTTTTTTTTATTTCCTTTTCTTTTCTTTTTTCCTTTTTTTAAAAGGAAAAAAAGAAAAGAAAAGGATATAAAAAACGTGTAAATCGGTATAGAAAGCAAAAAAAATTAAGAAAATGTTATGGAAATAGTTTTGTGTTCTCCCTTTCATCTTTCGTCGGGCATTTAAAAAAATAATTATTAAATTAAAAAAAAAACTTTTGTTCACCTAAAACAAGGCACATTGCCACTGAAGCGTAAGGGGATACTGTGATAGGGGTCAGATTATCGACGGGATAACCTTGGTGGGGATTTTGGAAGCAAGATGTTTCTTCACATTACATTTAAATGTCTGCATGTCGGTTCAGTTAAGAAACAGGGAGAAGAGAGGGAATTTCAAAAGCGAACGGTTAGGGGGAAAAAGCTTTTAGAGAAGAAAATCTTACGGCATATAGGTCCATCTAGACTTAAGGGGTGTGATTTTGCTGCTGATCGGGTGGGTTGAGGGTATTTATGTTGAGGGGTTACAAGTTCAGTAAGTTCGCCCGAGCAGATTCCATGTAAGTACGTGTAAAATCAGCGCAGGGATGCAGCATTATGGCGATGCGATCTGTTAACGTTGTTACCGGACGAATATAAAAAAAATAAACAAATAAATATACATTCCCTTTTATTATAGAGTGGAGGATATGTATATATATATATATATATATATATATATATATATATATATATATATATATATATATATATATATATATATAGTTAAAGTTAATAATTTTGGTAAGAAATCCAAGTAAGAGAGCCCAATGTAGAAAACAGAGCAAGAATAGAATATAGAAAGAAAAAATTCACAAACACATTGTAACTGTCAGCATTTATAATTTATTTCGACTTCCAAGGCTCTACAGAATGCTAACAGCACAGTTACATATTGGAAATGACGGGGAAAAAATATTCACCAGCCAAAAAAGAAATGTTATAGGTAAAGAGAGGGGGATATAAAAATGGGGGCAAGCAACACACTTAAGTTAAAATCATCAAAAAAGAATGGGAGGGAAATATAAAGAGGTCAGCCAATATGTATCTCCAGCTAGAACAAAATAAAATTAAAAACTTAATATTATGATACGTCTATGAAACCCTCCGAATCATGTTTGTCATGAATATGTTGACACGAAGCCAAACCCCCCAGCCGCGAGACCACTGAAACCAGACAGCCAAACGAAAAGTAAAAAAGACAGTTAAATAAGCCCTTAACTTTTGCGTGATGCAATGTTGCCATCTCGTGAGTTGAACACTATGTGACGTGCTTTCTATGTTCGTCCGCCGACTTGACAATATACATCTGAATTTTATTTCATTGCTCGTGGTGATTGGTAGTGGTCGTGGGGAAAGATGCCAGGCTGCAGAGTCAATGCCGACTTTATGATCGGCATCGAATCCCTCAACAAGCAGTAATTATCATCTTTCCGACACTGATGACTGTGAAAGCAAAAAACACTAGTCTGTAGGTAAAAATAATTAATATTTATTTATTAAGATATATATATATATATATATATATATATATATATGAACTTACAAAATATTTTACATTAAATGGAAAGATAAATCCCAATATGAGTAGCACGTGCGAGTACAGTTTTAGTCTGTGAATGTGTCTATTTGTTTATGTTAGTGTCTTTGTGGATGTGTTTCTTTGTAAATGTCTGCGCGGGTACCTGTTTGTATGCGTATTCATCCGTGTGTATGTGGGTATACAGCTTTTTACCGATGTTTTTTTAAAGTGTGTATCTGTCCTCGTGTGTGTGTGCGCGCGCACGCGCGCGTGTGTGTGGCTGTGTGATTATGTACCTGGGAGAGACATCAGTTCTGTTGACTATTTCAACCAGGTGTCAGGTTGGCGATTCCTTCTGTTGACGGATCACTTTATTCACTCAAACAAGAGATCCACATGTGGACGGCACTGCCAACCGAACAACCATGAATCGATAAATAAATGAAATACACACATTTCATTATTTTCTTTCTCGCTTTATTGTATGACACAAATAGAACAATATTCTTTATTATATGCAATGACAGTGAAGGTAAGTGTGTCCGGCTCGCTTCAAGAATCACGTATGCAAATTTAATTTCATGGGCAAAGAGAGAAAAGCTTGATCTTAATAATAACTGATAATAATAAGAAGAAAGGGAAAAATAATCACGTGTGCAAATTTAATTTTATGAGATAAGAAGAGGAGACTTAATCTTAATAAAAACTGATAACAATAAAAAAGAAAATAAATAATTTCTCTCATTTCTGATATAGACACAAAAATATTCCTTAATTATTATTATTATTATTATTATTATTATTATTATTATTATTATTATTATTTGTAGTAGTAGTAGTAGTAGTAGTAGTAGTAGTAGTAGAAGTAGTAGTGTTAAAATAGTGAATAGAAATTAAATTACGAAGCGATAGCGAGCGGCGACGCCAGCAAGTTAACAAATAAGTTATAAATTCAATTCTTTATTACATCATTGTTTTAAATCCACAGTTGTGTTATTTAGATTATTCGGATTACTGTTCCCCTCTTGGATGTTATTCCTTTCGGCCGATGTAACCTCCGACCCTCTTCATGTTCATCTTGTCAAACTCAGGAATCTTTATGCCAAACTCTGGTATTAGTACGAAATTCCGAACTGAACCTGAGCAGAGATTGTTCTTTTTCCGTCAGCCATGGCCAGTCTTAAATACAGTAATGTTTTATTTTATTCTTAGTTAGCATCGCCTAGAGTGAGGGTTTCATCTTTAACTTCCGGAAGAATGTCAATTAGAACTAAAACTAAAATTACTTAAGACTTCTACTTGGTCCTGGCTGACGGAACGAGAACAATCTACCTACATAGATTAAATAATGGTTTCATTTCGAAATTCCGTAAAGATTCCCAAGTTCAACATAAAGATTCCCGAGTTTGACAAGGTGTGCCTGAAAAAGGTCGGAGATTACTGTAATGTCGTAGACTCGGCTCACAAGACCAAAAAAAAAAAACGGGTAAAAAAGAAAGAAGAAAGACAAAGATGTCTAAAAAAATAGAGGCAAATCTTTACTGAACGCTAAATCCGCCCTGTCTTTAATAAAAACATGAATGTACAGATTTCATGTGTGTGTGCGCTAAGAAAGAGGGGGCAACAGTCTATTTTGCCGATAGAAAGAAAGAATATAGTGTGTGTTAATGTAGTGTATTTGTGGGATAGTTTTTTGTTACAATTTATTTACTTTATTATTATTTTTATTGTTTATGTTAATTTCTACTAAAGTCTTTAAAGTTAGCTTAGGGAATCTGGAACGGATTGACTCTTACTGATGATGAATTGTGTCTTAATGTCGTGAATACTTTGGAAGGCCTTTCTGATTGTGAATGCGAGCGGTATTCATATTCGGAGTCTGATTCTGACTCTACACTTTCTTCTCGATGATAACTGTTTGGGTCTATCTGCTTGAAAAGAGGAGAGTTCTGGGTGATTTGGTAATCTCTCATTTTTGTGCTATCACCGTGCTACCATTTTTCTGATGATTGTAAATTGTTTTGGGTTGAAAGGTAGGGATAATTTGTTTTGATGTTTCTGCCTGATAAATATTTTGTCATCTAGGCAGAGTGGTGAGAAATTTGTTCTTTTTATGTTTGCATAGGTCTTCATTTTTTTCTTTTCTCGCACAGCGTTCTCTACTGTGGGTGTGAACCGACTCAGGCATTGGGTATTCAGGAACAACATGCATACCGATATTCATTTTCCTTCCACTGAGGGCTTCAAATTGGTGATGCTTTAGTTGTACTGTAGGGTGTGGCTCTGTATTGCCTTAATAAATGGGCCAGCTTCGTTTTCTAGTTTAACCCCTCCACCGTGGATATTTTTATTTAAAGTTCCCATAAATCCCGTCTCATCTTCCACTTCAGTAGTTGCTCCGATATCCTTCTGTTTGTCAGTGAAATTGTGAAAATGTCGAAAACTTCGTCTCCGGCGTGATGCGCTTTTCCTTTTTTTGTCGATGTCAATATATAAAGCAATGTAGAGGTTTTTCAATGTAACTATCCAATTTTGCTAGCGAATGTCAATTGTATTTTGGTTAGAATAAACGCAAACATTTGAAAAAACGGGCAAGTTATTAGATATATATCTCTCTTCTGTCGTCAGAAAAATTCTCGTCGCCGGATGTAATGTTTTAAACTCGGCTTGCGAGACTAAACAAAAAGTAAAAAGAACGAAAGAACAAAGACAAAATGATAGACGTGTGTTTTTAATTCCCACCAGAGTTAAACTGATGACTTTCTCCCGGGCGTTCTTTATTTCCGGAATTTCTCAATGCGCATGCCCAGTAGTCTTCTTAACTTCCGATATACAAAGAAAGGAAAATCTTGACTGAACACTAAAGTTACATCGGACGAAACGTTGTGAGAATAACATCCAAGATGAGAACTGTAGTTTGAACGCTGGACCACCACAATCCAGTTATCTCTGTGATAATATTTTTTACACCTATCAGCGTAACGGATCTCTCTGCTAGGAAAAGATTGATGGGCCAATGCTTTTGAAAGTCGAGATTGAGCAAGCTTTTGCCATTTTGCTTTACACAAGGTTTCTATCTTCTCTGAGTTCGCCTTGAGACATCTGCGTTACCGTTTGAAAGACGTAGCATCTCAGTCAAACACCCCGCCCAGAACGGTTCTCGGCTAAGGGTCGAGCGTGGAATCTAAACGTGTGTGAGCCCGTGCTCTTGGCGCTAGTAAGAAGGCTACCTTTTCAACGGGTGAGCGATGAAACGACTCCGGTACAAACACAACTGGAAGAGGAGTGATCAGATGAGGCTAGCCAAAAAGGAGAAACAGACATGTATATGCGGCAACGACGGCAGAATGCGTGATCACGAATCGTCGTACATGCACCGCCACCCCTAAAGTGCAAGTCGAACCACTAATACGCGACGCCCCACTCGCTGTCCCACGGAGACCCCGACTTTAGTGAAGCCGGCGTCGATGAATGCACATTTCCAGCCTATGCTACACTTCCCATGTTTCCTCACAGAATCGAACTAGTCAGACTCAACATGTTTTCTTCCTCACAGATTGTTTCAAGCCGGTTCCTTTGGCTGTGATTTCGCTAGATAGTAGGTAAGAACAGTGAAAACCTTGTTGATCCGTTTATGCGCATCATTAGTTAGATAACGAAGCATTTGGATTGTTTAAAGGAACTTTTTTCTCTTGCTTGTCGTTATAGCATTGGATCGCTCACCCACCGACAAGAGAAGGCGAACTGAGTGCCAGACCGCCGTGAGATGGGTTCACCCGGAACTCCGGATCCTTTTAGTTATTTGTATTTTGTTATTTAAAAAAAATAACCAGAGACTAAATGCCTTTACTCGGTAACCGACAGATTCAGAAACAGCCTTCCGATAAAAAAACCAAGTTTGGAGTACCCCTTTCATACGACTGAGAGACCATCTACGAGGTGAAGCGATCTCCTGTGCGACTATAGCCGGACTCACTTAGACAATTTCCACGCATGTAAGCATTGTAACACTTGAGAGTCCCGACCATCACCACTATGACAAGGTCACACATTTCTCGACTTGTGAGCCATAGTGCTCTGAGTGAAGACTCACCTGTAGGATGAAATAAGTCTCGGTAGAATCCGGAACAACACCAAGCATCCACGATCGTAACGTTTCATGTAAGAGGGGGAAGTTGTATTTAACGGCCTTCCCCCTGAAAGCCGACTGAAGGCCATAATCGCCGACGCCCATCACGTCCAGGACGTATACGCACCTCCTACGTACAGCGACCAGGTCTGGCTTTAAGAAGCTCTTAGCCATCAGGATATGAGGCTCAGCGTGAAGCTTGAAGCCTTTTCGACGGAGAAACTTCGCCATAACACCTAGCGCCATGGGTTTTCCAACAACGCTGGGAAATGTGGCCCACCATACTCTCGGGCTGACTATATCGTCCCTGACACCCCAAATCTCTATGGCCTCGTTAACCCCGAGCATTCCTGACCTTGGTGCTCTGAAATCTACATCGGAGATTGATGCCTCCATTAACCCACGCTTGGTTTTACATTCAGAGCACTAGGCAGAAATGACATCATATCTGTATGGGTCGACCGGCCACACGATGCTTTGTTTTAATTAGACAGTCAGATTCTCTTGGTCCGTACCAGTTTCGAGTTGACCGTTCGCTGTCGGACGAACGTCTTCATGCCGAGAGAGATGCTGACCAACGGGCAAAGAGAAATATACGCTGAGGAGGCACCCACCTTCATCCAAAGAGGGGCTAGAAGCCATAGCGTTCCATGAAGACCAGAGCTAAGACGTGTTTTGTTCGCCACCTGATGCCCAGTGGCAGCGAAGCGGTAATAAAAGTGAATTATTCCGAGACAACGATGACGAAGCCATGTTGGAAAAACGAGAGGAAGCTGCATAGACAGCGCAAAAGTGGAGAATGCAGTTTTGAGAGTACCGACGAACGTCTGATATGATAATGATGCAGCCGACCTGCACTCACCCCCTTTCTGAGGAGACGTGTGATGCACAGTGAACTACAGCCAACACCTAACTCCAGAGCGAAGCACTATGACCACTCAGGGACTGCCACATCAGACCAACCGTTGGTAGTCTCTCGCCATTTTGGTAGGCGTCACACTCCTGCCGCGCCCGACTCACACCTATACTGTTTTCCTCTCTTCGCTACCACGACTGCATGAGACGCCACGGCTATGAACCACTACGTCGACTATGCCTTGGCCGTAAAGCGAAAATAGAGCAAAAGCTACAGCCCTGTACCAGCTTTTCGTTTCGTGCAGGCATAACACGACCGACCCAATCCTCAGAGTCAATCCTTCTCCCGAAGGTACAGATCCATTTAGTCAACTTCCATTCCCTACATTGATGCCATCGACGAGAGCATGTACACTTTGCAGATTTGCTGCAGAGTGTTGAAAACTAGACCCGGATTTTTCTAGGGCTCTTTTTCCGACTGCTGCAATGTCTCCAGGCCGAATACGTCAGGGTCCGAAAATTGATCTGCCATAGCAAAAAAGTAAAAATAAATTTGGTTATGCCCTCAAACGCTAATATGGTCTGGAAATGGGGGATCATTTTACGTTAAATTTATATATCAAAGTTATGCATTAATTGTTTTTTGTTTTTTTCTTTCCGACAAGTTTTTCACGGTTTTTACATGTAATCTCCTAATAAAGTAGACTCTATTTTTTTTGGAGGGGTGGGGTGTGTGTGGGGGGAAGTAGCTTAGGGTATTGCTCTACAATAATACCTTTTTTTAATCGACTGTTGATACGTCCTAAAATGGAGTACTGTTGCCACATCTGAAGGGGGGGGGGGCGTTCAGAGCTTCTCCCCTGCCTTGACAGAGTACAAAACCGAAATCTAGTGGGGTATCTCTTCTTATCTTCTCTACAGCCACTTTCTCACAGAAGAAATGTTGCTAGTCTTTCTCTGCTCTATCGTTATTTTCATGGTATGTGCTCGATTGAGCTCCAATCTATGCCCCCCCCTCCCTTTAAAAATTCACAGCTGAAAATCCTCTAGCTACAACTACTGTCAATAATTTCCCTTTCTCGATCTGTGTACCTAAAACTAAATGGAGCTTCCATGAACAAAGTTTCTTTCCAAGAACTACTCGTCTGTGGAACGCGACACCGCGGTGATGCTTCCCAGCTAACTACAACATGCTCGTTTTCAAGTCCAATCTAAACAAATTCTTGTTGAGCCGTCTTCTTAAATAATCAAATTCTGACGAATTTCAATCATTGTTACCAATCATCACGGTGTTGCCTCACCGTTCACCTGACAAACTCATTAACCCATTATCCTCGAGTGGCCTTTGGGCCTTGATAAGTGGTGACTCATTAGTAAAAAAAACAAAAAATAAAACTGCAAAATCATTGGGTGATTGGACATACTTTGAGCGAGTAACTGCATTTAGCTTTTTCGTTCGATAATGGAAAGCCCTTAATATAAGTAAGATACGATGATGTTATTTTTACACATTTACCGTCTTATCAGCAAAAAGTGAAGTGTAATTGTCGTGGTTACTGTGTCTTTTTTTAAGGTACGAACGCAGATAGCTAACACCAAGGGAGAAAACTCTGCCCAGAGCACCATTTAAATAAAAGGCATATTATTTACTTTACTTACTTGAGTTATTAACTGTACTTAGCGTCTTCGTTCAAAAATATGAGTCAGCCAAGTAAGATGCGGATATGCTTTTATCAACGATCTTCTTAGCAACACTAAAGTATAGTGTAACCGTCTTTTTACTCTTTTTTAACACGGACATACATGGCTAGAGCGAAAGGGAGAAAACTCTAGATTTATTTGTGCGAAGTTATTTCCCTTTGGCTGATACGACTCCTAAAATAAAAGGAATGTTACGTATTTACTTGACTTACTTTATTGCATAATACTCAAAGGATTCGGACTTTCTGGATCCACAATGCTTCCATTTCGTTCGTTTTTTTTTTGTCAATTTTCGGGCTTTGTAAGTTAATGTTGTTGATCTGAGAGAAATAACTCGATTTTATTTTATAACAAACCCTGACAAAGTAAGGGAGATAACTTGTTTCACAACTTTTATATTGGCTACGTAAAGGAAAACAACTTTTTCATTTTATTTTAAATTTAAATGAGGAAAGCAACATTTTGTTATTGGCTTGTTAATAGACAACACTTTTTTTTATTGGCTATTCGAA
>OY744521.1:124944458-124996958 GCA_963556195.1 Sepiola atlantica
TATAGCATAATAGCATAATATACAATGAAGTAATAAAATAAGGTGCGAATCAAATTTTATTAGAATTCAATGTTCAGGCAAAGTACCTTAAAGTCCTTAACTGATGAGATTTCAAAGAAAATTCTTCTCCTCAGAGGACCATTACCGCAATGACATTACTGCAGATAACAAATAAAACTTTGAAAATATATAAAAATATATATAAAAATACATAAAAGTATATAAAACATCAAATATATCAGCCCAAAACATACTTTTTTGTTAAAGCTGTATAGTTCATCCAAGTCATACAATTTAAAACATATTCAGGAAAGACATGCAAGATGTTGATTGAATAGTGATCTAGGTGGTGAATGTTAGTCCAAAAACGAAAACATTATCCAAGCGGGAAACCTGTCTGCAATTGCTGCAGTAAATGATAGTGAAAAATGTATCCAAACTGTATGCAAATTAATAAAACGATAAAGAAACCAAAACATATGCAAAGTTCAGAAAACTCACTTGGTTTTGAATAATTATAATGTTCAAAATTCAGAGTTCTTATGAGGTGATCGGAATAGTTTAAACCATAACTCCCTGGTTAAATAAAAGCTCCGGTAAATCCAATTCGAATAAAATTAAACCGATCTGATGTATTCGGCCATTTTTTCTTCCAGGTCCGATAAAAATTATTCCAATAAATGAAATTATATTCGAAGGTAATCACTCTCCCGCAAGCCAAGTAAACAGAATCTCTTCTCCCCGATAAGAAATCCATACTAAATTCGTTGAATATCTACTTATTCAAACGACGTTATCAGAACGGATGTTGAATGTCTACGTTAACAAGGAAAAACGTCATAATATATTAACAGATGTGTGAAATCGATTATATGCAGAGCGGATGTTACTTGTCTGGGTCAAATCATAAGTCTAGGTCACAGAGATAGGATGTGTAAATTTAGGTCAAAGCCTCAAATTACCTTCCCACCAAAAATTGCTATTTGATTGTCTGCATAAGCATATAAACCAATTTAAGATGTTTAGCACTAACAAATAATTTAGAGGATTTATGAAATTAATAATTACGAAGTTGTTAAAATATTTAAAATTTAATAATTTAATAGTTTAATTTAAATTTAATTTAAATTTAATTTTTTCAAATTAAGAAGTTGTTAAAATTAAGAAGTTGTTAAAATATTTAGAATTTAAAAATTTAGACTTTTGCAACTTAAAAAATTTAAAGAGATATTTACGCATTTTCAAAGTCTAAACCTTTTAGGCATGGAGGATTTAACAAACACATTTCCAAAATTGGGCAACCCCGACACTCACTCAAACAGCTACGGTGGGTTTGATGGTGGGATCCATTGTACATACTCGAATTTCCTCCTATGTCGACATTTTGAAACTAATTCATTTCTAGAGTTTATTAAATCTAAACGTTTAGGTGCAGTGGCAATCATCACGGCCTCTGAGTTGCATAGATCGCAAGATCTTAATCCTGGGTTATAAGAGTTTGATTTTTTTAGGATGGACCATTTTATACTGTGTGGAATATTTTTGGATCTTAAATTTTTAACTAAAGTAGTCAGTGATGTTTTGTTATTGCAGACATCGCTATGGAAGGGGTAATTATGCATAGATAGTCGGGTTTTAATTAAATTTGCTGTGGCGCCAATATAAGTGTGTATCTTAGGGGTTACTATTGTTCCTGAGCCCTTTATATTCCTATTCACGGGTCTACTTCTATTTACTGTAATTTCATGATATGGATTAGGTTAGTTAATTGATTGTATATTGTTAACGTTATCGTTAACTACCATTGGTAGATCATTTTCGGCTTGCTGAGTTGGAAGATGGATAGTAAAATTATTAGGTATAGCATTATGGTGCAAATTAGTCATAATGCTCAGTTGTGAAGTTTGATTAGGGGCTGCATTTATGTGATCTCTAGGGTTCATTGTAGAATTATTTAGTTCAGTTACAGTACACAGCAAATTTAATTAACACCCGCATATCTTGTTGGATTAACTTTATATATATATATATATATATATATATATATATATATATATATATATATATATATATATATATATATATATATATATATATATATATATTAATGCTTGTATTACAGAAGAATTATCATATATAGAGAGAGGCTGAAGAGTCTGATAAAAAGGCCTTTATACGTCCCATTTGTTAGGATTTGAAACCGACGGTACCGATGTTGTTATGATCTACTGTAATACCAACATTAATAAATAAATATTACGCTCGTATCTGTTTTATTTTTCTTAATAATCGAGCACTTTTCTGGGGCGCTCTTTCACTAACTTTACGTTCGAGCGCGCATATATATATATATATATATATATATATATATATATATATATATATATATATATATATATATATATATATATTATAAGGAATAGGTAAAATAAATACCTTTTGAAGCATTAAAGATGCGATATCAATTTTTTTTTTAAAGAAAAATAAATCGAAACCGATTTTTGTTTACTTCTTTTTTTTATATTATAAACTTCCATTTTTTATGTTAGTTTAAAGTGATACAGATATTTCGCCAAAAACTTGGCCTCATCGGTGTGTCATATATCCTGATGTCATCGGATTTGTATTTTTTTTCTTCCCGGCTTCTGTTGTTGCGGCCGGGCCAAAGGGGTTTCCTTATTAAATTTAACAATAGATGCTTCTTAAAAAAAATATGAACCTTAAAACCCTTTATACCGATCACGTGCGCATTCACGATCTCATATTTGAAGGTGGGAAACAACAACAAACCCCTTTGGCCCGGCTGCAGCAACAGAAGCCGGGAAGAAAAAAATACAAATCCGATGACATCAGGATATATGACACACCGATGAGGCCAAGTTTTTGGCGAAATATCTATATCACTTTAAACTAACATAAAAAATGGAAGTTTATAATATAAAAAAAAAGAAGAAAAAAAAATCGGTTTCGATTTATTTTTATTTAAAAAAAAAATTGATATCGCATCTTTAATGCTTCAAAAGGTATTTATTTTACATATTCCTTATTAAATTTGACAATAGATGCTTCTTAAAAAAATATGAACCTTAAAACATATATATATATATATATATATATATATATATATATATATATATATAGTAAGCTATTCCATGCATTTCAGCTTGACGATTTTCTACGGGGATGAAATGCATCTGTGTAGTTTAATTGTCATAAATATATTTTCATAACTTACTATCTCGCTCTACTCACGTATTGAACACTGTTGAAGTAAATACTGAAAATCGATACATAAAATATTACATCTCCGTAAAACATTTTATGTGGATACATGAAATAATAATTATAATATATATATATATATATATATATATATATATATATATATATATATATATATATATATATATATATACATATATATATACATATATATATATATATATATTATATATATATATACGAAAAGAGAATAGCAGAGAGGGAGAAAAGAATAACAAATTGCATAAAAACGTGACAAATATAGCAAAAATGACACCAAGAAAAACAAAAATATAAACACTACAAATTTAAGTAAACAAAACCCTAATAGTAATCCCCCGTATAGAAATGAAAAAGTAAGCAATGAAGAGAAAAGATGTAACTGCATAAATCTTACATTTTGTCCACTACAAAATAAATGCCTAACCAAAAGTATTGTTTACCAAGTGACAATATTTAACAAAGAAAGACCGAATAACAAGAAGTACTACGTGAGTATGACCTCCCTAGATTTAAAAACCAGATATTATGACCACAAAAGCACATTTAAAAAACAGCACTAGCAAACCACTATCGGGAGCTCAAAGAAAATTGACGCTCACCAATAATTGAATGGAAAATAACACGACAGGCCAATACATGTAGAAATTTAGACGACTCGTGTAGATTATGTCTGAAAGATAAATTTGAAATTCTTTTAAGACCCCCAAAATCTATTAAACTGTAGTAGTGAGATAGAAAACAGCTGCCGGCACAGAATTAAATTTACCTTAGGCTAACAATGCAGAAATAAATAAATAAATAAATAAACAAAAAATAAGTAAAACAACTAAACTAGATTAAAACCTAACAATCTAAACACTGAAACCTAAAATAGAAATACAAGAAAGCACGTGTTAAAATAAGTTCATTCATTATATTGACACAACAAAGAAACAGGATATAGGCAACTCTATAGAAAACAGAACAATAAAACAGGAAATATGTAGTAAAACTAACCAGCCATTTGTTCGTGAGAAGCCCAACGATTGGCTAAGAGAACAACAAAGAATCTGATTAGTTAACCAGCTAGCCGTGTATATAAAAACACCCGGCAAAACTAACTCCATGCATTTTAGACTGAAGATTCCTTCCGAGGATTTAACGCAGGAGCCTCTGTGTTGCTTAATTGCCATAAATATATTTTTTATAACTTACTACCTAGCTCTACTTACGTATCGAACACTGTTGAAGTAAACACTGAAAACTGACACATAAAAAATATATCTCCTTATAAAATTTTATGTGGATATATGAAATAGTAATTATATATATATATATATATATATATATATATATATATATATATATATATATATATATAAGGCATAGCTTATATAGATTCTAATTGCATTCAGCCAATCTCGAATGATAGCGTAGGGGTAAGAACACCGGTTTAAGGCACTAGCTGGTCTAGCCACACTGACGTTATACAGCGAAACAGACTGTAAGTCGATAACTATATAACTATATAACTATATATATATATATATATATATATATATATACACGTGACAATGGTTGTTAAAACGAACTTATCATAATTAGTTTCCATTTAAATTTTGATTGTGTTTTAAAGATAAAAGCTTAACGTTAATCTCTAAAGAAAAAAATAATAATTTTACGCGTGAAAATAAATGTTAAAATCAAAACTGTTCTCACGTCGGTTATAAAAAATAAAAAAATTCAGTGAAATTGAAACTTGTAAAATTTCATTAAACATCTCTCTGAAAGATAAACATCAATTTTCTGGAACTATTTCAAAGATAATTAGTAAATTAAAATCTTAAGACACTGAATTAAAACAAAATGTACATATTTTTTTTACTAATAATTATCCAAAGAATGTCAGATTAAATATAAAATCTGTAAGCGATGAAAGGTAAACAAGATTGTTAGAAGCATTCAAAGATTATATGGGAGCTCATAATCGCTATAATATATCATTTTATTATTTTTACTTTTATAAAAGAAGATATGGTTTTCTAATAGTTTATAGAAATTGTATAATTATTATACCATATTTTCTTTATTTCTTTTACTTATTAATGCCATTTTATATTTCATTGAGATATTATTGCCCAATGTGATATTAAAATTCTTTAAATGTCGACCAAAATATTTTAATTTTAATATTTTAATTTTATTCTAAACGAGTTGTTTTTGTATAGAAATGTTCAAAGTTTATTTTGTATCAAAAACTTTTTTTGTCATGTAATAACACTTTTACGCCGTATAAACATTTTTGGTGCATGGTTAAAAAATATGGCCGCCAGCGATTAAAACATTAAATTAAAATTCGATTCTCAAAACTTTAAAAAGTAAATTAGAATTTTATTTCAGGACAAGAAATACAATTAAGACCAACAATTATATCCAAAATTTGAGCAAAATAGACGAAATGAAAACGAGATTGCTTACATTTCTTTGGCATATAAACACACGCTGTTTTTTAAATTTTGATAGCAGCGTATGGCGGTGCTAATCCCGTCTGTTTATTGCAATACTGGGAATCCATAAATCTTCAAGTAAATCGTTAGTTATAAGTAGCCCATTTTTAAAATTAATTTTTTGGAACGGCACAGTTTCTCAATTTTTCATTTGTTTTTGTTTTCAAGATTATAAAAAATCCATTACGCAGATGATTACACGTTCCTGCGCGAAGGGGAAATATAATAATATCGCGTTAAAAATTTTCTCGGAAACTTGTATCATTAAAATCACATAAAATATTTTTTGATATTATTTTTTTTTGTGAAAATATTGATTAAACAATACTTTATTCAATGATAATATCGTTAATTCGAGAAATTAATTTTTCTTTCGAGCTATATTGATTTTATTAACACGGAATGTATAGAATTTTTTCGTAATATATAAAAAATAATAAAAAAATATTTTAATTGTTAACATCTACAATGCTTTATTTTCATAAAAAATGCGTTTTTTATCAGTACTTAAAAATATACCTTTAGAAAAGATGTATTTTACTTTCACAAGATATAATTTTATCACTAATATTTAAATAAGATAATTATATTCTATGATCGTTGCTTAATAAATACTGAAAATTGCATTAAAATGGTTTGATTTCTAAAACGTTGGTGATTTTTTACATTTTGGGGAGCGACCATTCATTTTGCATGTACCTATTGCCAGACATTTGTTAAGAAATTAGGAATTTGATTTTAAAAAAATTCCTTATACTTTCTGGATTTTACATTTTTAAATTCACTCGTGTTTATTTGCATTCTGAAATCGCACAATGGACTTATTCATTTTATTCGTTTTCATTTTCAAAGAGATCCGCGAAGGAAACACTCTCTTCGCCACAAAACGCCCGACCAACTTCCGTTCCCAGTCGATGCTAATATTTTGGAAAGAAAATATTCCATGGAATTTATATTCACGTAAGTAAAAAATGTAATCTTTTAATGAATTTAAAATTATTTATTGATTTAGTGTAAAGCCTTGCGATCTCAAGACTTGTTTGAAAAAAAGTTTTTTGTTTGAAGCAAATTATTCGAGAAACTTTTGAATTTTTGCCCAATGTTTTCGTTAGAAAAAAGATTGACTGGTGTGAATGGCTGTTTGGGTATCTATACCTACGGCATATCAAGACAAAAGGAACATAATGTGAGGCTCCGAGGATGAAGCCTGTGATTTTATTGTCTAGTCAGGTAAATTAACACAGAGAAAATAAAATATATCATGAGTTTGTATTATTGCCGTTTAAAACGACATAATTTTACCGTTTTCATTTTTCTAACAAACTTTCTTGCTTCAAAATAAAACGGATTAGTAGCTGTTCCTTATGTATCACGGATACATTTGATTCTCCGCCGGATCATCTTTAGGTGACGAAAACAATTAATAAAAAACTGTAGAAAAAGAAAATCTCAAAGCAAGAACAGCCGAGAGCGCGATAAAGTGAACAACAAATAGTTCCAAATATGAGATTTATATGTTCCGCTAATGTTTAGCTAATTCCATTTACCTATACTATTGCAATAAAATGTAACCAAACTGTAAATTGGAAACTCAGCTCACAACACATTGAAGAGAAGCTAAAACCGTAAGTAGGATGAAAGAAGACAGGAAACGATAGAAGAGAAGTAATTTGACTCTCAAAGAAGAAAGACTAAATAAGAAACATGAAGAACTGAAACAAAAGAAAACAGAAAAAGAGGGGGACTGAGACGATACAGATACAAATCGGAACAGTACAAACAAAGCAGGACCTTCGAAAACAATGTAAGGCAGTTCTATTAAAACGTAAACAGAGGAAGAACAAGAACAGAACCACCTGAATTCACAGAAACAAATCATTTCTGGAGCAAGATGTGGGGGAAAACCACAAGACCATAACGGAAATGCCAAATGGCGAAAAGACATGAAAGAAAAACTCTAGGAAATTGGAGAAGGAACAGAATTAGATATTAATGAATGAACGCCCAAGATACTCCTAAGGAAAATGGTAATCTGGAAAGCGCCAGACCACGATGGAATGCATACATACTAGATTTATGAATTCATTATTCAACATGAAACACTAATGTAAAAACTGATAAGATTGATCCATCAAACAAACGTACCAAAATGAACGACTAAAGGATGAACTACGTTAATACAATAAACATTGAAAAAAACCGGACTAAATACTTTCAAACAAAAATCCTAAAATTCTCTGTGACATAGGGGAACAAACAGATAAACTCATCCAATCAGGGAGACAGGATGCTATAATAGTCAACAAAAAGGGAAAATACTGCCAAATAGTAGATTTTTCCGTCCAAGGAGAACACAGGTTGAAGATCAAGGAGACAGAAAAAATGAAGCAAATACACGGAACTTGCCAGAGAACTGAAAGGGATATAGAACATGAAGAAAGTCAAAATAACACCAATCATCGTTAGAAGACTAGGAAAGTCACGAAAATCTTGGGAAAAAGACTGGGAGAAATTGGAATCAAAGGGAAGACTAAGACTATTCAATGGACAGCAATAATGAAAAAAGCTGAAACCTTAAGTAAAATCCTCGAATGCGTAAAGTCACTCAGATAAACAGCGAAGGCTAACCAGCCACATGCAATAGAAAGAAAACAAGAAGGGTCAAGGAGGATAGAAAGACTGAAAATGGAGATCATTACCAGACTTACATTAGAAGAGTACGGAGAGTATTGGCACATTGGGGAGGGCTATTGCCACTCAAATGCTAGGGAAGACACATGGCCGTTGCCAGCGAGAAATCAATGGTAACCGGCTTTTGCAATGATGCAACGTCATTTGCAATGGTTATCGAGAGAGATGGAAAGTACTGGAACTCTGGGGAGACTTGTTGTCACTCCAGAGAACACCACCGATCATTATCAGTGAACAATCATTGATGATGACCTGTGTGAGAACACCTAGTGAGTTAATAATAATAATAATAATAATAATAATAATAATAATAATAATAATAATAATAATAATAATAATAACAATAATAAAGAAACTAATAGTTACATTGGTTTTACTACTACAACCCTTTAACGTAAACTCACTAATCATTTGTCAAATTCTAATTCCATTTGCCAGAATAAAAAAGACACAATTGCCCCCCTCTGAATTTAAACAAAATTTAATTAACAACACAAATATATTATATTCCGAAATTAATTAAAAACATTTTAAAAATACTTGAAGCTATCTATATTAAAATCCAGCAACCCACAATCAATAACTTTCATACGAAACTAGTACAAATACTTTCAAATGTTTAACATTGATACAATTTATTTCGGGCCTAATTCTGTCGCTCTCACAGAACATAAATTGTAAAGCTCCTATCTTGAACTGACAAGTGTGTATTGTTGACTTTCACATTCTAACATACAGCGTTCTCGAATGTTTTTGTTTTTAAATTTTCTTTTTTCCTCCAGCTTTTTATTCAGTGTTTTTTCTTACCCGAAGATGATTCGACGAAGAATCGAAAGTACTTGTTATACATACGGAACATTTATGAAACCTTTTGATTTCAAAACTAAACAGATCGTTAGAAATATAAAAAAATGAAAAAAGTATAATTAAAGAGAAGAAATCTGTTGCGTTAAATAATATTCGCTTATATATATATATATATATATATATATATATATATATATATATATATATATATATATTGATTATCTAAATTCCAATGACCAAAATTCAGTCTTTCCTCATGTAATTTATTTTTCGCAATTGCAGAATTGACGATGGTTATACAATTGTTTCATAATGTGCAATATGATACAGTTAAGCTCAATTACACGCTGATCTTCAGAAACCACAATGAAATGCATATATAAAGATAAAAAATCGAACATAAAGTTTATGGAAAAGACAGAAAGCAGACAATATTCACGCCATTTTGAATTTTACGAATAGATCCAGGTTTTCACATAAGTTATGAGAAAGTCTTTGCAATGACGAAACGTGTTAAACTAACTAAGGGTTTACTATTATACCGCCCCGCCTATTATACATATATTTTATACGAAAAAGATCGTGTGTGTGTGTGCGTGCGTGTGTGTGTATGTGTGCGTGCGTGTGTGTGCGTGTTTGTGTGTGTGCAGCAAAATCCGATATTTGACAATAAGTAAACGAAATGCCATGAGAAGCTGAAGAGCGTGGTGAAGCTCTGAATGGACGAGATCGTCGCCGCGCACCTCTACATCTTCCGACAGAACTGCGCTCCTGTGCACAAGGCCAATATGTGGCTAATCAACAATGTTCATTATCACTGGTTGCCGGACTTGTGGCCGTCTTCCTCATCCGACTTCATCACCCTTGTACTATTTCTTCTAAGGCTTGATCGAAACCAAGACCAACAAGCAGGACTACAACACTGTCAACTCTCTGAAGGCGGCTGCCATCGTTGAGGCTTTGGCCGCTATAGACAAGGACATACTCATTTTGCGCCCGCCTTGAGATGGTCTTTTCCGCCGGCGTCGGTTACATTGAAAAAAATGTAGTACATACATTGCTAAATAAACTGTCGGGTCTCCGCATATACAACTTTTTATTGTCTAATTCGTTTTCTTTTTGTTAAGTGTCGAATTTTGCTGCAACACTCTATGTTTATATATATATATATATATATATATATATATATATATATATATATATATATATATATATATATATATATTAATAATGGAGTTTATGTATCTGTCTGTCTGTCTGTCTGTCTGTCTGAAGCAAAAACTATACTATTTAAGACTATTGTACTTATTATGAAATAGTATAGTATATACTATTTCAGACTAATGTACTATCTTTAAATGCTCAATTCAGGGCCATAGTGTAGTGTAGTATATGTTCTGTTGTCATGATACCATCCTCCCAGGCATGCCCCCTCCTATTTTGAGAGGTGTGGCGGTAGTGTAGTATCTGTTCTGTTGTTTCACATTATAATTCTTTTTTTCATTACGTTGTTAAGGCAAGATGTTTTGTTGTAAATTGAAGTTAAGCAAGGTATATCTCGGCCATTAGTAAATGGGTGACCATTTTGGAAAAATAAACTGCTGACTCATCCGTCCGGTCCTTCCGCAAGTGACGTCATTGTGAGAGGATTTTTTCACATTATCATACTTTATTTTCATTACGTTGTTAAGACAAGGTGTTTTGTTGTAAATTGAAGTCAAGCAACAAATATCTCGGCTATTACTAAATGGGTAACCATTTTGGAAGAATAACAATACTGGTTCTTTGATATGACGTAGGAACCTTCAATAGCATATTTAAACATGAGTTCTTTGATATGACCGAGGCGCCTCCTCAATTTATTTTCTTTTCCTAACTATGTATGGGGGAGGATAAAACAATTTTTTTGGTGGGCGGTCAAAAATTTTTTTTTGTTTGTTTTCTTTTTAATTAAAAATATTTATATGTATGACGGGATAAACAAAATTGGGGGGGGGGGGGTCAAACATTTTTTTTGGGGGGGGGGTAAAAACAATTGGGGGGAAATTTTTTTTCTTTTTTATAACTAAAAATATTTCTATTTATGGGGGAGGGTAAAAAAAATTGGGGTGTGGTCGAAATTTGTTTTTCTTTATTTTTAACTAAAAATATTCTTGGACGGAAACAAAGAAAATCAATGTCTAACCACCCAACAAATATGACTGGGGCTCCATCGGTTTACGAGTGAGCGTTCATTTCTGACGCGGCAGCCTAGCAAAAATATGCGACCGGAGGGAGAATATATTTGCTAGTATATATAATATTTTTATTTAATTTGAAACCATGTAAAATCGTAGAAAGAACAGATTCACATCATTTAACAAAACACTGTTTTTATTTTCAGCATACAATTGTTGCTGCTTACTACCAAGGTAGTTGTAAAATGTTACTATATTCTATGCATTTATTTCTTGGTAGGGCTATCCTCAGTGCTTATACATATAAATGAGAAAGACAAAGAAAAACAAGGCAAGCAAAGCCTGAATTACCATCCGTACTCATTATCATCATCATTTACTATTTTAAACTTCGATGTGTCGTAGTTGCGACGTACACACGTTATACACGTTTCGCTATGAGTTTATGAACGATTAAAAACTAATAGCGAAACGTAAAAACGTAAAAAATGGTATATATATATATATATATATATATATATATATATATATATATATGTGTGTGTGTGTGTGTGTGTGTGCGTGCGGAGGCAGGTTCTATTAAATTATAGACTCGTTTTTTAAACATCATAGAAAATTGAAAGAAAACTATAAAGAAGACTACAATAGAAAAAAGAAGAAAAAGATAAAAATATAAAAAGATAAAAAGATAAAAATATAAAAATATAAAAAGATAAAAATATAAAAAATAAAAATATAAAAATATAAAGAGATAAGAGAAAATAAAATTGAAAATAATAAATCAACTAATACAAAAAGCACAAAAATAAAATAAAAAATAAAGATGTTCTATTAAAAAATAAAATAAATATTTATAAATAAAATTATGAGAATAAAAAAATTCAAGAATAAAAAACAAAAAAGCATAAGAAAATTTGATTCAAATATATAAAAAAACAATTTCATTGTTCAAAAAGCTATAATCATTTATAAATTTACTAAATAATATTTATTTAATAAACTAAAATGTCAAATAATAAATACGAGTATAGAAAAGAATATTTAAAAAAATTGAAAAAAAAAATCACAGCAATTTATACTTCTGTTTTTTGTTATTAGAAATTTAATGAAAACAAAATACTCAAAAACTATTTATGAATTTGTCAACAATATTGAAAGATTATTTAATAGCTTATATGCCTAGAAAACATGGATTAAATTGAAATATACATGCGAGCAGGTAAAATAATATACCTTTAATCACATTGACGTACCGGTAGCCACTAGATCACCGATGTTAAGGGACGTTGAGCTTGGTCATTACTGGATAGATGACAATTTAGGAACACCAGGTGCTGTATGTGAGTGGGGGGGGGGGGGAAGCGGTAACACATTCACGGGGCTATCGTCGCAAAACATACATTGCCTTAACTTGCAGACTGACAACCGCAAATATACCTTCCACCCTCTATATAATGTCTACCATTCTCAATGACTACGGCTGTAGAACGACTGAGTGCAGCAGTGGGACGTTACACTGCTACAACGGCAGAATAGGTTTCTTCTTTCATGTGTATATGTATTCGTAACTTATTGGCCCTTTGGGCAAGATCAAAGTGTAGCAACTGTTCCGATGGATACTACACCCTATAAACCGGTGTCGTCTTGGCCTTCGGGTCTTGATTCCGCCAGTTTGTGGGTTTGTCCTGTGCAGTCCTAGGAGGTCCACCCTCCCAGGCTTTGCCTTCCCTCTTTTGGGAGGAGTAAGTTTATTGCTTACTGCCTGAGGCGCCCTCTACCGAGGAATGCCGATGGGGCTGCCCAGGCATTTTTTGTAGGCCAGAGTGCTCAAATTCTCGGGCGCTGGCTTTTCAAATCCCACTTTCCGACATTGTGTCACATCTTACCGCTGTGGGAGGTAAATAAATAAATGTATGTATACATATGTGTTTATTGACCTATTCATTTTTTATTGTATTTTCCCGCTAAATCAATACTTTTCTTTTACAGGATCGATGTTAATTTGTTTTGTCATATATTTATATACGAATAATTTATTAAAAATGATCTATCCATCTTTGATATTTAGTTTGAAGTATATCTTGCTCATAATTATTGTTGGTTATGTAATATTTTTCTTGAATCATCTATTGATTGTTGCGCCATTAAACATTGTTATTTTCTTTTCCAGGGCAACTAAAATCGATGTTCAATGTAATTAACAGATGCCGATTTAAGAAGGATACAAAGATTTGTCTTCGGTCGCTTGCTCAAAATTATTTCAACATTCAAAGACTCAAGTGCCAACTTTATTATATCCGCAGTTGTCATGAATATGTCAACAAATTGAAAACATTTCGAGGCACAGACGGATTTGCTCATGTTTAAAAGTAAATATACGTTCAATAACAACATATCTGTTAAACACACACACACACACACACACACACACACATACACACACACATATATATATATATATATATATATATATATATATATATATATATATATAGATATATAGATAGATAGATAGATAGATAGATAGATATTCAAAAACTATTAAAATCCATCTTGAGAAAGACGTAATTGCTATACATATGCGTTTGAGAGGACTTTATTCGGGTTTAAACTTGCAGTTCAAATGCAGACGGTTACATTCCTGGAAATGTCTCTTTAGTATTAATTTCAATTTATTAAGTCTCAAAATGTAACAGACAAATATGTAATCTTAATATCTAATCAATAATCACCTCAGCAAAAACACAGAAGAAATGAAATAATCCACAATTGTGGAACTATTTGTAGTAAAAGCATTCCATGTTAATTCAAGAATGATAAAAAACAACAATTGTTTATTTATTAAGATGGTTTGTATGATATTAACGACTTTTTAGTTTACCCTAGTCATAAAACTGTATCATTCGTTCACATGTGGAACAATTTGTTGAAGTAAAACTATGCAGGAGTTTAGAGAATCTACATAGCAACAAAAGATTTCCTTGTCCGGGAAGAATTTTCGCATTTGTATTATCAATTAGAAATATCGGTTTTAAATGTGTATTTTTGTAATTTGGAATTCAAGGAAACTCTAGTTCAAGCGAGATAAGTTAATGGTGGAGATTAACGGATAGACAAAAGTTATGAACCCATTAGTCAAAGGGAGATAACTCTTAATTGCATCATTTCATTCCTTGTCTGATGAATTATTATTTACAAATTTGAATTATTTTCAATTATTTATTTATTTATTCATTCAGTTCTCATTAATTAGACTATCATTTGTCGAATACCCATTGACGCTTATTTTAATTAATTAATTAATTAATTAATTAATCAATTAATTAAAAGAAATATTTGCTAGTGAGTTATTTTGTAATTGGCAGTTATAAAATGTAATAGGATTAATTCTATAGAGAGAAAGTGATCAATCGCTATGATTATGGAATTTTATTAAAAAATGAATAATAATATATTGGGGTGCTGCTTTGGTTTTACTTACAGGAGAATAGGTTTGGTGGGTTTTGGTTTAGTTCTAGTGAATATTCGAACAATGAACTATTCATAGGGAATGGGTTGATTTCCAATTTTTAGAATTTAAATTCTATTAATCAAAAAGTGAAACCTGAATAAAGTCATCTCAGCAACAAGCTCTGTGTGAATTGTTCTTTCTAGAGGTGAATTTAAACATCGGTTGAGTATAATTACATTTCTTTATCTATAATTCTATAATAGCACTAATGTTTTAACTTATAATCTATTGAGCTTACGATTAACTTTAATTTTAATCTATAATTCTATAATAGCACTAATGTTTTAACTTATAATCTATTGAGCTTACGATTAACTTTAATTTTAATCTATAATTCTATAATACCACTAATGTTTAACTTATAATCTATTGAGCTTACGATTAACTTTAATTTTAATCTATAATTCTATAATAACACTAATGTTTTAACTTATAATCTATTGAGCTTACGATTAACTTTAATTTTAATCTATAATTCTATAATAGCACTAATGTTTTAACTTATAATCTATTGAGCTTACGATTAACTTTAATTTTAATCTATAATTCTATAATAGCACTAATGTTTTAACTTATAATCTATTGAGCTTACAATTATTGGAAGATTTAGAACAGTTCACATAGAAAACCCTAAAGCGGGTTTTTTTTACCTATTCGAGCTGGAATTCATTTGTTCAATAATTCATATAATTGTTACTACACCATTTACGACCCACTGCTACAGGGCTTGATATGAAAATAAGCACAGCAGAAATCCAGGATGATAAAACGGGGAAGGAAAACAAAGAGAAAAAGGAAGACAACAAAGAAAAAAGGGGGTAAGGAAGTTCAAAATATAGAATGAAGACCTGAATGAGACCATTTAATGTCGAAATAAATATTGTTTCGTACGTGTCAAGTTTTTGTTATTCTTTATTCTTATATGCTCTGTACGTTAAATATATAAAGCTCTGAAGTCGTAAATATGACGTTTGATATATATTTGTAGTCTATATAATTTCATAGTAGGTTGCAGCTTCCATTAAGATTCAACCTGTAATTAACAACCTATATATATATATATATATATATATATATATATATATATATATATATATATATATATATACATGTACTTCTGGTAGTAAAACCATCAGAGGTTAAGCTCAATAGATATTAATTTATAATTCCAGAACATTTATCAATAGACAATAGCAAAGCAGATTCCAGCAACTATATCTTCATTTTCTAATAGAAAGATTTATTTTTACGGTTGTTTCCTTTTAATATCTAGACAATCAAGATATTCAAGCATATCTTGAATTTTCAAGAATAATGATTCATCAGAAAAAAACAAGCCAAAAAGCAACTAAAATCCACCTAAAAGCTTTATTTAGTAAAACATTCTTTTGAATTGATTTCTCTCGAAACAATACCTCTATTCATTCCTAACTATGAGAGTGTATTAATAACTTTTTTTCTGTACATTGGTTGCTTTTGAAAATTTGTACACATGTACAACTTATCTCAATAGTGCTGGTTACATAGAGTGTGTACGTGATTGTGGTACAAAGTGGCGAAATTTGAGGAAAAATCCAATTAATCTCTGTGCTGTTGCATGGCAACATGACAATGGACGCTGTCATGTTTCACGTGAGACCAGTTCATTTTTCGAAAGTCGAGGAATTGTTACATTGAAGCAGAGCCCTTAGTCACCTGATCTCAACATATACGACCGCTGGTTGTTCCATAAACTGAAGACAGAACTACGGAAAACTACATTTCATAATTCCGAGGAGGTGAACATTGAGGCGCTGCGAGTGCTAAGATACATTCCAGAAGATGAATATCATGAACAAGTAAAAAGAGTATTACGTCATTGTGAGCGTGTAATTAATGAACTTGGTGGTTATATTACTGATTAATACATTTTTTTCATGTTAATTTTGATAATATACTTTTTATATTACGACTCTCAGAACTTATCTAACAGAGTATTATATATATATATATATATATATATATATATATATATATATATTCACACACACACACACACACACACACACACACACCCACACACATATATATATATATATATATATATATATATATATATATATACAGGGTGACCCCAAAAAACGGGCCCCAAATCTAATTAGGCCTCATTTCTTAGTGTTTCGTCCGAGTGAAATGAATTTTGGGGCATAACTAGTTTATTATATTCACAAAATCATATCAAAACACTAGGGTATTTGGCCTTTTTTCTCCGTTCTACAGCATGTGTTCTAGATGGACTCCTTTTAGCTCCGTGCATTTCTTGAGGCGCAGAACGAAGTTGTCCATGACGATCTTACAGACTGAATTGGGAATGCCTCTCATCTCCTCCCTGATGGCTTCCTTCAGTTCAGTGATAGTTCTGGGTTTCCCTGCGTACACTCTGTCCTTAAGATAGCCCCAAAGGAAATAATCTGGGGAGCTTAGGTCCGGGCTATGGGGTGGCCACTCAAAATTAGTCTTGAGACTGATCACTCGGCCTCCGAAGTTCTCTTCAGCCAATCTCGGGACAGGTTTGAAGTGTAAGAACTAGCTCCGTCTTGCTGGAACCAGAACTTGCTCATGAGCGACGGGTAGAGGGTCTGGAGCTCACTCTTGAAGGTTTTGAGGACCTCCACATACCGCTCCTTGGTGACTGTCACTGCTGCGCCAGATTCTTCGATGAAGATTGGTCCGATGATGCCTCTGACCGAGATTGCAGCTCACACCGTGAAATTAAGAGAGTGCAGGGGCTTGGTGGCTACTTCATTGGGTCTGGAGGACCCCCAGAAGACATTTGTCTTGGAGTTCACCTTTCCATCAAGATGGAAGTGGGCTTCATCTGAGGTCCAAAGGAGGTTAAGGAAACCTGGTGTCTCCTCGATCTTATCGAGCATCTTGACTGCCATAGCGCTCCTCTGCTTCTTGTTCGAGGCTGTAAGGGTCTGCAGCGTCTGTATTCTGTATGGGCAAGCCCTGATATCGTTCACCAGCAGTCTCCTGCAAGTCTCACGGGAGATACCGAGGGACTGACTTCGCTTATGCACAGAGCGTTTCGGACTCTCCTGGAGTTACTCTCTCACACTTTCGACCAGCTCGGCTGTCCGCTTCTTGAGACGTCCCGAGTGGCTTGGACGGTTCTTACTGGCAGCGTTGAGGTTCTCCACGGTCCCATACTTCTTGAAGTGGTCCACCCAGTTCTAAATTCTGCTTTTGGGTGGAGCCTTTTCACATCCGAACTGATGCATGAAACTGTCCTGGGTTTTCTTAAACGAGCCTGTCTTGTAGTAAAATTTAACACAGTGTATTCTTTGTCCCAGCTCCCACTGAGGTCTTGGTGTACTCACGGTCGTTGATTCTGCCATGTCCTGTAAAATAAAGGTAATCGGTGGATAAATAAAGGAGATATCACATAAAGTGTACACGGGGCCCGTTTTTTTAGTCACCCTGTATATATATATGTGTGTGTGTGTGTGTGTGTGTGTTTATGTGTATGCATTTGTGTGTGCGTGTTAATAAAGTAAATTATAGATCCCAAATCCTACAATATATTTTTACGGTAAGCGTTGTTTTTAAAAGGATACCCGCGTTTTACGTATTATATGTATTCTTTCGATCAGCCGCTTACTATGAGATTCCCAGTTGTCAAGTGGTTAAGATGACGCCACTTATAAGCGGACTCCATTCTTAGACACAAGTTCGAATCCTGTTTGATTTTCTTTTTGCAAATTTTGTATTTCCAGTTGTTCATCCGTTTATATAATAGAGAATTTCACTCGGCAAAACACATGTAATTAAAAAAAAAAAAACGATTATACTAAAAATATCGATAGTTAGATACCTCATCAGAATATCGATATTATTTTGTCTATAAACACTATATAAAAATGCATGAGAAGGCTATATAAAATGCATATAAACGCTATATAAAAATGCATGTAAACTTTCAGAAAAATATTTTAGGATCGGTTTAATATTTTCAGAAACTTATTTGAAATAAACACAAATGTAAAAATGGTAAAACTATTCAAATATTTATACAAACGAACACATTAATACACTTTGTATATTCTAATTGTGTGAAGATGTTAGAAATAATAATACTGTAGTTGACTACTTCCTATTCATTCAGTTGTTTAAAATGAAATTCGCTTCTTAAAATTTCCTCTTTCATTTGTTGATTTTTTGATTATGCGAGTTTCTTTATTCGTATTGTATTTAATTTTTTTTTTTTAACAATAAAGAATTGAAAGAGGTCAAAGTTTACAGTTTTTAAAAGATGAACAGAAAATTATGCCGTCACGTGGCTGGGGCTATTTACAGAAGATGATGCAACAGTTCTATAAGTTCTGTCTTTCAAAAAATATGAACTGTGCCACTATTTCGACTCGAATAAAATGGAAATCAACCAGATTAAATTGAGTAAACCCCATAGCTGAAGTAGAGGAGTTGGATAAGACTGGAGTAAAATGAGGATAAGCATAGAATGTTGGATATATCGGATTCTGATAGGTGTTCCCCTTAAGTAGAAGGGTTTAAGGATTTTTTTGTTTATGGAAATCGCTCCAGACAAGGCATAAATCCACTTGATTTAATGAGCTTACAAGAACGAAATATGATAATCACAAAGACAGTAGATGCCTATTAGCCCTAGTCTTGAAAAGATCAAGGCTATAGGTAGAAGAAAAACAGTGAGCAGGAAGAAAGTTCCACAAGCCTGTAGTTTTTGGAAAGAAGCTACTGGAATAGGAAGTTGTATTATAATGAGTTATCAAAACAGCGAATTGATGGAGACCACTAGACGAACGAGTCAAACGAGCGCGAACAAATGAAGCATGGCGTAGATCACATAATTCTAAAGAACACATGCCATAATAGAATTTATAGGAAAAGACTGAGACTAGCAACATCACATCTGTGTGTGTGAGAGAGAGGGTACAAAGAAGAAGAAATAGTGGGGCCAATCAAATTGCAAATACGTTTTTGCATCTTATCAAGAACCCTCAAATAGGTCAGAGATTCACCAGCCCAAATATGACAACAGTAATCCATACATTTGTATGAGTTTATAGAAAACCAAATAATAATCATAATGGACAAGCACAGAGTGGGAGAAAGTTGTAAGCTGGGTTACAAGGTCTTTATTAGTCGCAGGAAGATCAGAGTGAACTCAGATCCAGACGAAGTAGAGTGTTACAGTCGTTTCTCTGTTAGAAATCAGTCATACTTCGATTTATCGTGCAGCAAGGACACATAATGTGAACGGAATAATTGCATTTCGAAGCGAACTATTTCTAGTACAAAGAACTGTAAAATCTGCGAATTCCGGTCTTGTGTTACAGATTACTTGTTATCCTCTAATGTATAAAGAGTTATTGACCGACCTTTGGATGGTTCAATCAGAACAATGGAAAAAGTGGATATACAGTCGAAGACAGGGAGGGAAAGGTGTTTCAGAGTCTATGAATATATAGGATATATAGTTTCTAAAAACCACTTTGATCAACCTTGTTTCCTTTTCGACTAGACGAGAGCATTGAAAAAGGAATTATGGCTGCGTGTTTTAAAGACCATAGGCGGGGTACACACTAAAAAAATCGTGTGTCTTCAAAAGTTGGATTCGAGTGATAAGATTTCGCTCTAGAAAATCTTTTACAGTTCTTTTATTTCTTCTTTTCTGATGGGTCAGGTTCAGTGAAAGATCAAGACAAAGTCCGTGCAGACTATTTCGTATTTATTCCAATATATGGCGAATGTGACCACTATAGACATTCTAGGCTCAATCTTAACGATATGTAGCCTTTATTTGAAGAAAAATGCTTTTAAGAAAAATAGACCGAGGAATTTCTTTTATTAATTAAAAAAGTTAAAAAAAGAAAAAAAAGAAAAAAAAGTAGTGCTTCAAACCTGGGAAATGCAAGATATATCAAACATGTCAGCGGGAACTTTCTAGGAGGAGTAAAAAGAAAATTAGAGATCCCTAGGGATAACAATTGTATTAGCTCATCTGTTATCGGTTATAAAAAGGGGAAAGAATGTACGAAATGCTTTTCAGAAATCGTTGTAGTTTGTCCCAACTATCAAAAATCAGATAGATTTCTCAATTCTGCCAAGTGGCAGTATAGATGGAAAGGTGGCAGAATTTTACTCTCAACCACTTGGCCTTGAGTATAACCTGAGAAGAATCAAAGATTTAGTCTGTCTATACACAAAACAGAATGGTGTAAACAGACAATACTAAGTTCGTTCAGTTTTCATGAAAAGCGGTGTTTTAGACTAAATTAAAGATGAGGGAGAATTAATTTCAAAAGCTGAAGAAGGCCTGGGATACTGTATCATTTTCTCTTCCATCCTAGTCAACATGTGAGAAAGATGAATGCCCAATTAGTTATTTAACATTCGAAGAGTGAAACTTTCAGGACTATTCGTGAAGCAAATTACTATAGACTTGAAGGATTCTTATGTTATGGTGTGATGGTGATCTACCCTATTTCATGAATATGTGGACTCTTCCAGCCATTATATATGAGGAGATTACGACGAAGTCTCGACGCAGTCTCGGAGCAATCTTTCTGTTAATACTATTCTGTTCTTCTGTAAATACACACTCTTGTAAATATACCACCGTGTTGTCTTATTTATTATCGGAAGTTCAAAGTCACAACACTGGCGACTAGGAAAATAGGACTTATTCGAATCAACATAACCCGGACTTATGTTGCACACAATACTGGCGACGAAAACTCGGACTTCTTTAGACACAAAATAACAAAATAACTTGGACTTATGTTGCACATAAGATTGGCAACGAAACTAGGACTTATGTTGGATACAAAATAACCATTACTGGAATGTTGGATTTTCGAATAAAGTTTAAATTGTATGCTCGGAAAATTGTAAATTACAACTATAGTTACAGCTGTATTGGATTTTTAACATAAAAATATGCTAAAAGAAAAAACACCCCAACGTCAGAAAATAATATTGAAAAAAAATGTTTTCGTTCCTGAGTAGGAAAAAAAGATTTCAAATCAAGGTTTTGAAATTTAAATCATTCGACTACGGAAACAAAGAAAAGAAAACAACAAAAACATCTATCGATTTTTTTGATTTTTTATTGTTTTATCAGGAACACGAAAATAAGTTTGAACGAGCTTTTTTTTATCTCGTTAAGATGGCCAAGAATTTATCTTCCAGTGAAAAAATCTACGACCGTATGAAAAAAATATATACACGGAAAAGTCGGTAGTCTATTATACGTGACGAAAAATGGAGTAATTCAAAAGCGCTATTTTGGAAATTATCAGGCATCAAAAAGAGCAACAGCTTCGATTGGAAGAAAGATTCTGAGAAAAACAAATTACACAGATGGAAAAAAATGCAAGAAACACAACCGGAAAAAATAAAATCTTTGAGAAAGTAGTTGTTCATATTAAACAAAAACAGAAAATTATACGGATTATCAAAATAGTGAAGATAAAAATGCATTTTCGCAAAACACTATTAGGAGCACTATCTATAATTTTAGTTACGACTCTGAAAACGAAATAACGTTAGCTTCGTTTAAGGATATGAAGACCTTTATAATACGGACTGTGCTAATTGGACCGATTTGAAAAAGGTTCGCTTGCTATTAAGAAAATTGTGTACGATTGAACATACAAAATCCGTCGCTTATATATTGCCACAAAAACAGCGATATTACATTTGTTGAAGCGATACAATTATTAACTAAATTACTTAGTACTAAAACATCTCTTTTTCCCAAAAGGTGGAAATTTATTAATCCCACAAGGAAAGAAGTTAAGCGCTTACAATTTTAATTGTCTTATTATGCTCAATGTTTAGTGTCGAATACGGACGCAGAAATCAGTCTTCTTAATAAACTAGAGAATGAACCTGATTTCGCATTCAACATATCGTAGAGGACTGCCAGCGTTTTATTAGCGTTCGCCAATATTCAAGGGGCATTGCACAAAGCAGAGTGCTACATATCAGAAAAATCCGTAACTAAAAGAAAAATAATTCATCAACAAAATTTAGTAAACAAAAGAAAAATAATCTAACTCCTGAACCGTGTTTTTGTTGCGGACAATAGCATTGGTACAAAGATTGGCCATATAAAATAAAAAAGTGTTATAATTGCGCTCGCATGGGATACAAAAGTACACACTGTAGAGTTAAAAATAAAAGCTAAAATTGCTAAAAGTGACGACGTTGAAAATAGAAAGTTTGTGCAAGTAAGAATATCGAATTAAAATATTAAAATGCAACTTGACTTCGGCTCAGATTTGTCGATAATAAATTTTCAAGCGTAGAAAAAAATTGGAAAACCAACTTTGATGAGAACTAAATAGGTAGCCAAAAGATTCACTGAAGAAAAAAAAATTTGATGGCAAGCTAATAGCTGAAGTTACATTATAAGAACATACTTTGAAATTGAGAATGTTTGTGATGAAGAACTCAAACAACTTTTTATGTACGAACTGGATGGAGAAGTTTAAATTATGGAATATGCCTATTTACTCATTTTGTCAAAATAGGGAAATCTGAAATGCCGAAGCAGAGAGACTAAAGATAGAATTAAAATAAAGCTTCCCGGAAGTTTTTTTTTCTGGTGGATAAGCAAGATGTAAAAAAATGACTGCCACGTTTGAATTAAAACCAAATATTGAACCATTTTTTCTAAAGAAAAGAAATGTTCCATACGCGTCATTAAATACAATTTACGAGGAATTAAAAAGCCCCCCCCCAAATTTGGTGCATTATCGAAAGTAGAATACAACAAGTCTGCTTCGCCTACAGTCTGCGTAAAAAGTAAAGAGATTCGTGTTTGTGCAGATTTCTTCACGACATTGAACCATGCACTAAAGGATTACAACTACCCTTTGCCTATTTACAAATACCCGTGGACGAGGAGTGCTCAAAACAACTTTGTATAAATGCCCATATGTGCAAATTTGAAAGATTACCATTTAGGGTTAAGATTGCATCAGCCATGTTCAACAAGTAATTGACACATTGCTTAGGGGGTTAAAATTTGCGACAGTCTACCTAGATGACATTCTAGTGATCAGTAAAAGCATCGAACAACACAAATCACATGTACATGAAGTATTTAAAAGAATCCAGAACTATAGATTTAAATTAAAAAAAAAGGGAAAATGCGATATTTTCATGGAAAAAATAACATATTTTGGTCAAATTATAGACAAAAATGGTAGAAGACCAGACCCAGGGACAGGCGAGAGCAGTAAATAATATGCCCGCTCCCGGAAACGTATCGTTATTACAAATATTTCATTGTTTTAGCAAATTATTACAATGTGGGTATTCGAAATATGCAAGCGCATCTTAATGAGTTATTAAAAAAAGAAAGAAAAGATTGTGTCTGGACGACAGAATGCCAAAGGGCATTTGAAAAAATAAAAAAATATTCTTACATCAGAAAAAAATTTCATGTCGGTCACTCGGGTATTTTTAGAATGAAAAGTCTCATGAGAAGTTATGTGTACTGGACAAGCATGGACAAAGACATTGAAAATGCGGTGAAAATAGGCAAAGGTTGTGCGTTGGCAGCAAAGACACCTCCTATAAAGTTAAGCCCCTGGTCGAAAACTGATCAACCGTGGTCTAGGATCCACGTAGATTTTGCTGGCCCACAAGATAGTTTCTATTACCTAATAGTGGTGGACAGGTTCCTAAAATGACTGGAGATATTAAAATGTGAGAAACAAACTACAGAAGTAACCAGTAGTTTTTTACGTGAATTGTTCGCCCGTTTCGAGGGTCGTTGACTGTATTGTATCAGATAACGTAATGCAATTCACGTCTAGTGAATTCAAAATATTCTGTTAAACTTTTGTAGTGGAGCATATCACGATCGCGATGGTCAAGCCTAACGGTTCGTGGATACATTCAAAAGAGTGCTTTAAAAAGCGAGGGTACACGTACTTAACAAGGCCATTCTAGAATTTTTGCAGGTATATAGGATGACCCCGAATAACAATGTTCCATCTTCCATGACGCCAGCAGAAGCAATGTTTTCGAGGAAAATTAAAACGGCGTTTGATAGATTATTGCTTACCTATACGAAACCGGGACGTGGATAAAATCACGAAGGGACGTTTCAAAGTTGGAGAAAAGTTTTCTTATGATTTTCAAGAACAATAAATCCTACTGAGAAACAGGGATAGTGGATAAACGAATTGAAAAGATGATTAACATGGTAAAGGGACTCACATTTATCCACAAAAGACACATGAACCAAATAGGAAACAATATTTAGGTGCTGTTGAGAATAATACGCCAGACGACGAATTAATGAATGCCGTGTTCGACACATTTGAGATACCAATCCTACAAACAGGTTCTGAACAACGAAAATAAAAAAGCGTCAGATTACAGACTTCATTGAAATAAACTCTAAAGAAGTATTTACGGCTAAAAAGGAGGTGTTATGGTGTGATGGTGATCCACCTTATTTCCTAAATCTATGAACTCTGCCAGGCACTATGTGTAGAGGAGATTACGACGAAGCCTCGTCGCAGTATCGGGTCAGTCTTTCTGTAACATATTATTCTGTACTTCTGTAAATACACACTCTTGTAAATATACCACCGTGTTGTCTTATTTATTATCGACCCTCCAAAGTCACCACAGCTTCCATGTATTTATTTTCCCAGGTTACAGACAGTTTCTATGATTCCACATTCATGTGAATCACTACCAATTAAAAGTCATGCCATTCGGAATGACAATAGCCCCGACGGTGTTCACAAGTTCTGTCAGTTTCGCGTATACACCTTCTAGGATTTCATAGGATCGTGAATTTTCAAAACCATTATTATGAGTTCCCACACAGGCAATCAATTCACTTATAATAACAGGTGGTGTTCCCTGAAGTCTGAGTAACAAAAAGTCTCACCAGAGTTCCAGTACTCTCCACCTCTTAAATAACCATTGCAAATATTTCTGGGGTCATCGCAACATCCACTCACCATTGATTTCATGCTGACAACGACCATTAGTCTGTATTTGGGTGTCAATAAGCCTCACCAAGGTCGCAGTAGTCTCGGCACCATTCCAGTGAAGGTCTGACTAGTCGTCGTCATTATTATTATTATTATTATTATTATTATTATTATTATTATTATTATTATTATTATTATTATTATTATTATTGTTGTTGTTGTTGTTGCTGTTGCTGCTGCTGCTGTTGCTGTTGCTGTTGCTGTTGCTGTTGCTGTTGCTGTTGCTGTTGTTGTTGTTGTTGGTGTTGTTGTTGTTGTTGTTGTTACTACTATTATTACTATTATTATTATTATTATTATTACTATAATTACTATTATTATTATTATTATTATTATTATTATTATTATTATTATTGTTATTATTGTTATTATTATTGTTATTATTATTATTATTATTATTATTATTACTACTACTACTACATCCTGTGTTGTGTTTCTCACAAGAAAAACAAAATGAAAGTATTGATTTTACATTTTATTATGACTTTCACTATTTACAAGCGTGTTAGAACACCGAGTTAGGCTAGCGGGAAGTAACCAGTGTTTTTTCTTATTGATGTGCCATTTAAAAAAATATTTTTTAAAACATAATTCACCCCAAACAAGACAGGCCGCCACTGTAGACGTAAGGGGCTACTGAGAAAAAGGGTGAAAGTTGTTGTTTTTTGTCAAACTAAATTGGGAGCTGTGCAGCGAGATGTCTGTTTACATTAGTTTTAAATTTCTGCATGTCAGTATCGTCAAGAAAACAGGGAGGAGGGAGAGAGTTCCAGAGTCCAGCAGCATGAGGAAAGAAGCTTTTGGAGTAGAAAGCTCTTCGGCATCTGGGAACCTCCACAGTGAATGCATGGAATTTGGCAGATTGTCGGGTTGATCTAATGAATTTGCGTCGTGGGGGCACCAGAGCAGCAAGTTCATCAGAGCACAATCCATTGAAGTATTTGTAAAATAGGCACAAGAAAGCAACGTTGCGGTGATGGAACAAAGGCTGGAGCTTGGTGGATAGTGAGGGACCTATTAAGTTGGCGTCTCTTTTTTGGACCTTGTCTAAAAGGGGGAGACTAGTGGATGATGCACCAGCCAAGATGTGGCAACAATACTTCATGCATGGGTGGATGGTGGCTTTGTAGAGATATAGGATAATGTCAGGTGTGAGAAGTTTACTAGCACGGAAGAGGGAGCCCGCCTTCTTTGCAGCAGCCCTGGCAATGTCTTCAATGTATTTATTCCAATTCATGTTATCTGTGAAAGTTAGGCCGAAGAGTTTGAATGATGAACTCTCAGGTAGGGTGTTACTTGCCATGACAATCGATGGTTGAAAAGGTTTCTTGTAGTTATTGAAAGAAAGTAGCTTTGT
Organism: Sepiola atlantica; assembly: GCA_963556195.1. NCBI lineage: Eukaryota > Metazoa > Mollusca > Cephalopoda > Sepiida > Sepiolidae > Sepiola > Sepiola atlantica. Next base: position 124,971,800 of record OY744521.1, read on the forward strand.
CTTTGCGGCATTAAATGTTACCATCCATTTATGACCCCAATCCACTACAGACTGAGGGTCATTTTCTTAGGATTCAGCCATTGCCTCAGATATGTGCGCGTCGGTTTTGCCCACATGACGAGAGTAGAGCGTGGTGTCGTCAGCAAATATGCCTATCTCAGTCTCAATGACATCAGGGAGGTAATTTATGAAAATGAGGAACAGTAGAGGTCCAAGAATGGATCCCTGGGGTACACAAGCATTTATGTCATGTTGCTTAGATGAACGGCCATCGAGGACAACCTGGATCTTTCTTTTTGTTAGGAAGGATTTGATTATATTAAATATTTGTCCAGTAATACCATATGAGTGCAGTTTTAGAAGCCCTCCATGCCAGACCTATTCAAAGGCCTTGAATATATCACAAGATAATGCCCTAGCTTTACCTGCCTTGTCCAGTGTATGATATATGAGTTCATAGATGACCGTTATGATATCTGCGGTAGATCGTGCTTGTCTAAATCCATATTGATGATCAGAAAGAAGTTTAGCATTAACTAGGTGCCGGACTATCGCTATATTGATTAATGATTCAAAGATTTTAGCAAAGGTCGTGAGTAGACTGATTGGGCGGTAGTTTAGAGGATCAGTTCTATCTCCAGAATTCTTGAAGACTGGTACCACAGAGGCAATTTTCCAACAAGATTCAGCAAGGCATTTGTTGTATTGTTTGGAGAAGATAGGGGCCAGCTCAGCAGAGCATTTCTTTATTACTATTACTGGTATAAGATCAGGCCCACAGGCTTTGGAGGTGTCAAGGTTTTTTATGATGTCTTTGACCTGAGATGGGGTGATGGCCAGGTTTTCAAGTGTGGCTTCAGTCCGTAATGGGAATTTAGGGATGTTGTGGTTTGCTGAGTCCAAAGTGGAGTTTAAGGCAAAACGCTAGACAAGTAGTTCAGTTTTATCAGTTGTCATGCAAACAACATCGATGTGATTTTATCGCAGGGGAATTGTCGATTGTCCATTGTCTATCACACTATTGTAGATTTTCCAGAAATCATGAGTACCTAGTTTCTGTGACTGAATGCGTTTTTTGGTTATCTCTGTATACCTTCTTTTTGCTTCATCTATCACTGCTTTGCAATCATTTCTTGCCTCTATAAATTTCTGTCTATTCGTAGTTGACTTATGGCTGCCGAGTTTTCGGAATGCCTTCTGCCTCTCAGCAATAGCAGCTGCACATTCTGATGTGAACTATTGAGGAGAGTGGGGTTTGCGGAAGAATTTTCGCGTGGGGATATAAGCATCAATGCCTGATTTGACCCATTCAGTTAGCTTATTTGCACACTGATCAGCAGGGAGCGAGAAGGTTTCACCCCATGGTGCGTCGCTGATGTGATCCCTGAGGGATTAAAAATCAGCCTGCTTATAGTTTCTCGTCGTTTTAAGCAGCGGCTCTTCAGTTTCTGGACGAGGTTTTAAGGTGATAAGTATCATTACCACAACGTAATCAGAGCTTCCGAGCAGACTATGGGCATTTGCCACACAAGCCTCTGGTAGTAAGATCAAGAACAGGTCGAGAAGTGAGGCTTGCTGGTCCGCACAACCAGTAAGGCGAGTCGGAAAAGTGACAGTCTGTGAGAGGTCGTGAGCTGAGGAGAAATTAAACGTAGAGTTCCCAGCTGCAGCAGTAACGCTGGAGAATCCCAACCAGTCACGGTGGTATCCATTAAAATCCCCAAATACATGTATTTGGGCACATTCGAGTTAAGTGAGAGTGCTCTATCTAAGCTTACAGAGACAGTCAAGCAGGGTACAGTCCTAGGTCGAAGGAGAACGATATAAGAAATATAAATAACTAATTATGTGATGTAAGGTCCATCAAAGCACATGTAGGCTTGGCCATCTGATTCTAACCTATGTGTTCCAGTCAAGGGGAGTGTGTTCCGAACATAAACTCCTAGCCCGTGCATATGTTTGTAAGAGTCCTTACGCTAGAGTGGAAGCTAATCAGTCATGTAAATGAGAGGAGATTGGGGATTGAAGGTTCGTTTCACTTAGTGCTAGGATATCCGGGGAGTTTGCCAGGAGAAAAGTTTCTACGTCGTTAATGTTGGTTCTAAGTCCCCGGATATTTGTGAATGCGAACCTCAAGGGCGAAAGCGAAGGTGTTTTTTGTTGGGTGTCTGGTTCAGGTTTTGTTTTTATTTTGTAAATTCATGCTTTTTTTAGATAGAGTGGGGAGGGCAAAGTAGGTGCTTGTTAGGTGCCAATAAACTCACACAGTCAGTCCATTAGTCGTGACTTAGTCCATGGGGTTGTGGCCTCGGGAAAGCCCACCGAGGATAACTGTAGGGTCCATTTCCATGCGCGGCATGGCACGTACAGTTACACACGATATTATGCAACTGTTGACGGAGCAGCCGTTCTTAGCGCTATATAAGAATTAGGGCTTTTAACTACCAGTCGGAAACAGCAAGCCAGACAAGCTGTCTAACCTGTCGGAACAAGAGCGACCCAGACTAGTCATGTAGAACTTTCCCCAAGTTGCCTAGATAGAGAGAAAGAGAGACAGCGTACATTACCCTAGTCAAGAAACAAGGCCAAACCCTAAGTGTCTTTAGAGTCGTTCCAGTTTTTGTACCTCGGCGCCTGGCTAATAGACAGAGAAGGAGTACGAAGGCCGGGCAATATGCAGAGCCCATCTACTCCTTAAGCAATTTTGCAAACCGGATACTTTGATGGAGATTCAAGCTCTAGGAAAGTTGTCGATCAAGATTACGGAGGCCTCCCTCCCCAACGGTTTGCTGCCAAAACGTAAGTGGTTAGTAGCAAGGTTTTATTATCAGAGTTTTCCTTCTCTTAGATGGAGACCTGACAAGGTCTACGGGTCCAACACTCCGAGAGAGGATAGTCTTCGCCCGTTTTCTAGTCGGGTATTCCTGAGCCCCCGCAGGTGTAAGAAAAAAGATTTCATCCCCCCCCCACACACACACATATATATATATATATATATATATATATATATATATATATATATATATATATATATATGTGTGTGTGTGTGTGTGTGCATATGTAGATAAGAATAAGTTCGCTGTACACTTAGACTGGGAACAGAAATTTGAAGATATGTTTCCTTCTCACAAGTTAGTACAGATAAGAGATAAACAGCCAGTGGGGTAACAACTGAGAAAAACTAGTTAACTATTGATACAATGAAGTCTGCGGTGATAATGGAGTAAATTGAAACTCAAAATTAAATTAAAAATACACAAGGTAAATGCTAGTAACTTTGGTAGCATGATTAGAAATTAGTAAAAAATGCCAAATACATTAAGATACTTAAAAAGAATAGAAACTCAGCTGAAAACTTTGGTGAGTCTTTTTCATTTCAAGAGCCATGTGTCTGACATTAATTGAAAGCCGGCTACTTTGCTAATGACCCCTTCAAGAAAACGATACTATACACATCTGAGAGGAAGGTGATGGGAGGTGGGAGGTGTGTATGTCGAGGGTGGTTGGAACTTTGTTTTCTAACATGTTTGGCTATCAATATTTCAATTTTTTTCCATTTAGCTATAAGAACATCGAATTTTACAGCCAGTAGAGGGATACTAGTTCACTATTTATAAAATTAAAGGCTACGGAGAAGATAGGATGAATTGAAACTCAAGAGTAAAAAAAAATTAAATAAAGAAAAAAGTTTTAAAAAACACAAGGTAAATACTAGTAATTTTGGTAACATGATTAGAAATTCAAAAGAACGTACGTCTGGTGTTTTGCTGATCTATATATGCTCTGAACATACGTTCCACTGTTAATGGAAGAAGGATGGTCTTGATAGACTGCCCTTATGACCCCTTTTATGACCGAGGATTCTTCGGCCTCTGTGGCTATTTTTGAAAGAAAAAGAAAGAAAAACTTTCAAATTATATTTTATTTAGTTTAGTGAATGTTCATATCTTTAGTCAGGACTAAAACGATTTGGTTGTTTTATTGTACGACTAGTTCGTCGTGGCAGTACCGGTGATGTCAACAATGTGGCGCGCCGCTCATAGTCAGATAAATCTTTTGTGCAAATGAGTTATTTAGACCTATTCTATCATTGGATGATGCATCTGAAGGCATGTTCAGTTCCGCCTCCATGTCCTGACTTGTTTCAAATTGGAGGTTGAGACCCTGACCTTGTGATACAAGAACGAGATCTCACTTTATCCTGGTGACGACGAACAACACGTCCATCTTTCAGTCTGATCAAAAAGGATAAGGGGGATTCTATTTCCAGAAATTAACCGACCAATCACATGGGCTCAGAATCAAAGTTCTGCGTAAAGACTGCCAGGTCTTCATAAAATGAACGCATTTGAGCAGATCTATCATGGTATAATTTTTAGTCGTCTTGACTATGGTGCACACTGGTCGAAGTGGCAGGCCTCATGCGGCCCTGATTGGTGCGTAATATTTGCTTCATCAATAACTCTACCGGAGTAGTTCTTGTAAATGTGTGTTGTGTTGTCCGGTACGTGAGAAAATAAACTTGATATCTTTATTTCCAGAGTTCCTCCTGGGATCCTCTGTTATCCATTTTTGACTAGTCCAACTAAGCGTTAAGCTAGATCATTTGAAGCCTGATGATGTGGACTTACAAGTTTGTGTCTGATGCCGGTTCGTTTTGTGAACTCTGCAAACTCTGAACTGGTATAACACGGACTATTGTCGCTGACCAGAATATGCGGGAGACCATGGGTTGCAAAACATTGTGGTGGTTGGTGTATCTGTACTTGCTGTGTGCAGGTCGATCAATTTTGAATGTGCGTCTGCGATGACAAGCAAGCTTTTGCCATTATAATCTGCATAGTCCACATTAACGCGATGCCAAGTTCCACTGGCCACTCCCAGTGGTGTAGTGGTGCCTTAACAGGTAAATCTTTAGATATTGGCACGGGTATCAGTTGTTAACTCTCTCTTCGACATTGTCATCGATACCAGGCCCCCTTACAGTTAAGAGCAAGGACCTCCATCTTAAGCATGCCAGGATGGCATTGGTGAAGATCATCCAAAACTATTTCCCTCAGACGGTGGAAGATTACCACGCGCGAACCACACAGTAGACACCCTCCTTCCACGTTCAGTCCATTTTTTCGAGCATGGAATGGTAAATACGGAAGATCATGTGAAAGATCGTTTCTTCCCAATTGCACAGCTTGGCCGACATTCAAAAGAACAGTATTCTTGCGGGTATAGATTCATATGTCAATTAAGTCAGCGATAGATTTATCAAGACGGTCCATGAGATGTATAACAAAACTGGGCGTTGGAATATCAATAACCTCCTGTAGAGACAGGCGACTCATTGCATCAGCAGTGATAATGTGTGACCACAGCCTGTACTCAATTACTTAGTCATAAGCACTTATCAATAGTGACCATCGTATGATTCTGGGTAGTAGGCTGTTCAGAGTGGGATTTGTTGGACTGAAGAGGCTGATGAGTGGCTTATAATCTGTGTTGATGCGGAATGCACTGCCAAAAAGGTACTGATGAGATTCTTTCACTCGAGAGATTATGCGCAGGCTCTCCTTGTTCAAATGGCTGTAATTTTTCTATGCGGGTGACAGTGTTCTATAAGCAAACGCAACAGGCTTCTCTGACCCATCAGGTAAGACATGTTACAAAGCGGCCCGAACACCATATTGACTTGCATTGCATGCCAATATGGTGTTCCTTTTCAGCGTCATAATGGACCAAAATATTGTCACTCTGTAACGAATCCTTGGCTCGCTGAAAGGCTGTTGATTAGGTGCCCCCCATCTCCAAGAAACACCTTTCCACAGGAGGTAATAGAGAAGTCTTAGCTTATCCACGACATTGGGAATATATCTGGCGTAAAACTGGAAGAGGCCCAAAGAGCCTCGAGTTCTGTTTCATTTCGGGAAGCTGGTGCACCCCGGATGGTACGGATCTTTTCTTCTGTCAGATGAAAACTTTCAGAGTCGATCCAATGACCTAAGTATGTGACGGAAGATGACATGATTTCGCATTTGTCCAGACGAATACAGAGGTTTATTTAACGCTCTGTCAAGATTGTTCAAGTATTCAGAGTCTGTTGAACTTGTTATCAATATATCGTCCTTATAGCAGACGACATGTGGTTTATTTGTAAACAAATTATCCATGCAGCGCTGGTAGATGTCAGGAGCTGACTTTAATTAAAACTCAGGCGGTTGAACCTGTAGACACCCCGTTATGTGTTGATGGTGAGATTATGCGTTCAGTTTTCCTCTAACGGCATTTCTAGGAATACCGACCTCAGGTCAAACTTTGTGAACTTTTGCAAGTCCTAGATTCTGGGGATGGGGTACTGGTCGAAGTTGAAGCATTTATTGATTGTTATTTTGTAATCTCCACACACACGAATAGATTGATCAGTCTTAACAGCTGCTACTATCGGATAACCCCATTATGAGTAATTTACAGGGTTCAACAATGCCCATGGAATTCTAATCGATCCAGTTCTTTGTCCATCTTTTCACGCGAAACAAACGACACATGTCGAACCTTGTAATAAAACACACGTGTTACTTCGAAGCCAAGCTTTATTCAACTAAAAAATGTACGTTTTAAATTGATAAAAAACAAAATCCAGATTTCGGAACCTTTTCTATGTTGGAATCTTTTTCCCTTTTTAGGATTTATCTTACTAGAAATCTAAAAAATTAGCGATTCAATGAAAAAAATGAGTCATACAAGTTACGTAATTGACAAAAATTATCGATTATAAAATTAATTAATTAATTAATGAGTACCGCAAAAGTAATTAGAATTAGATAATTCTCTGATCTTCTGTAATTAAAAAAAATATTTTTGATTTTTAAATCTTTCATAATTTGCCATAATATAATTATACTTGTGACGTTTTTTTTAATGAAAATTGCTCCAGAAAAGGCATGAAGTCACTTAATGTAAGGATCTAAAAAAATATTACTTCAACGTAAAAAAAACAACAGCTAACGATGTGTTATATGGATAGCCTCCGACCTAGAAAACAGCAATACTTCCCCCTTTGTCAGTAACATCGTTCATGGAATATGATAACTAAAGGACAAAAACAGTTAGGCAGTTTCGGTTGCAGACAGACGCTACATCTTCGCTACAATAAGACATACCAGCAATCCCATAACCTAATGTCACGAGTCGCCATTACGACTGCTTTTAATTATAGATTTCTTAACTAAATTTCCTGCCGTTGTTCCTCTTATCTCACCTTTATTTTTTCATTTCTGCCATTGCAGATGAGTTTGTGTACTTTATTTATTTTTCTTTCTTTCTATTTTTCATTCCGACAGAAGAGTTATTTCCCCTCATTATGTTTTACGTTTTTTTAAAATATATTTTTTACTTGAATTCCTGTATTCGTCCCCTTTCTCTTTCTTTCCACCTTTCTTTCTTACTACCTGTCTTTTCTTTTTCTTTCATTGTTATATATTTATGTCAAAATGTTTTCTCAAAACTTCCGTTAATTTTTTAATCACGATCTCATTTTAATTCTTCTTCTTCTTCTTCTTCTTCTTCTTAATCTTTTTCTTCTTCTTCTTCTTCTTCTTCTTCTTCTTCTTCTTCTTCTGCAACCTTTATCAATGTCATCGTTCACTCTTTCACTTTCAAATCCGTTTGTCTTTGCTGCTTTGTATTTCATGGCGAGCCGTTTCACCCCCAAAATGCATGTTGAGACATGATAAGCTTCCGCCCTTTCTTTAGCTGAAGGCCAGAAACTAAAATATTTTTCCTTTTCGTTTTTCATTTATACGAAGCAAGAATTATTTATGGGATCCACACGCTGGGTAAAAGAAAAGATGAACGCGTGCGCGCGAACTTGTCTGCAACTAAATGTGGCATCAAGGGTTGTTTTACACTCACCAAAGTTTCATAAAAGATCGAGACAAAAAAAAAACCAAACTGATTAAATATACCATTCATCATTGTTTCTCCTTAAATAATCTCGGGTGGAAAATATTTCATCATAATAAAATTGTACTCGCGTTTAATTTTCACCCCCTGTTGGATGAGAAAATGCGTGTCATTATTTGTATTCTTTTTGTTTTACTACAGAGGATGATGTTCGTGGGGAAAGAAGGGAGGGGTGTTCTCCTGCTAAGACCTAAGTACAACTCACCGCCATTGACTATTTTTAAACTCCTCTTTATCTCTCTCCTCATTATCCATCTCTTCATTCTAGTTCTCTTTGACTGCCGAGATTGTAGCAACAAATGTCAAAAGAGAGAGAAGTAGAGAGAGAGAGTGAGAGAGAAGAGCGGTAGGGGTGGTGGTGTATGGGTGCAAAGCAACGAGAGAGGCACACATAATAACACTTACCATTCTACTTCTTACTCATACGCTTAGTGAACGCACTGAAACTAACACAGGCCGGGTGAGCGTTCTTTTCAATGCGCTGTAGTTAGTCAGTCACTTAACATGGGAGTTAGTAGCGTTACCGAACGACTGAAGAGAGGAGGAAAACTATAGCTTTTTAAGTTGCGTCGGACTACATACCAAAAGGAGAAAATATGAGAAAAACTACAACACCGCGGTTTGATTTCTTCATCGGGCGAGGGTCAATTAATTCGCGGCTTGATAATAATAATAATAATAATAATAATAATAATAAGTTTAGATTATAAAGAAGCAGAGGCAGTTTAGAAATTTCAACTAAAAGAGAAATAACAAATTGTTATTTTGGTAGAAACACAAAATGAGTGAAGAACAAGTCCAACTGCGACCCAGCAAAAAAGCAAGTCGTTTTGCGAAACGCAAAAAAGATCGAGCGAAACGCGCCCGGTCGGATGGATTCGTGTTGGGTCAGTCTTTAGCCGCGTCTGACGAGGACGACGATGGTCAAGGAACTGGAAACACCGATAAACCAGAAGAAAGTGATGCGACTATATTTCTTTGGTGGATTCGAAACCCTACCGTTCAAAGTCTGGGAAAGTTATGTCGCGCTATAAAATGTAGTGATGCAGACTGGATGAAGGAATTTTTGGAGTTTGATGGACTCGGTTTGTTATTTCAATGCCTTCGGCAGCTAACCGAGGTACGAACGCCGCATCTAAGTGATATGGTCCTTCGGATGGAATGTACAATGTGTATCAGGGAGGTAGCTAATTCGAAAATTGGTCTGGATTGTCTGCTGAGGAACAAGCACCGAAGGGACAACATTTTTGGACGGAGATTTGCAGCAGGTAAAATAGTTTTCATAATTACAAACTTTTTCCTCGTTATGATATTATGAAACGAAATCCAGTTTTAAACGGCGAAATTCCGTGCGGTGAGTTATGAGAATGTCTTTAAAAAAAAAGCTAAATATATTTTATTTGTAAAAATTTTACATTTTTATTTTCATATTTTTCTATTTTACCGACCTCTAAAATCTTTGTTTGTGATTCTTTACGACACTTTTGTTATATGCTTACGCAATTCGGGAAACAAATTTCTTCTTAAGAAGTGTATGGAACTATTCTTGGCTTTTAAAGAAGGCTTCATTTTACTATAAATTAACGTTTGAAACGAAACTTTTTTTTAAAGTTAAGAGAATTATTAGAAGGTTTATTCTTTCTAGAATCGTAAACTTTACCGCTTAATCAATAATAAACATAAGTGATGATTGGTCAGAAGTTCTGCCGTTTTTCACAACCAATTTCTTTCTCCGATTGTAATTAAAGTTTTGTTATGTTTTTCATCCTTAAAAATGAGTCAAAACTTAAAATTTTTATTAATCATCATAAAGTCGATGATATTTTATCATCTCACAAATCACTTGTACTTAGTGGAAACTACTTGAAATGAAGATATTAAATAATAACTAACGGGACCCGGTGTTTTCTAAATTCATCTGTATAATTTACTATTAATAATAATATTACTTTTTAAATAATAAATGTCTGTCAAGGCCAATACTATTTTAAAAAAATAGATTCTTTATCCTTCCGTACAAATAACTGTCACTGTCAGCTAAATATTTTTAAATAAATAAAAATAATACTTTTCATCTTTATTTAGTTATTTCAAAATGTAGAAACTTAATTATTTTTAAAACAATAAATATTCTCCGTATTCTTACCGTAAAAATAATTGCCAACTAAATATTTTTTTAATCGATAAAACGAATGCCACTTTTTAAAATGAAATGTATTTATTTTAAATTATACTGCCTTAGTCGACGGAGCGACACATTTTTCATTTTGGAACAATTCATTTTAAAATGGGTAGAGTCGGAATTTTTTTAATTTAACGATATCAGATTGATCACAAATCACCATATTTGCTTTTTGGACACTCACTTTTTAAGAATATGTGTGAAAGGTGATAACGTAAATACGAACATGCCTTAGTGTGTTATTACATAGATACTATATAAAATAACAAATATTTTCGTTTCAAAATTACACGATTTAATTTATTTTCGTGTTCAGAACAGTTTCTACTTGGCCAAATAGATTTATTATAAACGATCATTGATTGCTATTTTTATTCTTATTTTTTATTTTCTAAAATGTTCAATTTTTAAGTTATAAATAAAATGGATGTCCGCTGCGAACGCAGATTCCACGATATTATTATAAAATAAATAAATATCAAATTAATGTAACAATTGGATTCTTTCTCGTTAAATTTTACTAAAGAAAACTTATGTTGGATCTTGGTACAGAGCTTTGTTTTTAATTGCATCGCCAACCTGACGGCAAGACAGACAAATAGAAAGATAGAGACACAACACTTATATTACTGAATTTCTTTTTGTTGTTCTTCTTCTTCTTTCTTTCTTACTTTCTTTCTTGTTTTTCTTTTTCTTCAATAAAATAACTCACAAAATATTGTAAATTAAACATATTCAAATGCTGACTTCAAATCTTCAGCAACAATTGTCTATTACAATTCCATTTAAAAGAAACTGACAATCTGAAAAAAAAGTTTATACGCACATTTAAAAAAAACAAACAATCGATGTAATTTTTTAAGTAGTAGTTTTGTTTCGAACTTTGCATTCAATGGAAACGCAATTGTGTCTCATTGTGCTTTATGTATCTTTCTGTGTGTTTGTGTTTATGTATCCATGTCTGTGTATGTATTTGGGTGTGTGTGTTTATGTATTCGTTTCTCTGTATGTATTTCTGTTTCTTATTCATTTACTGTTAGGATTGAACAGTAAATTTCTGATTTCCCAGATGAATAAAAACTGTTGCTATTATTGCGCTCCTCCTTCGGGCGTGTACTGCTCCAAAAATATATACGCGTGTGCGGGTGCGGCATCTGTATGGGAACGAGGTGTGCGCGAGTTAGGGTTTGTGGGTGGGAAATGGTGTTCACTTTCCACATTCTTACTGATGCTGAAACTGCCAGTGTCAAGTCAACGGGATCACAACAGAATCAAAGTGTGTGTTTTAAAACTTTCATAATTAGATTGTTTTTGTCATTTTATTTCGCAAGACACACAAAATATTTTTTTAAAAAGTCATTTAATTACTGACCTATGTTTACCGGATACACATTTTAGTCTCATTCAACAATCTTAATAAAAAAACAGACACGTGCATCTCATATTCTGGGTCCATGAGTAAAACCGAAAATATATTTTGGTCCAGACAAATTTATGTTTCTTTCAACAGCAAACATCTTTCTCGATTTCTTCAATTTTGGTCTTATGCCAAACTAGAAAATAGCTTGCGATTTTCTTGTTTGAGGATCCAGTCACATTGTTTTGTCTTGCTATTAAATTAGTCATTTGATCAAAGTTTTCAACTAACCACCGAAGTTACTTAAAGTGAAAACTTTTGAATTACAGTTCGTTTGATTCAAATGAATCTGTTTTTCTTTACCTTGAAGGATTCGTTCGGTAAAGGCAAAGAACCAGAGGAGTGGTGATTTAAAGGGGAGGAACAGAGAGGGAGAGATGAAGAAATGAATGGGGAGTGTAATGGAGAGATTAAGAAATCAGAAGAGAAAGGTAAGAAATAAATAATAAAATAAAGGGGGAGATGAGGAAGGAAATAGAAAGAGAGTGAGCAAGAAAGGGAGACATTAAGAAGAAAGAAATGGAAAGAGAGAGATTCTTTATTTCTTTACCTTTTACTCAACAGAGGAGTGGTGATTGAAAGGAGTGGAAAGGAGGAGAGATAAAGAAAGAAATAGGAAGAAAGAAAGAGAGAAGGAGGGGATAACGAAACGAGTTAGAATCAATGAAACTTTGGATTGTTGCCCATTTGCCGCGATTGAAGCAACAGTTGTTGATTGTTTTTTGTTTTTTAGTTGAAGTCTGCAATAAAACCAGACGAGAATTAATTGTTGATTAAGTCGAGTAATTTGTGTGAGAGAACAAAAAAAATCTTCCAAAACAAAAATAGACAAATGTCTAACTGCATCAATTAGAAATGAACAATTCGGTAAAGGCAATTGTTAGGTATTTACATTTTTTCTGAAATAATTCTTGCAGTTTCTAGATTTAACTATTTAAATATATTGCAATATATGGATTAAAGGATTTGTTAGTGAAAAAAATTGACAAAAAATAAATATTTTTTGAGATTATCCACCTTTCAATTTCGGTGGAAAAAAGTTTACTTGAAACTTCCCAAAACTGCAAAAATTTATTGGCAAAAAATAGCAAAGTGTAACGAGTCATGTAAATAGACAGTTAGGAGATGTGGATGTCAATATACCGTCTGAATGTTTATCGAAAGCGACTTTAAATCTGGATATGGTAGGCATCGTCACAAACTCCACTTATAGGCTGTTCCAGGGAGCAGAATATGGACAGAGAATGCTGTTTCTCTTCTACGGAGATGAAAGGGCCTATAGTATATATTTTGCAGAGTTCCGTTGAGACACCGACTTGGCGTTGGGGTGAAAAACCTTTCAAAGAATAGATTTAAATTCTCGTTGATGATGTTTTACGCCAGAATCGCGTCCCATCGCATCCTCAACTGCTCATGTGACAAATAAATTTCCAAAGATCGGCGACCATGATGCATCCAGCGCTGCCTGGAACTGCTGGCTGACCACGGCTGCTGGCAGCCTATTCTACGGTGTAGCAACCCGAACCGAAAAAGACGCCCTCCGACGATTAAGCCGAAATCGTTTCAAGTACAGCTTCTTTGATTTTCCATAAAGCTCTCTCTGGGGAGCTGGTGTGACGAAAGGGTCGTGAGACACATTGCAGTTGTTGCGCATGATATTAAAGCCGAGAATAAGGTCGGCATGCAGTCACCTATGCTCCAGCGAGTACAGGTTGAGGGCATCCAATTATTATTCGTAGGACTTTGTGTGCAGCCCCTGAACTCGACCCTAAACACGCCCCAGTTGCTGGATATTGCGAAAAAAATAGGATGATGAAGTTTGGATGTCATATTCCAGAATACATCGCACCAGAGACACATAAAGCGGTAGGAAGATATTGACTGTCACGGTGGCAAAAGAGCGGTAGATGAGAAACCGAACACTGCGAGTCTTATTTGTCTCTTGAATGTATTGGGCAGTAAAGGAAATTGAGTACTCGACAACAACACCGAAGTCTTTGGACTGTGTTGTTTCGTCCAGAATCAACCGGGCAGGTTCAAAATCATATGATTATATGATTCAATGCTGCCGATTCTAAAGGCATAAACCATTCGACTTGGATAAGCAAGTGAAATTGACAATTGATGAAATACGTACACATAGATATAAAGAATATTACATAAACCAGAAATTAAAAACCATTTGATTAACAAATATCTTGAAATAATGAATCGTAACTTGTTCTTGGCCTTTTGGCTAAGATCAAAGTGTAGTATCTGTTCCGATGGATACTGCACCCCATAGACTGGTATTGTCTTGGCCTTCGGGGCTTGATTTACGCCGGTCTATGGGTCTATCCTGTGCAGTTCTAGGAGGTCGACCCTCCCAGGCTTCGCCTCCCCTCTTTGGGGAGGAGTAAGTTTATTGCTTACTGCCTGAGGCGCCCCTACCGGGGAATGCCGACGGGGCTGCCCAGGCAATTTTTAATGGCCAGAGTGCTCACCTCTCGGGCGCTGGCTTTTCAAACCCTACTTTCCCTACCCGACCTTGGGTCACATCTTACTTGTGGGAGTAAGATAAAACTGGACTTGTGCCTAACTCCTGGAGAGGAGTAAATAAATACTCACCATCAGGAATTGTACTTGATGACCTTGTCATTATGTATTTTATCTTTTATTTTTGTAGCCAAACTATTTTTTAGTTTCGATTTTAACTTTGAGGAGAATGAATTTGTCACTAAATATTTTGGGATCTTATCTTTCATGATAAATGCCTTGAGCAATCAGGAAACCAATTTTTTCTTGGTTTGTCTTAATTCTTATCTTTTAGCTGTACAATTTCGTTTTACTCAACCAGATTTGTTTTTCTTATGTTTTTGTTGAAAGATACATTTTATTTACATGAGTCAAAGCATTCTTTATGTCAAGTTTTAGTTTTTAATATCAGTTTAGTAGAATATATTTCTTATAACCAACATATTTCAATTTGTTTTATTGAATCGTCAAATGCTTTAAGAAATGTTTGGATTAAAATATCTTCTTAGTTAAATTCGCTGATATTCTTAATTATTCCCTTGCAAAGTTACCAACAATATTTTAAGATGTCACGAGTGATTTTATGAGCAAAATAATATTTTACACGCACATGCTGTGCACACACGCACACATGCACACTACACACCACACACCTCCATGCACACTGACTACACTCATACATACAGAAATGCACACGCTATATTGAATTAAATTGGCATTCCTATTTTTCCTTTATTATGCTGAGACGAAATTTCGTCTCTTTGTGTATCAATAGGATAATATTTGTATCAAATATCGAACCTCTATTGAATTCACACAACACATTAAAAGATAAATTACATTCGTATGCTGTTTTTGTTTGTATTGAGAGGGGCGACATAAATGTTGCCAACATCAATAAGTGAAAGTGATTCTATGGAACCGACTGGATTCGAACTTGGGACCTCCAGGTTCTAAGCCTATCTAATTATATATTTAACCACTGTCATATCTTATTTTTAATAAAATGTGGTAGTTTATAAATAAAAACGTTTTTTTTTTTTTAATTCATAAACGAATACTTTAGAACTGATAATATTTGATTCAGTAGATTCTCACATTATACTTTTTGCAAAAGGTCAACATTTACATAAATCCTCTTCCCTCTCTTAATTACAGTTTGTTCGTGATACGGAAGGCTGAGAAATAAGTTATTGGACGCTCCAACAGAGATTTCTTCTCTTTACATAATGCTTTCTCTTTAGCAAGTTTTTCAAGATAATCGTTCATATTTATTCAACAAGATTTAGGTCACATTGGGTTTACCATAGTTCTGTAATCTGAATTTAGATAATATATATCTAAACAAAGTAATGGTATGCGATTAATTTCCTGACGAACATAAAAGTCACATTTATCAACCATTTTCTCTTCGTGATGATTCTTAAATTTCTCATTATATATACATGGAGTTTGATTACTTGAGCATTGGGAGTTATCCAGTTTTAAAAAACACAGAGAAATGTTGAAGTTATAATAAGCTTGTAGAATGTTGTGGAGTTACAAACCTTTTATTACCAAATGATATAAGTCCCAAAATTACATAAAAAGTGTCTATTTATTTGTTATAGCGCGAATAAAATGATATAGATTATTTCACCTATTGTGTGTTGAGTGCAGTTATTTCTATAAATGTTGGACTACGATACAACAGATTGGCGGGAGTTTTGTATTGACCTAAGCGATATTAACAATTTTGTATTGACCTAAGCGGTATTGATAATTTTGTATTGCTCTAAGCTGTATTGATAATTTTGTATTGCTCAAAGCTGTATTGATAATTTTGTATTGCTCTAAGATGTATTGATAATTTTGTATTGCTCTAAGCGGTATTGATAATTTTGTATTGTTCTAAGCGGTATTGATAATTTTGTATTGTTCTAAGCGGTATTGATAATTTTGTATTGACCTAAGCGGTATTAATAAAATTATGAACAGAGACTATAAGAAAGTTCAAGTAAAAGAATACATTGAGAACTTTAAAAGTGGTATTTTGGAAGTTTTATTACAGCAAAAAAAACCTGCATAGATAGACTAAGAAAGACTTGAAAAGCAGTAAAGATATAGAAAACACTCGACAAACAGTACCGAGATGATTTCCAACAACAAGAGAAATCCTTTTCAAAACACTTGGTTAACTACTCTTAAGAACTTTAGTAAGTTAATTCGAACTCTTTTCTCCAGGATTCTGTAATCGATCCAATCGGAAAATTTAAAGAAAAAGCGGTCACATTTGTAGCATAGTTTTGAAGATACAAGGAATTTTTTAAAGATAGTTAAGGCGAGTAAAAAGTTCGACTATTACTTGGGAAAATTTGAACCATTAAACATGAAAAGTATGCTTATTACATACTACAAAAAGACAGTAGATATTTTGTTTCAAGTAACCATTTTACTGTTGATAGAGATTCGAGACGAAAGGGATTCAATTTTCAACGCCTGTTCGCAAGTCGATAATCTAACCGAAATAGAATAAGAAATTTTAGAATTTCAGAGTCTCTCGAGATATGTTCAAATACCTCATATTTGTACAAGTTTTAACGTTTCCCAGCACGTATACTATCAAAACTCGAACAAGATACGAAAGTAACATTACAAAATATCGCTAAAGAACGTCCACGAATAATAAATTTACGAGGAGAGATATTTCACTTATACACTCAGTGGAAAGAAACGAGCAAGATAAAATGTTTTTCAAAAGTAATTTTTGTTATGGATGTGGTCCAATACATTTATATAAAGTAAGGAGTATCATAATTGTGGTAATGAAAGACATAAATTCTCACATTGAACCGAGAAAGAAAAGTAATTCGAAATTTAAAAAATACTGTTAAGTTTATATTAGATGAAAGGCATCTACTGCGATGATTCGTAAATGTGAAAATCGAAGTAATAAATGTTTGATTTCAATTAGATACAAGGCCTTTTTTGACAATAATAGTTAAATTAATGCTGATAATCATACACAGATCAATGATAATTACTTAAAAAAACTAACCCGCAAAATAACCGGTAAAATTCGTCATAGATCAATACCGGAACCTATTCAAAACGGGCTGGACGGAGTTATTTGATTCATGGAATCTGCCAATAAACACGTTTGGCAATAGCATAAAAGCATCCAAATATGCAGATAGTTTAAAAAGGGAATTTAATATTTTCCTGGTATTTTTCTAAAAGTTTAAGAATGTACTCAAAGGCAACATAAACATCTGAATACAAAAATAATAAACAACCTATTTTTCCACCAAAACGATAAGTAACCTTCACAGCTCGAGAAATAATAACAATAACGAAAAATTGAAACAATATTGAATTCAGAAGAGTACATATATTTCTATTTATATAAAGTTAGGTATGTGTATATATTTATATAATTATATTTGTATCAAGTATATGTTTATATATTTCTATTTATATAAAGTTAAGTATATATATATATATGTTTATATATTTCTATTTATATAAATTTAGGTATGTGTATATACCTATATATTTCTATTTATATAAAGTTAGGTATGTGTATATGTTTATATATTTCTATTTATATAAAGTTAAGTATATATATATGTTTACATATTTCTATTTATATACATTTAGGTATGTGTATATATCTATATATTTCTATTTATATAAAGTTAGGTATGTGTATATGTTTATATATTTCTATTTATATAATGTTGAGTATGTGTATATATCTATATATTTCTATTTATATAAAGTTAGGTATGTGTATATGTTTATATATTTCTATTTATATAATGTTGAGTATGTGTATATATCTATATATTTCTATTCATATGAAGTTAGGTATATGTATATATTTATATATTTCTATTTATATAAAGTTAGGTATGTGTATATTTTTATATATTTCTTTTCATATGAAGTTAGGTATGTGTATATTTTTATATATTTCTTTTTATATAAAGTTAGGTACATATATATGTTTATATATTTCTATTTATATAAAATATGGTATGTGTATATGTTTATATATTTATATGTATGTAATTGACTTCTAAACTAATTAATCGATCAGTACGAATCTTGGAACATTTCTGCGAGGCATAATCGGTGATAATGTTGGGTATATTTAGTTTAATTTCGTTTAATACAAATTTGCAAAGAGGGCGCGAAAGCCCTATGTTAATATTTAGACACCTTCCATTTTTAGAGAAATTTTAACAATACGTATTTGACATCAATTAATAAATATTCCCAAAGTTTCAGTTTCTTTGGAGTATTTGAATGGGTTTGGGGGGGATAACATAGGTACAGCGGCCAATTCGAAAATTCAAATACATCAAATTTGTATTGAATGTGATTGATAATTATAAGATACCAATTTAACAAGATTCCATGAATTTCAATGTCTTCTTAAGACTCTTTAAGCTTAATCCTTATAGTTAGACATTTTCATTGTGCGATGAATTTTTATGAATTTTGACGATTTTAAACAAAAGGTTTAGTATTGTTATATATTTTTTTAAATCTTCGTAAGAAACATAAAAGTGACACAGAACTGTAATGTACGAGGAATTAATTTTACCTTTCATGTGACAGGTATTCTTCTAGTAAGCTTATAACACAAACATAGGGAAGTTTTGTAAACCAATATCGAACGTAGAGAAAGGAGCGATAAAATTCCATAAAACTAATCACAGAAAAAACGAAAACATTTCCAAAATTATAAAATTATAAAATTACAAAATAACAAACTTACAAAATTACACTATTTAAAAAAAAGATGGTGGAAACTTCCGTGAAACAACTGGAATTATTTTTTGATCTGGGATGTACGGATCTTGATTAGGAATGAAATTCTATTAATTAGGGATGCAAGAGTTTTGATTAGAGATGCAATATTCTGGATTAAAGATGTAAGGCGTGTGATTAGGTGTGCAAAGTCCTTAATTAAGGATGCAAGTGTTTTTTTTTATTAGGGATGCAATATCCTTACTTAGAGATGCAATGGTTTTAGTTAGACATTCAACGTAAAGTTCAATATATTTAGACAGATGGCTCATCAACCCAGTTCCAAAGATCTGTTTGTGGTGAAATTGTTTTAAAAAAAGTAAGGTTTATTCTATTTTTATTAATGCATACCTGTTTCGATTGATTCATCTATGTTGTCACTTTTTATAAATAAAATATAGATGGGGGAGAGGAAGAGGGGGATAACGATAAATCAATGTAAAAAAATACTTGCCAACTTTTATCTAGATAAGCTGAAGAATTATGAAAAAAAGTGAAAGTATTTATATTTATTTGTGTTTCATGTATCTGTGCACACATATCTGTGCATGTATATGTCCAGGGTGAAGTGGGGATGATATTTATCCACCTCCCGAGGCAGAGATGGTTTCTGAAGTCATTTTTACTATGAGTTGCCCAGAGTATTTCGATACCAAGGGTCGTTAGAAAATTTGCTTCTTTCCTGCAACATACTTCTATGAATCGAATCGCAAGATAGACCCGACAATTATATTAATCACAGTTGCCTACGTGTGTGTGTGGTGGTGTATTAGTGTGTATAAAGAAACGAACGCATGTTTATTAAGATCCATGGCGTCCAAAACTTTAAGGGGGAGATTAAGAATATGTTCAAGCTTTTCGGACTACGAAATAAGCTGAAGTCATGAAGTAGATACCTATTCTACCTATTAATACTCTACATCTTTATTGACGTAATTAAAAAAATAATGCGTATATTTTTTGTAATACT
Source organism: Sepiola atlantica (assembly GCA_963556195.1). NCBI lineage: Eukaryota > Metazoa > Mollusca > Cephalopoda > Sepiida > Sepiolidae > Sepiola > Sepiola atlantica. Next base: position 124,991,633 of record OY744521.1, read on the forward strand.
TGTCTTTTAAAATGAAATACATTATTGAAATAAACAAATCCTTTATTAACGAGATATAAAAAACGTAATATAATTTTGTTTGCTTGTAATATTACTCTACAAAAGAAAGAACTGTTTTTCTCTAATAATATTGAAAAAAAAAAACGCAAATCCGGATTACATTTAAAATACAGTCATACTGAGTCCGTTGTTGCAACACGTGTTTGTCAGAATGTGCACTAAACGTCATAATATCTCCTTATCTTTGTCTCTTGTTTTCTTTACAAAAAAAACCCGAGGGAGCGGGTTGGCTTTGACCTGTAGATTGTAGTTTGGTGACCATAAGTTAGCTGATAATTATATAGATTAAATCCACTGTAGTATTTAGTAAACATTTGTGCAGAATTAATTAAACTTTTATTCCTCGGCTAAACACGAGATTTATAAAAGGAAATTGTAATTAAACTTTCCACACTTTCTGTTTATGAGATATTGCCAATCTCTCGCTCTCTCACTATATATATATATATATATATATATATATATATATATATATATATATATATATATATATATATATATATATATATATCCACACACTTATATATATGTGTGTGTGTATGTTTATATATATATATATATATATATATATATATATATATATATCCACACACTTATATATATGTGTGTGTGTATGTTTATATATATATATATATATATATATATATATATATATATATATATATATATATCCACACACTTATATATATGTGTATGTTTATGAATTTATATAAATACATATATTTTAGTTTCAATTACAACAGCATCTACCCTTACTCGTACGATCTAACAGTTAAATGTTTCAATAAGTCTGGCTAGTTTATCGTAGCCGGCGAATGTCTTTTCAACTCCTCGAAATTAAAATAAGCTTAAAAATTAAAGCAAAACTTAACACACACACACACACACGCACACACTCATCATCATCATTATCATCGGTTTAACGTCCGTTTCCATACTGGCATTTGTTGGACGGCTTTTAGAACTTGACTTCCAAACTAACCTATCTCTGGCCAGGTCTTTATGTATCCCCCTTACTCTCAAATCCATATTTTCACTCGCTCCCATGTTTCCCTTGGCTTTCCCCTGTTAATTGAACATGCTACCTCAACTCTTCCACATATACAAACCCAAGAACTCTCATTCATCCTTTTAGAGTGGCCATACCATCGACGTCTCCTGTTCTGCACACATCTCCCTATACTGTATGTATACTTCACCATCAAGATATACTTTCCCCATACTTGAGTTCTAATCCATCTTCTTTGTCTTACATTTCTTGCATACAAACTGGTTATCCTCTCTTAACCTACCAGTAATTCCACTTAACTTCTTGTGCACCCAATGCTTACAATACCAAACAAATTGAATCGCAGCAAACTAACCAGAGGAACGTTCCTCTTTTTGCAATACTGATCATAACTTTGGTCTTGGATACATTCACTCTCACACATTTACTTTTCATAGCATTCCTCCAAGTCTTTAACTTAACAAGTAGATCTTCCATTGTTTCACAGGCAAGTACTAAATTATCACCATACAGCATCTATTCAAGACAATCCGTACGAAACTCCGTGGACAATGTTTTTGAGACACAGATGAAAAGCAGAATATGAATGCATCTTCGAATAGATAATGTTTCACAACTTCGATTGGCAGCTGCCATGTTTCAACCAGTCTGGTCCTACATTAATGGAAGCGTCAATAGTTGTAGATGATCATTAATTGAATGTAGCAGACAAATTCACATACTCTTGGAGAACCATCAACAGACATATTACTCCTGAGGACGAGATATAATATCGCTTAAAAAAAGCAACAGGTGCATTTACAACTCTAAAAGATTGAGTATATCCTATGATTGTATGTATCACAGACACTTGAACAATTTAAAGAGTTTCAATCAACGCTATTCAAGATCAATTCTTGGCATTTACTGGATATCACACACTCCGGACACTATCGTCTCTTAATGAACTTCTGCAAACATTACACAACGTAACAATTTTTTACAAAAGTTTTGTTTATTGTATATTTTACTGTTTTTTAATCAATTTTCTCTGCTGATTCCAAAAATGCTATTATTTTTTCTGTATAATCGACCGTTATAGAAAAACATCGCTTTTCAATGTCATCATATATTGGAAAATGCTATATGTTCTGCTACTAAATGTATATCTAATTTTCTCTTTCAAATCAATTACTAAGTTCTGTTTTTATTAAGATGGTTACTAGAGGATATAAAAATTATCCAGATACATTTAGCTATGTGTGTGGTTATTATATTGAAAAAAAAGCAGGTCCAAATTGTGGATAGCATACATACTCTATTTTCGGTGACCATGAAATAACTTGCTAACAGGTGACTGAGATGTCATGCTACAATTTCTATGATAACTGTCACTTGACTGAGTGTCACTCGACTGAGTGTCACTCGACTGAGTGTCACTCGACTGAGTGGCACTCCATTGAATAGCACTCCACTAGGATTAGTGAAATAGTTTGTGAAGGCCTTATATTTTGGAGGAGAAGCTTTTCAAGAAATTTGTCTCGTGTTTCCAAAGCTATCAGATGCTAAGATCAAAGGTGGTATATTTGTTGGACCTAAAGTAAATGCAATGTTGAAGTCGGAGAAACTTGAAAGAGCGATGACAAAAGTTGAAAAAGAAGCTTGGTGCGCATTTCGTGATGTAGTTCGTGGATTCTTAGGAAATCACAAGAATCCTAATTACAAACAACTGGTATCAAAGCTTATTGAGAACTTCTGGAAACTGGGCTGTCGTATGAGAATGAAATGAGAATGAGATGAGAATGCAATAAATGAACCTTTAAGTTCATTTTTTGCATTCTCATCTAGATTTCTTCCCCGAAAACTTGGGTGATAGCAGTGAAGAACATGGTGGGAGATTTCATCAGGACATCGCTACAATGGAAAGAAGATATCAAGGACGATGGGATACTGCGATGATGGGAGATTATATATGGTCTCTTGTCAGAAAAGATGAAAATGTTCACTTTAGAAAATCTCGATCACCAATGCACTACTAAATTTAAGAAAAGAGTTATCAAAGCATTTACATTTGTTTTGTTCTAACTAACATTGTATTTACTAAATACCATTCAATATATGAAAAAAGTACTAAATGCTGTGTAATTATCTTTACAACATACTGCTGTAGAGAAGGGCTGTGTATAAAACGCGAAAATATTAAATTAAGAAAAAAAAAATATCGATGTTATGCCAAAACGAATGTGATTTTTGAATTCAGTAGCAAAAAATACATATAAAAACATTAAAAATTCCAAATAAACAAAACATGTGTTACATTGTGTTATCGAAGTACACATTCACCTTCTCGGACTTCGCTTGGCTAGCAAATTTTCTCTTAAATGAGGTCGAATACCTAAGCAGATGTTCTACGCACTATTACTGTAACTAATGATTATACAGCGACGGTTATGATTTCTTGGTTGTATATATATTGCTAAAATGATGGTCCAGTTTGAAACGGTTTTAATATTAACGATTTTATCTCTCTCAAATATGTAAGCCAACCCATTAGCTGCTTTTTAAATTTCTGAGGTTATATGCTGGACAAAATCCCTAAATAATCGTTTCTGTTTAATATTTTTCAGTTATTTCAATTAAATTTAATTTTTTTCTAATATTTTGTGTTTTTCTTTTTAAACTGTTACAAAAAGGGAGGCACTAGTTATGAGTTTGTATGGAAAAAGAATTAGAAATGTAGAAATACGCTTCGACCGCATTTTAACTACTTTGGGAGAATATTACCTATATTAATAGTTTTTTGGTACTGTTTTGGAATAGTCGACCAAAAACTGACAGACGTGACATAGGGGCACTCAGTTCTACGTAATCGAACGGAAAATTACGAAAACGGAGGTTTTTTAAAACCAGACGACTTTAATGAATTAAAGTGATCAATTTCCGACTTCTGTCAACCACCGATTGTCATGGCAAAAAAAAACCACCCTACTCGTTTAAACTCTTCGGCCTAACATTCATAGGTAACATGAATTGGAACAAATAAATAGAAGACATTGCCAAGGCTGCTGCAATAAAGGTGGGCTCCCTCTACTGAGCTAGAACACTTCTCACACCTGACAGTATTCTATATTCCTACAAAGCCACCACCCGCCTATGCGTAGAGTATTGTTGTCACATCTGGGCTGGTGCACCATCCACTAGTCTCTCCCTCTTAGACAAGATCCAAAAAAGAGTTACTAATCTAATAGGTCCCTTACTAGCTCCAGCCCCTGTCCCATCGCCGCAATGTTGCATCCTTGTGCTTGTTTTACAAGTACTTCAATGGAATGTGCTCCAATGAGCTTGCTGCTCTAGTGCCCCCTCTCAACGTAAATACACTCGACCAACTCGACAATCAGCTAAATCCCATCGATTCACTGTGGACATCCCCAGATGCAGGAGAGCTTTCTACTCTAATAGCTTCTTTCTTCAAGCTGCCGGCCTTTAGAACTCCCTCCCTGCTCCCTGTTTCCCCGACTGTACCGAAATGCAGAAATTAAAAACTCATGTGAACAAACATCTAGCTGCACAGCTCCCAATTTGGATACCTCCCTAAACTTTCAACCTAATTTTCAGTAGTCCTGTACGTCTACTGTGGCAACTTGCATTGTTTGGGGTGAACTCAATTAAAAAAAAAAAAAAAAAGTTAATTAACGTTTTCTTATTTGCCTCTTTGATATAGCAGCATTTGTGTCCATTTATTCTTATTGATATTTCTGTTTTAATGTACTTTCCGTTTATTGTCGATCTTCACCCGATTTTGTTGATTTCTAGACTTTTGTTGTGTTGCCGTGATAACCGTGGCTTCATATATGCTCACCTGATTAAAGCTAAGGAGGCATCAATATGGATTTATGTAGTATAGCCCGTCCGAATTAAAAGGTTTTAAAATCGTAAATGCTGTCCATCTGTTCGCGGCTCCCTGTTTGTTATTGATGTTGATATCGTTCGTTGGTTAATTGCTTCACTGCTAGTTCTCCGTTACTCGTTGTTAGTACGTTAAAGACACAAAAATAAGAAAACATATAATTTGTTTTTAGTTGTAAAAAAGATGTCTTTCATTTTATTTTAGTTTTGAGAAATATGAAGTAATTTCTGTTGACAATTCATTCAGACTTTATTAGACAGACTGCGACACGCTACCGTCTGCTGGCCAGTTAGTGACTTCATTGCTGTTGTGTATGTGTGCGTTTTTTTTCTGTGTGTATTTATCCAGCTTTTAGTGCAAACTTGTTCGTT
>OY744521.1:125004458-125081958 GCA_963556195.1 Sepiola atlantica
AAGAAATATTCTTATCCGAATGTTGTAAAAATAACGAGATTTTACGAATAGTAAAAAAATATTGATCTTTTTTTATACATAAACTTACCAAAGTAATTCAACTAAGGAAACTAAATTGTCATCCATTTTTAATAAGAGTAACTCTTACAAACATAGGTTCACTCATTGGTAACTTGTCATAATAAATTTATCTAGGCTGACAAGAAAACAAAACATAATCCCGTGTTTATCAGAATTAGATTGTTTAGAAAGTTGCATCACTTAAACATCTAAACTCTCAAAAACTTCAGATTTGCTTATCATCCAGGTTCTTATTTACAAACATTGTTTTATTCATTTCAACTTATTCGATTATCTTGCATGTGAATTTGTCCCATTATTGTCTTACTATGATCGAAATATTAGCTGCGGTTTACTAATCTGCGTAGGGAATAATACATCATGTATGCAAAATTGTTCAAAAATTGATCGCGTTATCAGAATGGCTTTATCTATTCTGTAATTATGTATATCTCATTATTTCGTAAGAAAATGATTCATATAGATGAGATTTTCTGTTTCAACGAAATTGATTTATTGAATATTAAAACGTTTTTGATTAAATACTTATTTTCTGTTGCAAGTGATATTTGTGTCGGTAATAATTATTTCTAAGTATCATGTTCTTTATGACAATGGTAAACGTTATTTATAATTATGGCTTTCTTCTACCCTAAAAATAAAACTGGTGAGCTTGCATATCATTTGCTAGCTTTACTATCCTCAATGATTTTGGTTCAAACCGCTTTTCACCATTTTTAACTAAACAACCAGAACAACAACAACAATTTCGTTTTCTTTCTCTCTAAAAACAGTAAATTATCTTCATTGTCTATTTTTGGGATTGGTGAAATCTCAGCTGATCTAGGTTTTGTTTTGTTTTACTATTTACAATTAACTACTATAGCAAAAATAGTTTGGAAACACAGACACAATGAGAGAGATAATCATATGCACACGCACATATATAAATGCACACGTATACACACGCGTATATACATTTACTAATTAGTCACCGCTTATCAAGTTCCAAAGGTCACTCGAGGATAAACGTGAATGAGATTGCCAGTTGGCGAGGAAGAACATCTTGAAAGGATTGGAAACGATTGGTGAAATCGTCAGAATTCGATTATTTAAGTAGACGGCTCAACAAGAATTTGTTAACATGGAACCATGTTGTATTCAGCTTGGAAGCAGTCCCGTTGTATTGTATTCCACGGATGGGGATTTCTTGGAATGAAACTTTGTTTATGGAAGTACCATTTAGTTTTAGGTACACAGATGAAAAAAAAGGTTTTAGTGTTCTTCTTTACTAATGGGTAACCACATATCAAGGATAAGGGTTGTAGATAGACGAGGTTTTGCTGTGAAAATATTGAAGCTCAGTAGAGTACCTACTATGAAAATAATGATAGAGAAGAGAAAGACTAGCAACGTTCTATCTGTGAGAAAGGGGATGTAGAGAAGAAAAGAGATTATCCGCACTTGATTTCGAAGTAGACTTTAGTATTCAGTCAAGGCGAGAAAAAGTCCTCAGAGCAACACTTCATAAGATGTTGCAACGATATTCCATCTTAGGACGTATCTGACTTTTATCCAGGTAAAGGGTTGTGTCAGGATTGATAAATCGAGAAAATAATATACACCGGTTTCAGATAGGCGCATGAACAAATGCACACTCGTACACACGCATCAATGGATACTATACTAAAGTTGTGCTCATCAATGGATACTATACTAAAGTTGTGCTCATCAATGGATACTATACTAAAGTTGTGCTCATCAATGGATACTATACTAAAGTTGTGCTCATCAATGGATACTATACTAAAGTTGTGCTCATCAATGGATACTATACTAAAGTTGTGCTCATCAATGGATACTATACTAAAGTTGTGCTCATCAACGTTTAATGATACAAAATACGTGTTAAAATACTCTTTACTTGAGTTGTGTAAAAAAATCCATTTTAATTATTCTAATTAACTGTAAATAGTAATTAACTGAACAAGTTACCAATCCGTTGGCTATCTATGTATTTCTCTCACCCTCGCTTACTGTGTGTTGATTCAAGCACTCTCTAGTAGTTTGGAATCTCTCTGTGAGCATTTCGAGAAAGAGTGACTCTCTTCTTTTCAGCTAATTTACATAGTGTGTTCATACACATCACAAACTCGCGTATTAATTAAATAACAAAATATGAGACGCATTACGCCAGTATTATCCATAAGGATGCTGCTAGGAAAGTAAGCTCCCTCTACCGTGCTAGTAAACTTCTCACATCTGCCAGTATTCTATATCTCTACAAGGCCACTATCCGCCCGTTGAGTATTGTTGCCACATCTGGGCTAGTGCACCATCTACTAGTCTCTCCCTCTTAAACAGGGTTACAAATTCTATAATCTAATAGGTCCCGCACTATCCACCAAGCTCCAGACCATGTGCCATTACCTCAATGCTGTATCCCTGTGCTTGTTGTAAAAGTATTTCAATGGAATGTGCTCCGATGAACTGACTGCTCTCGTGCCTCCTTGACGTAAATCCACCCGAGCAAATCGACAATCAGTTAAATCTCACCCATTCACTGTAGAGGTCTCGAGATGCCGGACAGCTGTCTACTCTAATAGCTTCCTTTCTCGTTCTGTCAGTCTTTGGAACTCCTTCCCTACTCACTGTTTCCCTTTCTGTACCGATAGGCAGAAATTGAAATGTAATGTAAACAAACATCTCGCTGCAAAACTCCTCACTTCCGAAGCCCCCTTCAATCTCTGTTCCCTAATCCACCCTAGCCCCTTACGTCTCAGTGGCAATAAGCCATTGTTTGAGGTAAACTTAAGTTAATAATAATAATAAATTCCTTTATGTGTGTACATGGATATGTGTGTATTTATGTATATGCATATATATATATATATATATATATATATATATATATATATATATATATATATATATATATATATATACGGCTTTGTATATACGTGAGCATATAAATAAAGTTGATATATAGGTCAGTTTTAGAAATAACTTATCCGCTGACCGTTAACATATTTGGCCTCGCACGCATATAATTATACTTAGTCGACGTTGAAGATACTCTCAAGTAATGTAATAAAATGTATAAAAAGATTTGAAAGCGATCAAATGTACGCGATAAACTAAAATGATGAAAAGTAAAAGAAAAGGAGCAGCTCGAATGTGTAATTGGATATGAATCTTGCCTGTTTAACTATACACCTATCCCTTTCCCAACCGGGATAATACTCAGAATAAGGAAGTTTGTTATTTCTCATTTTATATTTTCTAAATGTCTGAGGAAGCTGGCTCTCGAAAGAAGGCGCAGCTGAAACATGTATGATATATTAACCAAAATGTTTGTATAAATAAGAAGTTATACTCAAAACAGCTGTACTTGTTATTGAGCACTTTTTATAAACACTGGAGTTTAATTGAATTAACATCTAGGAAAAAATAATACATTTACTTTATATATATATAATTTCATATCAAGTTCTCTCCAAAAATATTTTCATCTTAAATTAAAAATATCTGTGTAATTAATTTGCATGTATTATTTCTGTTTGCGTAACTCTAGCCTACTGACTACAGTCTATTCCTTTTAAAATAAAACAATTGAAATAAAACACAATAGTCCAAGTGTTTAATATTTATAAACTTGTTTTTTGCTTTCTCATTTTTATAATCTTCAGTTAAATAATGGATACAAGTAAATGAAAACAATCCCAGCACCAGTTTCGACTGATTAAACTTTTCAAAAGAAAGATTAAAAATGGAACATTTTAGGAGCAATTTTTATTTTATTTGTTGGCGTTTTCCTTTCATAAAATTTACGGCAATTTGACCTGTTTACTTTAAACAATTTCAAATTTCAGTTTCTGTTTTGGTGTTTGATGTTTACATTCATATTCTATCATAGCTGCTTTGACACCCTTTCAATTAAATGTTCATAATATACACAGTTTAATTAATTAGTTTACTATATACACACATATGCATGCATATATATATATATATATATATATATATATATATATATATATATATATATATATATATATATATATACTTACACGTGCACGCACATTAATACCTATTCGTACGTGTACCTCAATGCCAACATATTTAATTTATTATCGTATAATTTTGTTTCGGAATTAATATTATTAGGATTATTCGCTTGGTTGTTATCTTCACAATGCTACAACCGATGTAACTTTCGACCTTCTTCAAGCGCATATTTTGGAACTTTGAAGCTTTTAGTCGAACTTCAGAATCTTCATGTCGAACTCGAGAACGTGGACGCAATTTTAAACTGAACCCTTTAGTTAATCTACGGCGCTAAATTGTTCTTATTCCATCAACTATCGTAATACGATGGGCCCAAGTTGTACTGTTCATCTGGGTAATTCTAAAAACTCAATGTAAGGGAATTAAATCAAATAACTTTTGTTTCTCATCTGAGCAAAATAGCTATCCTTTGTATAAAAAATAAAATAAGCAAGAGAGTTTTCCTCTTTTGAAGTATAACAGAAAGCTTTTATTTCATAGTTGAGTTCATTCACAAATAAACAAACAGGTCTCGGACCAGAGCGGTTGACTCACCGATCCAATCCTCCTCTATACCAGTCGGCCACGCTGCTAGGCTCTCTGTTCTGCCTGCAATCAACGATGTACAGGTTAAATAGCTTTTGTTTACGTCATGAAACGTCATCCCTAAAGTCAAGCGCTGTAACCCGATCTTCCGCCCATCGCTTTCTCGGACAATAACAATTACTTTCCACAATAATTCTTTGTTCTTTTGTCCCTTTTATTTTTACTTCAAAACTGTCTGCAGGCGTCCTGCTTCATAACGTTACACTATAACCGGATAGAAGTGTTTAATTATGTTATGCTTATTTTAGGGTTATATCCTTACTACAGGTCATAATAACTAGGAATAAACCTTATAAGCGGGTCATGGTTGATATAATTACGAAAAAATGCACCTAAAGAAGGATGGAGATTACATCAATCGAAACATTCAATTGTATTTAAAAAATTAAGACATGATATTACAATACAAGTTTTACAATTATCGCCTCTTTCGTTCTTAAAATAATTGCCAAAATGCTAATCTGTTATTTTATTACTCGCCTTAAATTTGAGACATTTCTGTTCTGTGCAAAAATGTTTTTAATAAAGAAATTTCGCTTTGTTTTTGTAAATGTTTGATGGAATTTACACTTGCCTTTTGACTGATTTCTCTTTTCATGTATTCGTTTTAGTTTTGGAAAATCGGAATCCAATCGTGAAAATCCAAATCTTCGAGTTGATGTCTGCACTTTGCCTTTACTCAAAAGATGGGTACTACCTCACTTTAGATGCGTTGGAAAAATACAAAGTAAGTTTTAGTTTCTTTCTCCATGTTTTATGATTATATTCATTCTCTTGTTTTAATGCTAACAGTTTTAGGAATGTACTAACAGATAGATTCGGCGGTGCCTGGGTGTTAAATATGTTGGCATATTTTGTGTAAATTTATATCTTATATCTTATAGCTTCAAAATACATTATCATTAAAAATGTCTGAGAAAATTAAGCACTTAAACAAATATGGAACGCCGATTGCAGGACGAGTTCATAATGATGGACCAATTTCGGATATTTTAATTTGTTAAATAGTTTAAAACTTATTATAATTCACAGTATTTTTTTAAATATAGATATTGGGTTACATTGAGCGAATATAGAACACGAGTTTCGGGTTGAGAAGTTGTTAAGCTCCATTAAAATATTCACAATCGGAGATTTAAAAAATTATTTTGGTACTTTTATGCGCACCGTTAGATTCCGTGTGAAAGGTTACATTTAAAACTACATTACATTTATTTAAAAAATAATAGTATTTCTTATTGTATATACAGAAATTCAAGGATATGTGAATTCTAAGGAAGATGAAACAAATACACTTTAGACAAAACATGAATAAATTATCATAAAGACGAAATGTCATTTTGCAATTTTTACTGACTATTGTTTCCACATCAAAATGAAAAGAAAACATCCATTGTTTTATTTTAATTGATTCAATATCTAAGTTTACATAATATTGGCGTGTATTCTCTCTTTGAATAAAGTATACAAGTAGAACTTTTATATCTCTTGTGAATTAAAATTAATAAATATTCTACTTGTTATTTTTCTCTTTGCCATTATAACTAAAATATCATCAACATTATTTTCTAATTGTTTCTAAGGTCTTAAATAATAAGGTTCTTGATTCTAAAAGAAAAGAAAAGTACCTAATACAAGAGTAAGTCTCTATCCAATTTTACTAGAGAATAGTCAAATTTACACTAACATAAATGATAAAAATTAATAAATGAAATGTGTTAGTAGAAATGGAATAACCTGTCTCTCTCTCTCTCTCTCTCTCTCCCTCTCTCTCTCTCTCTCTCTCTCTATATATATATATATATATATATATATATATATATGAGGAGAAGTGCATGATATATAATAAAATGAAATACCGTGAGGATGCACGAAAAAGACAAAAGAAAAAAATCAATTAAATACAGGAATAAATCATCAAAAAACGAGATTTAAATTTGCATGATTTATTACTGTATTTAATTTTTCGTTTTTGTCTTTTACACACACACACACATATATATATATATATATATATATATATATATATATATATATATATATATATATATATATATACTAGCCAGAAAGAATGTGACCCGTTAGGTAATTCATTGAGCCCAGGTTAGGTTGTTTGAATCGGGATTAATCTTACTTGCAATCAACCCCTCCCGAAGGAGGAAATAATACCTAGGATGATTGTCTCCTAAGACCGAACCAAACCATATCTAATCCAGACAAAAGGGTAGGACCTCTTGCGAACCAGACTAGAATCAAAAGGTTTCTAGAATTTCTTGGCTAGTATGATAAGCAGACTCGGAAAGGCCCTTTACTTACATGCCTTCCACGAAGGAGAGAGTTGACTCAAGCTCAGTTGAAGTTGGGTGAAACAGCACCTTCTAGAGGGACATACTAGAAGAGCACAAAATCAAACTGCACCCCATTCCACAAAGTATAATCTGCCAAGAGACAAGACATACTTTAGGTTGCCAGAATTATGGCAAGAATTTTCGAAGGGAGAGAAGAGGGGGGGCAATAGAAAGCGAGAAGTAATAGAAACGGTATCAAATACGAGCTGGGGCTACATTACATGCCTAAGTCAATCAAATACGTTTTAGTGTCTAAACAAAAGGATTGCAAATAATCATAATATCAATGTGTCAAAATATAAATATGAAAAACAAAGCTTTATATAGCATAAAAAATGTACGTATATACAGAAAAGGTATAATATATATGCAGACATATATACATATACTAGAAGAATACCTGTTCCAGTACGGGTAAAATTAAGTACCCGTACAAAAATGTTTTGCACGATTTCTATATCCCCTTTACAAAGATTAAAATCAAGATTGCTACTAAACATAGAATGTGAAGATTACTTTTTCCAATGTTGATCAAAATCCATTACATTTAAGGCTTAAACTTAATGGGCCTTCAGAAAAATTTGCTTAATTGGTGTCTTATGACTATGGATCAAATTTAATGCTAATCCGAAATATTTGAGTATTTAAATGAGAGATTGTGCCAATATTATGCCCACTAAGACACTTTAAAGTACTCCGAAGAAACGGGAATTTGCGTAGTATTTATTAATTAATATCTAATACCTATTGTTAAAGTTTCACAAAAATCAAAAGTTTCTAAATTTTTCCGATGGGCTTCCATCCCCTTGCGTAAAACTAAATTAAATATAGTCTACATTATGACCCCTTACGCTTTAAAGCTGCGTTCTAAAATTGATAATGATCGGTTAATTAGTTTGGGAGTGAATAATATACACATACCTAACTTCATATATATATATATATATATAATGTATTTTTATGTAATTATTTTTATTGGTGATTGTAGCGTTCGTTGTTACTTTGCTTACTATTATTTCGATTGTCTCACTTTCCTAAGTGATTAAGATGCAGAAAATTGCATTATTAGTCGCCCTTAACTTCATAGGACGTATTTTTTCCGTTAATATATTTTTTTTATTTATTTATAGTTAAGGGCGACTAATAATGCAATTTTCTGCATCTTAATCACTTAGGAAAGTGAGACAATCGAAATAATAGTAAGCAAAATAACAACGAACGCTACAATCACCAATAAAAATAATTACATAAAAATACATTATATATATATATATATATATATATATATATATATATATATATATATATAGTATGATTTACTGTTGCAGAACAATGGTTTTTATGTAAAAATATCACAGGATTTAACATTATATTTTGACTAAAATATTGTGGGGAATAAGTAAGTGGGTTATAAGTTTTACATCCTTTATTTTTGAATAGTTAAATAACATTTTGTAATTAAGTTAAAAGGTAAAAGAATTTTGAAGGATGAAAATTGCAATTCGCAAACGTTTAGTTTCATAAAGTAGTCAAGAGAAATTGAACATGTCTCAGTTTCAACTTTATTTCTGAAAATTTAGGTGCTAGGAAACATGTAACCTATCAGGTCAAGATGAGGCGTTAGATATGCAGAGAGAGAGAGAGAGATAGAGAGAGCATACAGGAACCTTATCATTATAAAAATGCTTCTGTTTATGATCATCAACAAACATGAGAATATTTGGCTGGCTTTCTAAATTACGGTAGTAAAGGGGGATTGGGGAAGAAAGATAGACTGAGAGAAAGAGAGAGAGAGAGAGTGGGGCACTGGCTGACAGCAGAATTATAAAGCTGTAATTTTGTTATTGAAAGTATTTCAGTGTATTTAAATTTTAGTAGCAACAGATGAGTTTGAAAAGTTAAAAATACAAAAAAAAAAAAACGTAAATAATAATTAGGTTCAGATAATTAACACAACAAACTGAGCAGTTTTTAATTCAAATAATTGAAGAAAAGAGAGAAAAAACGATGCAAAGAAGGGTTTGGATTTCTTAGGTTTATCTGGACTTGGCTGTTTTTATGAACTTGAAAGAAAAAAAAAATCATTATCTGAGAAGAACACAGAGGTCATTCTCAGTTTGACCATGATGTGAACAGTCGGGAATACTACAGATGGACTGACAGAAGAGCAGCGTGAACGCACCTAAAATGCTATTTCAAAGTTAAGTGTGACAGACCGACGGCCGGACAGAGCGACTTACTGGAAAATCCAATCAATCTAAAGTAACATGCATCCATTTAATATGAGTATTGATTTACTCCTCTCGAGGAGTTAGGCACAAGGCCAGTTTTTATCTTACTCACACAAGTAAGATATGACCCAAGGTCGGGTCGGGAAAGTGGGGTTTAAAAATTGCCTGGGCAGCCCCGTTGGCATTCCCCGGTAGGGGCGCCTCAGACAGTAAGCTATAAACTTACCCCTCCCCAAAGAGGGGAGACAAAGCCTGGGAGGGTGGACCTCCTAGAACTGCACAGGACTGACCCATAGACCGGCGTAAATTAAGCCCCGAAGGCCAAGACAATACCAGTCTATGGGGTGTAGTATCTATCGGAACAGATACTACACTTTGATCTTAGCCAACTGAGTATTTAGTGATAAAAAAGCTATTTCTGACTTGAACGTAACAGACAAATGGACAGAGCATGGGTGCATCTAAAAATGTTATTTCCAGTTAATCGTTACAGACAGACACAAACGCATTTCATACTTACATGTTACAGACAGACTAAGCGACAAGCTGTGCATTTTATACAGATGCATGAACCCATCTACAATAAAGTGCATTCATCCAATCTGCATGTTTAGCGATGAAAATATTTTTTCAAACTAAATTAACGGGCATAGTCTCTTATATCAGACTATGGGCGCATCCAA
The DNA here is from genome assembly GCA_963556195.1 of Sepiola atlantica. NCBI lineage: Eukaryota > Metazoa > Mollusca > Cephalopoda > Sepiida > Sepiolidae > Sepiola > Sepiola atlantica. Next base: position 125,014,434 of record OY744521.1, read on the forward strand.
AGTGCTATGTTGCAGACCAACAACAATGAGATTTAAAACTAGCATAACAAACAGTCTAATTGAGAGAGCCTCTTTTATAGATGCCTAGACGAATTTATAAAAGATGAGTCTATTATATTTGCATTTAACGAGATATATAATATTCCAAATGTAAACGTGACAAACAGACAAACAGATTGATGCAACTAAAAATGAAAATTTTAACGGTTGTCGACCAACAGACGGGCACAGCCGCTTATAGAGAGGCAGCGGAGCATCTAACAATGATATTTCAAAATTAAGCGTGACAGACTTACGAAAATACTATTTCAAATTTAATCATGACAGACAAACAGATGAAAAGAGACTTTTATTCAAATGTTTGATCCGATTGACAGACACAGTGTGAACGTGGACGCATCTTGTTAACTTAATAATAATATTTGAAATTATTTACACTTTCAGTTGTGTATTATTTTTCAAATACTGTCAGAATTAACTTTCGCATATCTTTAACATTTAGTGATCCACCATCTCTGTATGAATCTATGTCTCTGATATCTATGTATCTAGTGATATTATATAATATGAATTAGCCATAAATACTAGGCTGCATCAGAGTCCAGTGAACCCACTGAAATGTCAAATGAGTCATTTTGGTTATTTTTAGTCCATTGCTCTTTGTTAGTAATGAATATTGTCGTTGCTGGTGTCAGAACACGGTAATTAACAGCTAGAGGATAAACGATTAGTGAGAGAACACGGTGATAAACGGCTGTTCCGAGAACACCAAGTGAATTGCAATGGTGATTTAAAGAAGCGAAGAATACTAGAAATCTAGGAAGACTAGTTGTCACCTGAACTCCAAGTAACATTAAATGTTTTTTTTTCTAGTGAGCAATCACTGGTAATAACCTGTGTAACAACTTCTAGTAAGTAAATAATAATAACAGTAACTGTAATAAATACGTGGTGAATCATGAATGTTTGCATTGAAATAATTACGTTTAAACAATTCAAATTGGAACAACGACTACAATGGAATGCAACATCTGATGATTTTATTGCGTCTGTATGAAACTCGTTTTTTTTGGTCGATCTGTTGGGTGAGTCAAACAGTATTTTCAGCATTAAATATATCCATCAATTTACAAAAAAAGTATTTTTAATTTACCATTGATTTTTCCAGATTACTTAATGACATTTACGAGGAAAACATATACATTAGTAGCATCGTGTTATCACATTAGCCGTTTTATCATCGTGTTCTCGCACCTGCCGTTTATCGTCGTGTTCTCGCACCAGCCGTTTTTCATCGTATTATCACACTAGCCGTTTATTATCATATTCTCGCTGATAACACCGCGGGCTTTATATGGAATGTTGGTGAAAATAAGCCTCATAAAGATTACAGTTGAAGAATGGATGGTGCTATCCCCCTTCGATATATCTCAATTCTATTAGTGGCACTACGTTTTGTGGTGGTGGTGGTAGTACATTTTTTCTATATCTACCAAAACAATCTCAGTTCCTATGAGTTTGTCTTAGTAGTACGACCAACTAGACTCCTAAAAATAAGCAACGTTTCATGCGTGTCATCATTGCACAGAGATCAGGTTAATCCTAAATGTATCGTTCCAATTTTTAGTATCATATCACGTCCTCGCATGTGGTTCGTTCTAAATTATTCTTTTTAAAATAATTACGTTTAAAATGTTCAAATATAAGATACAACTGAATGCAACATATGACCATTGAGTCCTTTAGGTATGCGACATGGTGTAATATTGAATATGTTCGATGCGTCGTAACTTTAAAAATTGTATCAGTGTTGTTATTCATGTTTTATATATTTTCAGTTTATAACATTGGGCATTTTAAAATCATTTTTCAATAAATACTGTTTCATTGTTTTTAAAACGTAATTTTCATTGTGAACGTTTTTAAGAATTATATATGTATAATAATAATAATAATAATAATAATAACGTTAAATAATTTGTTTTATAGTCATGGCAGAAATACCAATATCGTTTTTCTTTACTGCTGAATGAACTTCGACACGCCGACCACGCTGCCTACAAAGTTAGTATTCTGGCACTCATCAATGCAATCATTTTTGCCAATGAAAATATCCAAGATCGGATGCGGATTCGAAATGAATTCCTTGGTAAGTATTCTTCATATACGTATTGTGGCATGAGTCAGAATCATTTATAAGTTTTTTTTATCAGTTATCAATTAACCGTTCGTCCCATACCCAAAAAATCCCTTTTTATTTTTTAATATTTTCTCGTTTCTCTGGAAACCCCTATTTTCATCTTCTCATCGCAGACAGATGTTTGTCTGATTGGGAAACCAATGTATATTCCATTACTTTCTCGTGTTTTACCATAGACATATAACATTCTTAATCCATTTCCATATTCCAAAATCTAGAATCATCAAGTCGAAATCCGTTTCACACCTTCATGCGAGCACTACAAACCGCTGGTACTAAAACATGTTCTAGTTAAAAAGCATCACGTTGTCTGAGATTCAAAGAGAAACGCGGCCCCCACTCAAGGGAAACTAATCCTAGTTTCATTCTCAAAGTAAAAACCTCAGTAGAAAACTAAAAGTTAGAAATAATTATTACCTACGCTGGTGGATTTATCGAAGTAGCCGGCCGTTTTTTCACAAATACGATTTTCAACCGAATGAAAATCAGTTTTATCGCCCCCAGTCGGCCTGGGCCGCTACAGCCAATTTTTATAGGTACTTATTATCGGCTCTGATTGTGATTAAACTTAATTTGTTTTTGTTTTTTTTCACATATATTTTTTTTAACATAGTTCACCCCAAACAATGCAGGTCGCCACTGTAGACGTAAGGGGCTACTGAGGATTAGGGTGTACATTTTTGGGGGTTATCCAAATTGGGACCTGTGCAGCGAGATGTCTGTTTACATTACATTTAAATTTCTGCATTTCCGTACAGTCGCGGAAAAGGGAAGCAGGGAGGGAGTTCCAGAAGCCGGCAGAACGAGGAAAGAAGCTATTGAAGTAGAAGGCTCTCCGGCATCTGGGGACCTCCACAGTGAATGGATGGGATTTAACTGATTGTCGGTTTAGTCTAGTGTATTTACGTCGAGGGAGCACCAGAGCAGAAAGTTCATCGGAACAAATTCATTAAAGTACTTGTAAAACAGGCACAAGGATGCAACATTGCGGCGATGGGACAGGGGCTGAAGCTTGGTGGATAGTGAGGGGCCTATTAAGTTGACGACCCTTTTCTGGACCTTGTCTTAGAGGGAGAGACCAGTGGATGATGCACGAGTGTGGCAACAATTCTCCATGCATGGGCGAATGGTGACTTTGTAGAGATATAGGATAATGTCAGGTGTGAGAAGTTTACTAGCACGGTAGAGGGAGATCACCTATTTTGCAGCAGCTTTGGCAATTTCTTCTATATATTTGTTCCAATTCATGTTAGCTGTGAATGCTAGGCCGAGTAGTTTGAATGTTGAACTCTCAGGTAGGGTGTTATTTGCCATGGCAATCGGTGGTTAAAGAGGTTTCTTGTAATTATTGAAGGAAAGGAGCTTTGTCTTCGCAACATTAAAAGTTATCATCCATTTATGACTCCATTCCACTACAACCTTAAGGTCACTTTCTAAGGATTTAGCCATTGCCTCGGATATGTGCGCGTCCGTTTTGCCCACATGACGAGTGTAGAGCGTGGTGACGTCAGCAAATATACGTATCTCAGATTCAATGTTATCAGAGTTCGTTTATAAAAATCAGAAAAAGTAAAGGTTCAATGATAGATCCCTGCATGTATGCCATGATGCTTAGATGAACTGCCATCGAGGACCACGTGGATCTTTGTTTTTGTTAGGATAGCTCTAATTATATTAAATATTTGTCCAGTAATACCATATGAGTGAATTTTTAAAAGAAGCCCGTTGTGCCAAACCTTGTCAAAGGCTTTGGATATATCAAGCGCTACCACCCTAGCTTCACCTGTCTTGTCCAGTATATGCGTTTAGAGATGACCGTTAGGATATTCACAGTAGATTGTGCTTGTTTAAATCCATACTAATGGTCAGAAAGAAGTTTAGCATTAACTAGGTGCCAGACTATCGCTAGATTGATTAATGATTCAAAGATTTTAGCAAAGATCGGGAGTAGACTGCTTGGTGGGTAGTTTTGAGGATTAGTTCTATTATCAGAATTCTTGAAGACTGGTAACACAGAGGCAATTTCTCAGCTATCAGGGAAGCAAGATTCAACAAGGCATTTGTTGTAGAGTTTGGAGAGGACAGGGGCCAGTTTAGTAGAGCATTTCTTTATTACTATTACTGGTATAAGATCAGGTCCACAGGCTTTGGAGGCGTAAAGGTTTTTTTATGATGTTCCTGACCTGAGATGGAGTGATCACCAGGTTTTCAAGGGTGGCTTCGGTCCGCAATAGGAATTGAGGGAGGGGGTGGTTTGCAGAGTCCAAAGTAGAGTTTAAGTCGAAACGCTGGGCAAGTAGTTGAGCCTCATCAGTTCCAGTGCAAACGATATCATTGTGGTTTGATAGCGGGGGGATTGTTGATTGCCCATTGTTCACCACACTATTATAGATTTTCCAGAAATTGCGAGTACCTAGTTTCTGTGACTGAATGCGTTTTTTTGGTTAACTCTGTGTACCTTTTCTTTGCTTCACCTATCACTACTTTACAATTATTTCTTGTCTCTATAAATTTCTGTCTATTCGCAGTTGATTTATGGCGGCCGAATTGTTGAAATGCTTGCTGCTTCTTAGCAATAGTAGCTGCACATTCCGAGGTGAAGCATTGAGGAGAGTGTTTCTTGGTATGATTAGAGTTAATAGTATACAATTATATTTTGCTTGATTCATAGAAATGCAGTTACATTATCCCGTCTAACAGACGCCTACATAGTGTACATTCTCCATCAAAAATGATGAATAACTTTTGCTTCGCTAGTGTTCGCACTCGCTATTAACTTAGATATATTATTAAGATATTCATATAAAATCATAGAATTGTGTCAGCAATTTTATGTTTGAGATATAAATCATTAGTATTGTTATCACACCAGCAAGTCAACGATGGGTATTTTTTTCACTAGGTCAACAGATGACCTGATGAAAACAACACCCATCGTTGACTTTTTCTTATAGCGTATAGGATTTATTTCCGAATTCATTTCACGCGGCGACGTAAATCTGAAGTAGTTGTCTTACTGACTAGCTAGTTGCTTTCTCGCATCCCCTCACCATTTGAAATGGTTTCGTCTGGGGCTAGTAAAATCACACGTATTTTACTCATCAACCTTTACGTGACAGGATGGAAGTACACACACACACACACACACACACACACACACACACACACACACACATATATATATATATATATATATATATATATATATATATATATATATAATAATCCAGGTAAAACATTCACAGTGTAGTCACCCAAAGAATTTCAACCGGGTTTATAAAAAAGTGTTCAATATCAAATAGAGCTTTTATATATGATTATTTTTATTTATGCAGACATGTACAAAATCTGCGACACTGGCATGTCGATGTTATCGATCAACAGCTATTATAAACTGAGATCTCATCAGGCAGAGTTAGGATCCGATCTTTAAAATTTCTTTTCTTTTTTCTCCATTTCATTCTTTCCAAATATGATCTAAGGTTAAGATCGGATTCTAACTCTGCCTGATGAGATCTCAGTTTATAATAGCTGTTGATCGATAACATCGACATGCCAGTGTCGCAGATTTTGTACATGTCTGTGTAAATAAAAATAATTATATATACATATATTATATATATATATATATATATATATATATATATACATTAGTCTTTATTATAGAGTAGAGGATAGTTCGAGGTATATTAAGGAGTTATCGTAAAGTAGAGGTAATTAAAACAATGTAAAAGATTTCATTTTTCATTAGTTTTTACGAAAACGAAATTTTAACTTTACATTGCTAAACAGTTTTTAAAAAAAACTTCAGATTTTTACTTTACATGATTTTAACATTAAATGAAATTCTCTCTTTTGCAGCTCTACACATTGAGGAAACATTTGCTGCGGTTTGTGTGACCGACACAAATCCTGATTTTCAAATTCAATGGGAAGTGTTCCACGATGAAATGACGGCCGATCGCGAAGCAATAGAAGAGACAAAAGAAGGTGTCATCAACGTGAACAACCACCAAGAATTGTTTCAAGCCATCTTTAATCGAGTGAGTAGTCGCCATTCTATTAAACATTAACAAAACTTAGATTTAGGCATTCACATCTAATTACATTTATTAATATATGTCATTACATTTATTAATATATGTCAGACTATCAAACACATCCCCAGCCAGGTCGGAAATGTTTTTTACTCTGAATTCGTCACAAGCATACTTTAGACATTTGAAATTTCAATATTCAGCGGACTTTCGGATTCCCATCTTTTTCTTTAATCTCTGATTTTGGCTCTAATAGAATTGAGACACTTTTATTTATAATATTACGTAGATTTTTCCATTTTTAATATTATAGGATTCAATAGTAAGCCAGAAGTGTCTTGCGCTCTAAAACTTTCCCGGGCAACGCCGGAATACGAGTATTGCAAGTATTTGAAGAGAGAGAGAGAGAGAGAGAGAGAGAGAGAAATTCAATAATTATACTGAAGCTGAATTACTCAACCTTTGGTTCCTTAAAGATTAAATTTCGGATTAAGTTTTTTTTAAAACCTCTATGTTAATTGTTTTAATTAGCTGCAATTGGCAATGAACTCACCAAGTTTCATTAAGTTCTGAGTTATTTTATTCTATTTCAAATTTGCATTATAAAGACATTAATAATATATGATTTCTAATATACATGCAATGCTTCAAATGAATATTGACACTCCATTAAATATACGACAAGCCAGGTCATGTTTCAAATGAAAGAATTGGTACAAAAGAAAAAAATAGGCGTGCAATTCAACTGAGATGAAACTTGTACAATCACTTTTGCGCCATCCTCAATAACAAAATCGGCGACAAACCCTGGCTTTGTAGCAGTGTCAGGACCGAAAACGATTAAAATACGCAAATCTTCACGACAGATTTGTATTCCAAACGGACACTAGTGGAGCGATTTGTCCTACGACGCGAGACTTTTTCAACCGCCTTGGTCATTTTATGACGCGCTACACCGGAGACCATCATACATTGATGATTCTCTATGAACGTCTCTCCATCGCTATTAGAAGAGGGAACACCCTGAGCCTACTCACGGCCTGTAAAACCAGGAAGATATCCAATTAAACTTCCTGATATTCTGAAAATAGGTTTTTGAAATTTGGCAGTTGAAAAAGATTATTTCGAATAGTAGGGCAACAAAGTAATCGTTTGCATGAACTTTAAAATTTTAATCTAACAATCATACTTTGTCAAATATTGAATGGTGGATTTATTAAATAACTTTTATTGCGGTATTTAAAAAGAAATAACTTTCTCAACGGGGGAATTAAACAGCACGCGGTAAGACCGGAAGGAAATAACAGATCCGGGAAGAAAAAAAATCAAAGGAAAAAGCAACAATAATGACTATGGATCGAATTCAATCCAAATCTGATATATTTAAATTTTTAAATGGGAGATTGTGTCCAGATTATGACTCCTAAAAGTTATCGAAAAGTGTTGTTACCTTAATGCTACCATTGGAGCACAGGGTGGAGCAGGTGCTAGTGTGATTGCAAGAATTAGGAGTGGATGGAGTAGGGCAAGGGCACTTCTGCAATTACTAACCAGCAGAGCAGACTTTGGTAGTATGACCACGTTAAAAGAATGGATGAGTTCATGGCTTAATATATGTAGAACAGTTGAAGTAGCTGTTTCAGTTCACAGGGGAAGGCCAAGGTTATTTTGAAAGTCAATTTTGTAAAACCGTTCAACACATGCCGGCATGTAAAACGGGCGTTAAAGAGATGATGATGATGATGATTTCTACGATAGACGTTAACCACCTTTTTATTCCGTTTGCATTAAACTAAATTAAACTAAATAGGGCCTACATTTTTACCCCTTACGCCTAAAAGCTTGATTAAAAATGCATAATGATTGATTGATTATATTAAGGGTGAATATTGCGCATACAAATATATAAACATATCTACTTTTCTATCTATCTATCTATCTATCTATCTATCTATCTATCTATCTATCTATCCCTCTCTCTCTCTCTCTCTCTCTCTCTCTATATATATATATATATATATATATATATATATATATATATATATATATATATATATATATGTATATATATATATATGGGGTAAGGTACACGATAATTCATGAAAATGAAATGCCGTGGTGGACATCCTTTCCTCATCCACTGTGTGTACCTTCAAAATAAAATTATTGCCAAATCTTCACTTTTTCTGAAGACGTTCGCCAACACGAACGAAACCGGTCAAATCTCTTGTTTTTGTTTTTCTCCTGCACTTTAACCTGTTTTCCGTTTGTCATTTTTCACACACACACACACACACACACACACATATATATATATATATATATATATATATATATATATATATATATATATATTACTGTGTGTGGATGTCAAATAAAATAGACACTCAACAACTTAGTCTTCACGGATATGGTTGATAAATATTGTATCATTTTTACAAAGATAGGAGAGAGGAAACTTGCCAAATAAATCTGTAATTCTTATGAGAAAGAACACAGAATAGAAAAAGATGTCTACAATGAAATGAAAATTATATGCTTGAAAATGACCAAATAAATAATAACAAAAAATAGCAAACCTCTTTTCCATTTCGTTTGATCAACTTCCTGACTATTGCCTACACAAGATGCAATATTTCCTAAAATCCTTTGGCCACAGAGAGAATTTACTTCCTTTTGGCATCCAACTGGTGAACAAGGTCAACGCATGACTGTTTCATTTCCACTTCAGAAGAAGAAATTCTTATTAGTAAATTGGAAGCTATTATGAGTAATAAAAACAAACTAAATCAAAAGAGTTTAATAAGTATTTTTTATCTGCAGAATCAAATAACATTTTTGTTATCTTATCGAACAAAAGATTTAATATTTCTTGTTAAGAAAAAATGTTTTACTTACGTCATAGAAAACTTCAATTATTTTCCTATTAATTACTTTAAGAAATCCACTGTACACCAATCAGGAAAAATAAAAAGAATATTGAAACCACTATTACTTCTTTGTTAAACATTTGAATATTATAAGTTTTTAATTTCAGTTAATTTGGAATTTTATTTTTCTCAAATTGCACATTTTGAAAATCAAGGTTCGTTTTGTTATAAAAGTCATTTTCTTTTGACAATATTTTGGAAAAAACATTGCGAGAATAACATCAAAGATACGAACAGTAGTTAGGATAATGCAGAAATAATTTCTGGTTATCGATGACTACACTACCCACACAGAAGAATAATTCTTTTTTATTTACTTTTTGTTTTTTTATTTTTTTTAGGTTCGTGATTCTCCAATTTCCGCTGCTTTTCTTTCTATTCTGCAGAGCATGTTTCAAATTAATGCAAGTTTGACTCAAAGGTAAAGATCAGTAATGTTTAGATTTTAGTTTGTGAAATAATTTTATTTTTTAATGTTGAATTATAAACTGCAATATACATTTTTGAAAGTGGGTTTCTCTTAAAATCATTTTTATCTTGTTTCTAACTATTTACTTATAAACTAATTTTCCATTAATACTTTATTAATATATTGTATCAAACGAATTATTCAAATCACTTATTTTCTTCAATATAGGTTGGCGCTAATTTATATATATATATATATATATATATATATATATATATATATATATATATATATATATATTATTTCAAATTAGCACCAACCACGCGATGAACATATCGGACTTCACTTTCCCAAAAAGAAGATCGAACGTACAATTTGCTATACCCACGAGGGGATAACCTCTTGCGGTTATTACCAACAAAATAAAAAGAAATGTTCTTTGAATAAAGGTGTTTTAACACCGAAAGTCTGCGATATGTATTAAAAAATAGTTTATTCATTATTAAATATATAAAAAAAAAATAAATTGTATAAATATTTAGATCCAAGACTTGGTTTATTTGCTCATTAGTTGATTAGTTCATTGGTTTATTATTCATTGGTTCATTGGTTTATTAGTTAATTAGTTAATTAGTTCATTGGTTTATTAGCTAATAAGTTCATTGGTTCCTTAGTTTATTAGTTCATTGGTTCCTTAGTTTATTAGTTAATTAGTTAATTAGTTCATTGGTTTATTAGCTAATTAGTTCATTGGTTTATTAGCTAATAAGTTCATTGGTTCCTTAGTTTATTAGTTCATTGGTTCCTTAGTTTATTAGTTAATTAGTTCATTGGCTAATTAGTTCATTGTTTTTTCTTACAAAATTTACAACGAAGGTTTCATCCTCATCCAGAAATGCTGATTACTAAAATTAGTAAATATCCATAAACTATTAAGGCCACTCTTATGATTTCATACACAAACTATATTTAAGTACGAATGGCAAAAATTGCTGCGGCATCCATTTTTAACGAAATGTATGTAGAGAACAACCACCTCATCAGATAAACTTTTCAAAAAATTATTTTCATCATTATCTTGTTGATTATTAATGCTGTTCACTGCAAGTAAAGTTTAAATTATTGATGTGGCACAACAAAGGAACAAATTCAGCGATTATCAGAATTAAAATTAATCATTTGTAATAAGTTTAATAGAAGTTATCTTGATTTAAAGAAGATTCGTTTTTGTTTTTCTAAAGCCTTTTCGGATTGTGTCAAGATCTTCGTACTTTGGGACAAATAAATAAAATATAATAATTGTTTATTTCTGAAGCTTCCGTAAACTTGTTGAGTGGGTGGAAGTAGTATTTGATTCGCCTGACAAGAAACAAAAACATTTTATAAGAGAAAGAGTTTATGTAAAAGGCGTCAAACAAAAACGTCCATTTGTTTGTGTATGATTCTAATAAAAAGTCATTTAAAAAAGAGGAAGAATTTCTAAACATTTTGTTAGCAAGTCTTTCCAAAACATTTCTTCAGTTTGCTATCGAATAAGCAGCAAACATCACGATCAACATTGACTTAAAGGTCGTGAAGAAAAGTGTATATATCTCGACTTTCATCATATACCTGACTTCTACTCTCAAATTGGAAACAACAGAAAAATGACAAATATCTAATAAAAAGTGTAATGAAATAATTATTTGATTGGAAACGAATATTTTCTTTAAAATTTAACACAAAGATTTTTATAACAAATCTGATATTTTGAGTTTCTTATCATTTGCCATATTAACATTTTACTGGCAATTATTTTCCCCTCATTCATCTCATCGTTCGTGTGAATCAGATGGTTCTGGTGTTGGCATTAGTTTCCCCGATGTTTTTTTTAGTTAGAAATCTTTCTGAAAAGACATCGGGTACTTACGGGAAGGACCACGAGAAGGTTGCCAACATCTCTGAGTGAAAGTAGTACTGTGGAACCGACTGGATTCGAACTTGGAACACCCAGGTCTTCAGACCGTGTCGATATCCATTTACCCACCGTCATCTCACGACATTAACATTGAACAATAACTGAAATTTTCGGGATTGCTGAGAAAACTGTGTGAAGGCATGATCTGTAAATAGAGGCCTCATTTTATAATGAACTAAAAGAATATCCGTCCCAGGATGGGTAAAAATGAATTCCCCGAACAAAACAGTTTTGCACCACTTTTATGTCCCATTACAAAGATTAAAATAGAAATATAATGATATTTAACCTTGTATCTAGAATCTTTATTCTAACTGTGATCAAAATCAACTACATGATTTTAATTCTACAAGACGTCTAGGATTTAAGGCTTAATCTTAAGGGTTCTTAAGTAGAAATTGAAATTCAAGGAATCTGGTTTAATTGTTGTCTAATGACTGTGTATCAAATTCAATGAAAATCTGAAATATTTGAGTTTTAAATAGAAAGTTATCCGCGTAAAATACATTTAAAATACCCTAAAAAACTGAAATTTGGGGAATATGTATTGATTGATGTCTAATACGTATCATTGAAATTTTACAAAAATCGGAGGTATCTGAATTTAAACGAAGGCGTTCCACACTCTTTTTACTCAATTTGCATAAAACTAAATGAAAGTGAATATAGCTCACATTACAACCCCTTACCATATCGCAGCTGTGTTTTAAAATTGATAATGATCGGTTAATTAGTTTAGGAATGAATCTTGTACATATAAATATATAAACATATAAACATACCTAACTTTATAAAGGTAAATATATAAACTAACGTCATAAAGATTAAGATTAAGTTTGTAAACGGAACTCTCGTCTAAATAGATGGACATTTGTCAACAACATTTTTAGATGGTTGTCAGCTGAAAAAAGTTCTCGAGATGTAGCACAAATAGATGTTCTTTTAACATAAAACGGTCCCCCCTGTTTTATAATAATGAGGATTTTCTCTCATGACAACAGCCTTGTTTTATTTGTATACAGTTCAAAATAGGATTATTAATACTGCAAATATTTAAGACTGTTAACTTAATTTAATGTATTCAGTAATTTTTCTTAATTGTGTATGTCGTCATCTTACCAGAGAAAAGATATATAGGAACGAATTAAAACTGAAAAAATAAGCTTGATTGACTAATATCTGAGACTTGTCTATATAAAGGAATAAGAGAGGTGTTAGATTAGTCTCATTTTATGTCATTTTCCCCCATTTAGTTTGTTCATACGAGGAACTCCTTCAAGCGGGTGAGTATTCTACAGGTTCATTCACCTCGTTGGGGTGGTTCAATCAACTCAGAGCTTTTTTTAGAGTTCCTCTTCGGATTCGTACATCGGGAAATTCGTTTTCATGTTATTTCTGATTTAGAAGAGTCGGTAATAGAGGCGCCCATTTCGATTGTAGTAACTATTAATCCGCGCTCAATATTTCTTTGTAGTTATTGTTTAAAGACCAGCGCTCTCAGTAAAATAATCTTTCGGTGGTTTGAGGTCATATTTCTTAGAGAGACGGTATCTCATCTGTATGCATACCTGTTTATATTAGGAGTTTGCTTCTATTGTAGACCTCGTCTACAAAGGACGTGGTCTGAAAGACACGTTGGGTGAGAAGTATCCATAGAGTTTAGTCACAGAAAGGAGAAGAAATTCTCATGTTTCCGTACACAGCAAAGTTCTAATAACGTATTGAGCCTTTTGAGATAAGACTTTTTGCCCAATTTTGTCTATTGAGGCACTATTATCCGCAATCCTACCTTCTTATGGTCTTCATCATTATGTTGTTTTATCTTTAACATTAACCTTTGACCTGATGCTTTTAGTATAGCGATTCACACCTTGTACGCTTAGGATATACTTGACACGTTCTGTTGTGAAGGCAGACCCGATTTGAGTGAATGCAGGCAACTAAAAGCAAGCACGTATGTGAATCACCATTCCCTCTCTTATATTTGAGTAGAGAATGACGAATGAATAGTACTCATCACTAACTGTTAGAATGTTTTTAACGGGGTGGCCCCTTGAAGTCTATAGCAAGTATTTCAAAGTGTTGTCTGACACTTATAGCTATTCGAGATTTATGCTTGTAGAACCTGTTTATGTTCAGAAGACTTTCATTTACGTTTCTTATTCGCTGATGTGGAGCATTCTTGTCACGCATCGGCGGCATAATTCTTTGTGTAGTTTAAGTAGATCTACTCTGCGAATAGTTGTTGCTCACATCTTTGAGATATCGTAGACCTTAGTGTATTCTTTGACTGGTCAATAAGTTACATTAAATGAGATGCAAGTAAGCTTTACCCCACCTTATTATTTTCCTGTCTTTTTTGCTATCTTGCTCGATTTTGTAGGAGTGGGCAGGAACGTGGTAATTAGCTTGTAGCAATTACATGTTGATGAACTTTTTCTTTCGTGTAAGCTTATCTTCCCAGGCGGAGTGACTGATCTATTATACAATTAAAACACTTTGCGTGCGATGTACTTCCGCTGAACTATTTATACAGTTTGTTCCCGCTTTCTAATTAGTTGGAATCAAGACTTCGAAGCAAGCAGATGTGCGTTGCGTTCGTTCAAACTCCGAGCGCCATAGCAACTTTTCCTTAACCCTTGGCGTCATATATTTTCATAACCTCTTTCTTTTGTTGGCGGGGTAAAGATGTGGAATAAAGCTGATATAAAAATGTTAGACCAAATGTTTGTCATTTTAATTAACTTGTGACTAAACATATATCTCTTATTGTAAATGCTTGAAATGGAATGCGATCAGATAGTTCCGCTATTTCCCTAGTGCATCGGCAATAGCGTATGTCTACTTTTCGATTGCCAAATGTTTCAACTCAGATCGCGATAATGTTCTTGGATATGTTGCTATATGTTTTCCAGATTGCTTTAGCGATGTGTTTATGGCACACTTTTGGGTCTGAGTTTCGACCTCTACGTGTGAAAAAGGTGTATTGTTATGAGAGCGATTTTCACAATGTCCGTTTCAGGCCGTTAAATTCTTTCAAGGCGAAATGAATGAAAGAGTATCATCTTTGGAAACTGGGCATGTCATTGTTACACAAGGACGTGAATCATAGCCAGTGAATATTCAGGACATGCGTTGCATAGAGATACATGATATGAGAATGATACTTTGGCTGGCTGGAGACAGTTGGGGGTTACCAAATTTAGCTTGGTAAGAGACGGTGTTAATTAAGAAGGTTTAAATCAGGAAGAAAGTCAAAATGACGAACTTACTTAGAAAGTTAGTGCGTCTGGCCGAATCCAACTGAAATATAAATGTTACACAAGAAAAGGGTCACCATTATTCCTTGAAATAAATAATGTCTCCACAACTAAATAGATGTTAATATTTATTTCCGCGAACACAGGAACAAAAGAGAGATGGTGTAATGGGCTGGCTCATATTGGTTAGATGATGTAGTATCCTGGAATTCGGCATCACGTCTGCCTTAGACTAAAATATAGTGAGATCAGGATAAGTGTGCGTATGGGCGGCAAAAAGAATTACCAGGAACTGACTTGACGTCGTATATTTTCGAATCACCATCTCAGTTAAATCTAACGTATATCGATACGAAATAGTTCGCTACAACACGGTGGATGTGTAATTTGAATCTTAAAGACATGCTTAGATTTGATGATTACAGAGGAAGATTAAATCTGGACAGTATGAGGAGATATATGTAGAACAAAATACTTCGATGGTATGGTCATATTGAAAGAATAGATAGTTCTTGTGTTAGTAGATATAGAACAGTTGAGGTAGCAGGGTCTGTTTTCAGAGGAATGCAAGGGAAACATGGGGATAATTGATAAGGATTAACTTGAGAGAAAGAAGGAAAAATAAAGATCTGGACAGAGATAGGTTAGTTTGGAAGTCAAGTTTTAAAAACCGTCCAACAAATGCCAGCATTTAAAACGGACGTTAAATTGGTGATCATGATGATCATGATGATTATTATGATGATGATGGATTTTAATCTTATAAGAATATTTATATTTTGCTGTGATGAATGTTAAACTGGAAGTTAAGATGATACATGTTTAGAAATGAGTTAAGAAGAAAACTGTTATTTGTTAGATAACAATTGCTTTGTTTATTAACTAAAACCGACTGATTTGCTAATCTATGTTGTACACTGAAAACAGAAATAAACTTGTTTTGAGTTAGTCTTATGTGAAATGTTCAATCACGATTCTGATTTCTTGTTTTCCAGTGAACCAATATGGAATATATTGGAAAGAGAAGTTCGTAACCTGCTTAGTAATGAAATGTCTCTGCCAAACAGTTTGAATTCAAGTCGGCGCTCAAGCGTCACCTCGACAGTCTCAAATTCGGTTTCACTAATTCTGAATTCTACTGTGCAATATGAGGATAAATCAACCCAAACTGAATCCACGAAAGATTCTGATTTTTTGGCCAGACTTCAGAAAAGAATGGACTCGTTTTCTGAAAAATCTGGTCTTCCTCAATCAAAAGTTACAGATTTGTCAAATGAAGGTTCTGGAATTAAAGAGAGTAAACTATCTCAAACAGGAGCAAACATTGGCGAAAAAGCAAGCCAAAGATTAACAAAAATGCCCGTTCCACCACCCCCTCCTCCCCTACCACCGCCACTCCCCCCATTTCTTCAGCCACTCCTTTCTTCAGGGCCCCCTCCCCCACCACCGCCACTTCCTCCATTTCTTCAGTCACACCCATCGTCAGGGCCCCCGCCGCCACCTCCACTTCCACCATCACTTCAGTCACCCCCTTCTTCGGGGCCCCCTCCTCCACCACCACTTCCACCATCTTTTCGGCCACTCTCTTCTTCTGGGCCTCCACGCGCACCACCTCCTCCCCCTCCCCTACCACCTCCCCATTCTTCTACATTGCAAGGATCAGTGTCACGACATCCTCCACCACCAACACCACCACCACCACCCCCAGTTCCTATGATTACACTATCAAACAGTGGGCCGCCACCTCCGCCTCAGCCACCTCCCTTTTTACTAAATAATCCTGGCCAGACAATTCTTCGAGCACCTCAGCCGTTCTTCCCACAAATTGCAGTTCCAGAACCTGAATGCAAAATGCGTCCCTTTTCATGGAACAAAGTCCAACCTACGACAATTTCAGGTGAGGATTCTGATTTGCCAAAATTATTTCTATTTTTTCTGTTAATAACCGTAAATAATAAGAATCGACTTTAGAAATTTTCCTAAGAAAAGATAATTCTTAAATTCGTCGAACTTTGCGCAAAGTAATATTTAAGGATATTCTTAACCTTCTACAATAGATGTGTTATGCAAACTGTTGCGTGACTTTAAGACAATTCTGTTTGAATTGTCGTAAAAGTCAGAATATTTATGAATCGAATTCATTTTGGGGTTTTATTGCATTTGAATACAATAGATTAGCTAGTAATAGTTTCAACTATTTGACGATAATGAATTCAGTAAAAGTTGCTTTTTACCATTTGAATATAATGAATTTAATAATCATTACTTCCGACCATATAGATATAATAATTTTTAATTAAGTTACTTTTGACCATTTGAATATAATGATTTTGAATGAAATTGCTTTTGTACTATTTGAATATAATGAATTAGATAAAAGTAGCCTTATACTATTTAACTATAATTAATTCGAGAAAAAAATGAATTATACTATATAAATATAATAAAATCAATAACGGTTTATTTCTATTATTTGAATATAATGTGTTCATACGATCAAATTCAATGCAAATCTGAAATATTTGAATTTTCAAATTGACGGTTGTGCCTATATTATTTTCCCTAAAACCCATTTAAATTACTCCAAAGAATCTGACATTTGGGGAATATTTATTAATCAATGTTTAATACCTATTGTTAATTTTTCAGACAAATCGGAGGTATATGAATTTTAGCCTAG
The DNA here is from genome assembly GCA_963556195.1 of Sepiola atlantica. Taxonomy (NCBI): domain Eukaryota; kingdom Metazoa; phylum Mollusca; class Cephalopoda; order Sepiida; family Sepiolidae; genus Sepiola; species Sepiola atlantica. The sequence goes on from OY744521.1 coordinate 125,031,907, forward strand.
TCGTTGTGTTTAAAATTTATCGTTATTTATTAATTATTTTAGGAGTAATCTTAAACATACAAATTTATAAACATATACACATAGCTCACTTTACATAGATAGAGCTTAAATAACAGTCACATTCTATCATCTAAGTGTAGTAAATTAAATAAAGGTTGCAATCATTTGAATAGAATGAAATGAGTAAAACTTGATTTATGCTATTGAAAACGATGAATTTGATATAAAGTTGCTTTCTACTAGCTGAACATAAAAAATTGCCCACGGTTCTCTCGGCTATTTGACTATAACTAATCTGATAATATTTTACTTTATAACATTTAAATATAACAAATATGATGAAAGTTGGTTTCTACGATTCTTGTCTTTATTTTTAGATGTCAGTATACGGAATGGTTTCTACCATTCTTGCCTTTATTTTTAGATGTTAGTGTATACGGAATGGTTTCTACCATTCTTGTCTTTATTTTTAGATGTTAGTGTATACGGAATGGTTTCTACCATTCTTGTCTTTATTTTTAGATGTTAGTGTATACGGAATGGTTTCTACCATTCTCGTCTTTATTTTTAGATATTAGTGTATCGAAAGGTTTCTACCATTCTTGTATTTAGTTTTAGATGCCAGTGTATGGAATGGTTTCTGCGATTCTTGTCTTTATTTTTAGATGTCAGTGTATGGAATGATGTACTTACAATGAAAGATCCACTTGATATGGAATACAAAAAGCTGGAAGAATTGTTTTGTCAAAAAGAGAATGTCGCACCTGAAAAAGAGAAAAGTCCAATTCGGACATCGATGTCATCAGAGGTGATTATTGGCAATTTATTATCAAAATTCTTTCCTTGTTTCTTGTCAACCCAACAATTTGTCATGATCATTTTTTCTTTTTCTTCTTTTTCAGATTACTTTGATTGATCCAAAGAAGAGTATGAACTTGAATATTTTCTTGAAACAATTCCGCCGAAGTAACAAGGAAATCATTGAAATTATAAAGAAAGCCGATGTTCGTGCATTTGGAGTGGAGAAATTGAAAAGTTTAATAAAATTACTTCCTCAACAAGATGAGGTCAGTCTACGAAAGAATTATTCCTTTTCGTCTCTCTTCAAATAAGTACTTCTTTCTAATTGCTATACAAGGAAATACCTCATCCTTAATTCAGTTTAGAAATTAAGAAATGTGTTTTATTATTCTGACGAGACATTGTGTTTTTATTTTTTATTTTTGTACATTTAATTCTTGTTTCCTAATGTTTATTTCTTCTGATTTAGATGTGAATGTTTCATAATTTCCATCAAACCCTTATTTAATCGTTTAAAAATTTAAAGTTGAACACAATTCCTCACCGTCCCTATTATTGACTAAAGATTTGAATTCAAACAATGACTGCCATTTCAAAATTTATTTAAGAAAAGTTTATAAAAGAAATAAAGATGAAGAATAAATTAGTTAAAACCGTAATATAAAAGCAGAGATACTTAGTTATTTCGAGCTCGCTCGGATATCATTGACTAGAATCGTCCACATTTCACGGTCTGATATTGCGTTCTTTAGTTCTTCCCGTGACAAACCGGTGTCATTTCTTAACTGGTCCACATATGTAATTTCTGGTCTTCCTCTTTTCCCTGTTTTGGTTCCCACATACCGACTCTTGCTTCCCCCTTAACATATGCCCAATATATCTTAACCTTCTCACTTTGAACACTGCTGTTATTTTACTCAGTCCTCCATGTAGATCATTGTTTGTTATTCTATCCCTCCAAGTGACATCTAGGACTGCTCTTAACATTCTGGCATAGTTAGCATCGAGCCTTTTGCACATTTTATTTGTAAGGGTTCAGCTTAAAGTTGAGAGTGTTTTGCTGTATGTAACATACAGCAAAACATTTTCAACTGTAGATCGGAAGAAATGGACCATAAGTTCCCTTCAGTTTTGATTGCCGAAACTAGTCGAACGTATGTAGCGCCTAGGTACTAATTTGAATAAACATAGATACATTGTAGACATACAAAAACAAATATAAATACATGAGTAAAATTCCCTTTCTTTTACTCTTATTCACCCCAAACAAGGGGTACATTGCCACTGGGACGTAATTAGGGACCATGGGTACAGGAAACTCCAAATAATAAGTTGAGCAGCGAGATGTCTGCTTCTATTACATTTAAATTTCTGCATGTTAGTACAGTCAGCGAAGCAGGAAACACGGAGGGAATTCCAAAGTCTAGCAGTTTGAAGGAAGAAACTATTAGAGTAAAAAGCTTTTCATAACTAGGGACGTCTACAGTGAAGGGGTGAGATTTTGCTGCTTGTCAGATTAGTCGAGGACACAAGTGCTATGAGTTCGTCAGAGCACATCCCATTAAAGTACGTGTAAAACAAGCACAGGGATGCAACATTGTGGCGATAGGACAAGGGCTAGAGCTTGGTTGACAGTGCGGGACCTATCAAGTTAGAGACTCTTTCTTGGACCCTGTCTAATAGGGAGAGACGAGCGATAGAGGCTCCAACCCAGATGTGGCAACAGTACTCCGTGCATGGGCGAATGGTGGCTTTGTAGAGATATAGGATACTGGTAGCTGTGAGTAGTTTTCTAACGCGGTAGAGGGAGCCCACCGTCTTTGCAGCAGCTTTGGCAATGTCTTCTATGTATTTGTTCCAATTCATATTGCTTGTGAATTGGTTTCATATTTTTATATTGATGATGTAAATAAATATTGAAATATCAAGATTTCTTTTTCTTGTGAATCAGAGCCTGCTTACCAACAAACCATTTAAAATAAAATAAAATAACTCTGGAAAGTTTCATGATTATTATCACATTTTTATTTCAGATTGATTTGATTGAAAATTTTGACGGCAATATTGAAAAGTTGGGAACTGCGGAGAAATTCTACCATCTTTTAATACAACTTCCAGCTTTTCGTTGCCGGCTTGAAGCGATGTTACTTGTTGGAGACTTCAATTCTCAGCTAGCCATGATACGTCCAAACATTCATCTGTTAAACACAGTCTGTGGTCGACTGACAGACAACGTTTCTCTCAGGAAGTTCTTACGACTTATCTTACATGCTGGAAATTTTCTTAACAAGGTAAATATGCTTCAATAATTATTGTTTTAGTTCCTGCTGCATAAAGAAAGATAACACAACGTAACAATTTTTTACAAAAGTTTTTGTTTATTGTATTTTTTTTATTACTGTTTTTTAATCAATTTTCTCTGCTGATTCCAAAAATGCTATTATTTTTTCTATATAATTGACCGTTATAGAAATACATCGCTTTTCAATGTCATCATATATTAGAAAATGCTATATGTTCTGCTACTAAATGTATATCTAATTTTCTCTTTCAGATCAATTACTAAGTTCTGTTCTTATTAAGACGCCTACTAGAGGATGTCAAAATTCTCCAGATACATTTTGCTATGTCCAAATTGTGGATAGCATACAAACTCTATTTTCGGTGACCATGAAATAACTTTCTAACAAGTGACTGAGATGTCATGCTACAATTTCTATGATAACTGTCACTCGACTGAGTGTCACTCGACTGAGTGGCACTCGACTGAGTGCCACTCCATTGAGTGGCACTCCACTAGGATTAGTAAAATAGTTTGTGAAGGCCTTAGATTTTGGAAGAGAAGCTTTTCAAGAAATTCGTCTCATGTTTCCAAAGCTATCAGATGCTAAGATCAAAGGTGGTATATTTGTTGGACCCAAAGTAAATGCAATGTTGAAGTCGGAGAAACTTGAAAGAGCGATGACAAAAGTTGAAAAAGAAGCTTCGTGCGCATTTCCTAGTGTAGTTCGTGGATTCTTAAGAAATCACAAGGATCCTAATTACAAACAACTGGTATCAAAGCTTATTGAGAACTTCAGGAAACTGGGTTGTCGTATGAGAATGAGATGAGAATGAGATGATAATGAAAAAAAATGAACCTTTAAGTTCATTTTTTGCATTCTCATCTAGATTTCTTCCCCGGAAACTTGGGTGATATCAGTGAAGAACATGGTGGGAGATTTCATCAGGACATCGCTACAATGGAAAGAAGATATCAAGGACGATGGGATACTGCGATGATGTGAGATTATATATGGTCTCTTGTCAGAAAAGATGAAAATGTGCACTTTAGAAAATCTCGATCGCCAAAGCACTCTAAGTTTAAGAAAAGAGTTATCAAAGCATTTACATTGCAAAGTTGTATGATTTGTTTTGTTCTAACATTGTATTTACTAAATTCCATTCAATATATGAAAAAAAGTACTAAATGCTGTGTAATTATCGTTACAACATACTGCTGTAGGGAAAGGTTGTGTATAAAACGCGAAAATATTAAATTAAGAAAGAATATAAAATATATCGATGTTATGCTAAAACGAATGTGATTTTTGAATTCAGTAGCAAAAAATACATATAAAAACATAAAAAATACAAATAAACAAAACATGTGTTACATTGTGTAATGAGTTTACTGAAACAATCGTAACTCTTTTGTAAATTTCAATCAAGTTATCAGTAATGTATATAATTTCTGTTAGAAAAAGTATGAAACTTTCGGTTAAATTGGTAAATATCTTATCAACACACTTTTATTATTTATAAAATAAACCGTGATCCGTTTGTTATGTATATTATTAATTGTATAATTTCTTAGCATTAGAATTGTTTGAGATTCATGTTTTTGCAAGGATTACTAAGGCAAAGGAGTTTACAAAGTCAGAATACTTTGTGATGTCATAATACACCCTCCCTCTCTTCTCCTCAATTCATATTTCCTCACTCACCTCTTCCCGCTCGTTCTACTCTGTCTCTCTCTTCTTGGCCTTTTGGCTAAGATCAAAGTGTAGTATCTGTTCCGATGGATGGATACTGCACCCCATAGACTGGTATTGTCTTGACCTTCGGGGCTTGATTTACGCCGGTCTATGGGTCTGTCCTGTGCAGTTCTAGGAGGTCCACCCTCCAAGGCTTTGCCTCCCCTCTTTGGGGAGGAGTAAGTTTATTGCTTACTGCCTGAGGCGCCCCTACCTGGGAATGCCGATGGGGCTGCCCAGGCAATTTTTAAACCCCACTTTCCCGACCCGACCTTGGGTCACATCTTACTTGTGGAAGTAAGATAAAAACTGGCCTTGTGCCTAACTCCTGGAGAGGAGTAAATCAATTCTCTGTCTCTCTCTCACTCATATCTTACCTCTATCCTCTCTAATTGTAATCTCTTAATAGACACGTTGTTTCTTCCTTCCTTTTTCCATTTCTCTCGCTTTTCCCCTTTCCGTGTCTTTCTTTCTCCTTCTCTCTCTCTCTCTCTCTCTCTTTGTCATCTCATAATAGACCGCTATTCATTCTCTCCATCTCCTCTTTCTTATTCTTTTACTTTACATAATCCCATTTCTATTATCACTTCAGATAAAGTGTGCACGGTGACAAATAACAAATCAAGCAAGATAACAACATCATCAAAGTTTTGTTAGTAATGACTAGCAGGGTTACCCGACGTTGCCAAGTTCGATTATGGGATGGCATCATATGTAACATCATATCAAGGAGTGTTTATTCTAACAGCAGCCTTGATGTTGTCAGCTAGATATATTACCCACTGAGCTATTTAGATATATGTTAATATTTTTTAAGTAACACTTATGAAAAGATGGTACTTTTATCGATCCTGACCCAATCTCCGTGAATTTCGCGTTGGCAGCGTTCAGGCATGCTACGTAAACGCCTGAGAGATGACGAGCCGAATGGTGGCAGCCGATACCTTCGATACGTTGCTGCGTCATATTTTTTTTCGTTTTATTTTCAAGAAAGATTGCACCCCCCCCCAAAAAAAAACGAACAAAACAGAGCGAAATTAATGTTAATAAATACATTTTTGGTTTTTATTTTTGCAACAAAACAATGCTAAACAACTGTTAATAATAATAATAATAATAATAATAATGATAATACCTTTTCTTTCGATCAAGCGGCACATGTAATGGCATTTTGAACATTTTTTCTTTTTGTCAACAGCTTTTTTTCCTGGCAGAATGAAATGACTCCTTCGCGAGATTCAACTCTGCTACACGGCTCTTCGTAATTCAGTTTTTTTTTAATTAACAAGAAATAAACATGCACTGGCTTTGATAAATTGCTTCTGGCTTTAATCAATTTCAATACTGATTAGAAAAATTGTCGTCTGGTTACTGACAGCTGATTGGCTAATCGCTCGGCATCTCTCTGCCACTATTCGACTCGTCATCTCTCGGGTTTTTACGTAGCATGCTCGAACGCTGCCGATGCGAAGTTCACGGAGATTGAGTCAGGATCGATAAAAGTACCGAAAAGATTACTTTCATTGTGTAACATGTTTAAAAACTGCCATTAGCCTATTTATGGTGCGGCTAGAGACGCAGAACTACTTCCATTATGTTCACATGCAAATTGTACATGTGAATACACTTATATTTAAGGTACACTACATAGTATGTCTTCGGTTTTAGGGGCAAACCTACACACAGACTAAAAAGTGTTCTCCTTTATTATATATATATATATATATATATATATATATAAGAGAGAGAGAGAGAAATATAGGTATATAGAGAGCGATAAAGAGAGACACAGAGAGAAAAAAGAGAGAAAAGCAGACAGACGGAGAGGCCTTACTTACTAATATACACAAATTCTTCAATTATATTTTACTATATTAAGAAAAGGAGAATATATTCTTCTATTTCATATAATTTTATTTAAAACAAAAGGGAGGGATCGAAACCGCATACTCGATGTTTTCAGTCTGATACTTTCATAACTAAACAATTCAGGCGTTTGTTAAGTCGACTTTTAAAATAACACTCATAAGAAAAAGCGGATATAAGTATTTGAAGTTTTAAGTAGGTTTTGTGCATATGGGTCACTTAGAGGTAGGGGACATGTATATATTTGGCACATATTAAATTCGGAACCACTTCCATTGTCTTCCCCGGTGAATTTTATACATATGATATAAATTTCTTCAAAGTAGGATATATTTTAATTTTAAAGGCGGTTCGGCCCTCATACCTCCTTTAGATTAAGAGGGCACTTAGTGATTCGGGACCACTTTCATTGTCTTCCCCAGAAAATTGTATACATATGATTTGAATTTCATAAAACCAAAATATATTTGAAGTTTTAAGGAGGTTATACCCTCATGGCCCTTTTCGGGTGCACGTAGAGATTCGGAAACACTTCCATCTTCTTCCCTAGTAAATGTTACATTAGAATACACTTTTAGATTTTATGTAGATTTTTTAATCTTTCTTTCCATAAGGAACAAAAAAAGATCACACCCACACATACACACAGACATTGAGTGTTATATATATATATATATATATATATAGAAATAGAGATAATTGGTGATATGTGTTAGTCGAGTGACTTTCTCTGGGCATCAGTTGTAATCCAAAATCTTCAAGGAAATTTGAAACGGAACATATTTGCCATGAATGGGATAATTGTTGTAAAAGTAAAAATATTTTGGAATGTTTCAAGAAATCTGCCAATTGCAAGTTCGACCATACAGTCAGGATATAATATGATCATCATAACAAAGAGGCCCCTTTTTAATTTTGGAAAATGATTCATGGAATCCAAAAATACTTGCGTTAAAAATCTTTACAGGAAATGTTTAGAATAATATCGAATGAATGTTTATATGAAGGCACTAAAATAAATCCATGGAACATCGTTATCAACAAAAACACATCTATTCTATTTCAGTCACGTTCTTTCAGCCAACTCAACAAATACTAAACAACTACATCGACTGCTAAAAATCGCGCTGGTCGACTAAAACAACATGGTTCAATACTTTTATGAATTTTATCAGGTAACATACGAACGTTAAACTTGTGCAGGAAAACCTAAAACATCTGAACAGACTTGAAATCATATGTTCAGACAGAACAACTTGGAGTATAATTGTTTGAAGTCTAATTGTAACCAAATTAAAAAATGTGCAATTATGAAGATTCAGAAGTAAATGTAGTTTTTATTTAGTTTTAACCTTGATTCAAAAAAAATAATGTTCCAATCAAAAATAAACAAACTAAATTTAAATATTGAAAGAAAAAACAGTAACTGCTTATATATATATATATATATATATATATATATATATATATATATATATATATATATATAATGTATATATGCTCTCTACACGTATACTACACAAGCTCTTTCAGAAGTAACAGTTTCCACTGAGCATAAAGGATCACTCTTTGTAATTAGAAGAGAGTTTTCCAATAGCCTATAATATAAACAAATGCAAAACACTCTTTTAGTTTCGTGGCGATTGGGATGCTGCTGCTCTTAAAAATATCTTAATTTTAACCATCTTCCTAGTCGGAATAAGTATTTTGTTAGAGATATACACTTTTTCTTGTAAATATAACATGGGCCAAGGATGAAAAAAGAAAAAATGCTAGTCAGAATCAAATATCTGGTTTTTGGTAATGCTCTTGTGTTTTCACGTGTCCCAAGGCTTTACGTGAGATTATATGTTTGAATTGCAAAGATAATTTCTCTTCTTTTGTAAATAAATAGTAAAAAGTACTTTTGAATTGAAACGTATCTTACTGTATTTATTTCGGATATGTGTGATTTCGTGCTGTATATAACGGCTGAATTTGGCACTGAGAAGGAGGGATGATTTGTCATTGAGTGGCGATTTTCTTGTAGAAACTGCAGTACACTTTATTGAAATTCATAATAAAACTCTGACTTTTTATGCTGGCGATCGTCAATGGACAGAAGAACAGCAAATTCAAGTTTAACCATATTTTGAAAAAAAAATTTTCATGTAATTTTGATGTAATTAATGTAACACATACATTCAAGTTCAAGAAGTATGAGGCTTCTGGGAGTATTAGTCATGCTTTTACTAAAAGTAATATTAATGGGTGTTACTAGAAAGAAAACTGAATGGGATGATCTGATTCTTCATCAAAAGAAAAATACAAGACATTCGTGATGAGTTGTATAGAGTATTATTATTAAGTTGGATTGGGTGGAGTATTATTGAGTTTGGTTGTGTGAAGTATTGTTTAAAAGATTTGGTACCGGACAGAGTTTGGATGTTGTTGTTGTTTATGCAACGAGTTTGTCACTGCAAAGTGTATCACCACAAAGGTGTCTCCGGTCTGGCAGGTGTATTTAAGCATATTGTAAGTGATTGGGCGGCCTATAAAAACAGTGCTTTAATTAAGGAAACGACATCCAAAGGAACACGGCTAGATATGTTTGGAAGTCAATTTCTAAAAGCCATCCAACACATGCCAGCATGTAAAATAGTCGTTAAACCGATGATGATGATGATGATGATGAATACATTTCAGTAAATGTTAGTTGTTTTATTTGTGAAAGCATTTCTTTTGACATTCTTTAATGCCATGCTTTATTTTAATTTAGGGAACTTCCTCTGGGAATGCAGTTGGTTTTCGCATAAATTCCTTGAATAAATTAGTGATGATTCGATCAAATGTTGCTCACCTTTCCTTGTTGCATCATCTTGTTGGACAGGCAGAGCAGGAGAACAAGGATGCTCTAAAATTTGTTGATGAACTTTTGGAACCTTTGCAAAAGGCTGTTCGGTAAGTTTTATAGAAGAGAAAATAAAAATAAAATAATAAAAACATAAGGAATTGACTCCTTCGTATTTTTCTTAGCTTTTGCTTATATCTATCTATTTATTTAGTAGTATGAAAATATATTTATAGAAAATAAGCTACACAGAAACGTTCATGTTTTATTCCCGAACAAAATCCTCAGGCTAAATTGTTGGATGTATGGTTTGCAATTGCTATCTATCTAGTGTTTACACTAGCTCGCTAACTAATCGGATTCGTTGGTTTTATTACCTCCTCTCGAGCTATTATTTCCATTAGCAAATGGTCCAACCCCATTTAAACAAAGGGTTTAATAGACCTTTGTTGAGAGGGTATATTGTTTTCAATATATGTGTATATACATGAAATAGTGATAATATCTATATACTAATATCTTTAGCTGGCTTGGAGACAGTTGCCCTTATCAGTTTTAGATTGATAAAAGACGGGGTGAATTAAGAATAGGGGTGGGACGTAATGGGTGAAAATTTCAGATTCATGCGAGTAGTATTTTTTTGTGTTCATTTATACATAAATAACACTAAACAATCAAACATTTTTAAAATTTTGCAAAATTCAGAAGGTGCAGGCCAATATTTTTTGGCTATTTTACATTCATGAAAACCCTTTCACAGCCTTAAAATGGTCCTAAATTAAAGTACTATATCAGATGTAACCGTCTATATCCATTCATAGCTTTTGAGGATGTTTTAGGACCTGCAATGTCGCATGAAACCACTTTTTCACCGAAAAATGATGGATTTTGCGTCCCGTGGAGCCCTAACGGCTATTTTTGGCCTGCACCTTCTGAATTTTGCAAAATTTTGAAAATGTTTGATTGTTTAGTGTTATTTATGTATAAATGAACACAAAAAATACTACTCGCATGAATCTGAAACTTTCACCCATTATGTCCCACCCCTATTAAGAACGTTTAAATCAGGAAGAAAGTCAGAATGATGGAAGAGTTAGTACGTCTGGCCTAATCCGACTGAAATATAAATGTTACACAAGAAAAGGGTCACTATTCTTCTTTAAAATAATGTCTCCACAACTAAATAGATATTAATATTTATTCAAGGGAACACAGGAACCAAAGAGGGATAATGCAATAGGCTGGCTCATGTCAGTTAGATAATGTAATATCCTGGAATTCAGCATCTCGTCTGGCTTTGGCTAAAGCAGAGCGAGATCAGGATAAATCTTGATGGTGAGAAAGATTACCAGGAACTGACTTGACGTTGTATATTGTCTTTGGCGCCAAATATGTTGACATGTAAGAATTTCGCTAAACATTGACGTGTCATACGTCTATGCAGGAAAGAGTCAATGATTACGCATGTGCAAAGCCGAATCACCATCTCAGTTAAAGCTAACGTACATCGATATGAAATAGTTAGTTCATGCAACTGCTACCTATCTCTATATTTAGTTTCTTTTTAATCCACATTATATTAGAAGTTATATTTTAATTTTTATGTTACAAACTAATACTGGATTATGATAAAATTGTTTTTATTATATTGAAGGAAACATTTGACTAAATTGAAATAAGTCGTTCAAAATGCACAAGAGAAAAGACAATTTTTTTAAATGGATGTCTGAATGTCTGATGTGTATTGAGTATATTGAATGCCAAGGGGACGATTTCGATTTGTATTAATGATTTATGTCTGGTTCGTTTCTATCTAAGCAAAACTCTTTGGGGTTAGAATTCATACCAAATTCAGACTGGCAGAGTCTCTGTCATTTTTGTAGGACGGCTTGTTCGCTGTCGGTCCGAGGTATGGTCCCATGAAATTCTAGGAAGTCCACTTTCCCAGGCTTTGCCTTCTTGCCCTTTGAGAAAGGGTTAGTTTATTATTAATCGCCTGAGGCGCTGCTACCAGGGAAAGTCGATGGGGCTGCCCAAGCAATTTTTGCTCGGCCAGAGTGCTCTTTCTCTAGAGCGCTGGTTTCAAATTCCACTTTTCGACCTTGTGTCAAATCTTCCACTGTGGGGGTGGGGGGAGATTAATACAAAAAACTTGCTTTAGTCTTGATACTTTCTGAAATTTTATGTATTCTGATTGTAATGATTTCAACGGATATGTCTAGTTGTACTTTTTATCGTTGTTTCACTCAAGAAAAAGTCTTGGAATAACTCATTTGATAGATTTTATAACTTTTAATTTTAGGATAAGTTTGGAAAACATGAAATCTGAGTTTAAGCAATTGAAGGCCAACGTTGCACGTGTTCATCAACAATTGAAAACAGCCGACGAAGAAGTGGCGGGACAGTTTAATGAATTCATGGAGGTTGGTCTTTTTACACATCATTTATAATATTCTAACTTTCGTACAGATTAAAGTGCATGTTTTATAAATTTATATAATCAGTATTAATAAGTACTTTTAGAATCAAAGTGTGTGTGTGTGTGTGGGGGGTTCAATAGATGTGAATGCACATTTGTATCTGTAGCAGTCACATATTTTGATGTTCTATTTTTTGGGATGGAAATAGACAGGTTTACAGCTGAATGGTTGACTCATCGGCCAATCAGATGTCTTGCCATAAGAATACAGGTTGTTGGACTATTTCTTACAGCGCCTACGTAATCTGTTTTATCCCCGTCTAGGTAGTTAGAGTTTTGAGATTGTACTAGCAAGACGTTTTGCCATTGGCCTTTTCACCTCGCCAGCGACATGATGAAATCTGCAAAGGTTTCATGGCACCCCTTTTGTAAACATTAATTATTAGCTGTTGTTAATTCCTTTTCAGCACAGCCCAAAATAAAAGGTATTTCTATTAACCTTCAATGTCGTCTATTGTCGTCTACTCTATTCATCTATGGAGTCAGATTGACCTTATATCACAGCTAAACTTTAATTGGTACTTCTAGAGTTTATGGACCGTGCTGAAATAATAACGTTATTATTTAGAAACCCATTCTTAACATGGACAGAGGGGTGTAGTTAACTATTCTGTAATTTCTATCTAACAATTTAATAAACAAAAATACCGTAAAAATTGAATTGAACTTGAAAATCCTACCTACAAACGGTCCATAAACTGCAGAAGTATCTTTTAATTATAATTAGAGACGGATACGTTTTCCCTCATTTTATTAAATGTCTTTGCTTTTAAAACTGCTTTAGTGACTCTAAATTCATTGAAATGAGTTTATAATTATTTTATATGATAGATAATTGTATAATTTATCGAATATTTCTTTTAAAGGATTCTGAAGTGGATTTAGAAGAAGTACAGACAACCATGGACCGCTTAGATGCACGTTTAAAACGCCTCGCACAACATTATTGTGAGAATGAGCGAACGTTTAGGGCCACAGAATTTTTAGAATCTTTCCGGGAGTTCTGTGAAAAAGTGAAAACTTGTCAGCAGGTAAGCAAATAAATTGCTTTTACTAATTTTAGACTATGAATTACTCAATTGAGTTCTAACAATTATTTATGAATAATAATAAATTAAGTCATTTCATGTTCATACGTACGTTATCACCTTTCACACATAAACAAAAATGAGATTTTCTGATCAGCAAATATGATGTCGCTAAGGTAAACAATTCCGACTTTACTAATTTTAAAATGAATTGTTCCAAAATCCGATTATGCCACCCCGTCGACTAAAACAATACATTTTTAAATAAATAGATTTCAAAATGTGACATTCGTTATGAAGAATATTTAGTTGAGAATTATTTTTACGGTAAAAAGACAGAGAATATGTATTGGTTTAAAACGATTAAATTGCTACAATTTAAAATAAATAAGTAAAAAGAAACATATTCGTTTTGTTTATTTAAAGAATATGACAATTATTTTTACGGAAGAAGACATTTCACATTTCAAAACGAGTATTATTATTATTGACAGTAAATTATACATATTGATGTAGAAAGCACAGTGGAATTTCCAGGCTAGTTTTTTATGAATACTTCATTATTGACCATTTTGGCTCGGAGATAAGTGTAGTATATTTTCTGAAACCACACTTCATCTTTTCTGTCCTTGGTCAATGAAGAAGAAATCCTTCTAGAATGTGGCAATTTTTTAAAGTCTTGTCTCAATCCAGAGTGCTGCAATTGTTGCCAATGTTAAATGAACTTTAAGTATTTCCTCTCTTTTTCTTTCTATGCCACCGTGTCTATGCGAACAGACCTGGTGATTTTATAAAGAGTCAATAATTCATGGGTATTCATTTTTTTTTCATTGATATAGTAAAAGTGAACGCATGTGTGTCCAGCTCGCTTCAATAATCACGTATTCAAATTTAATTTTTATTAGCAAAGAAGTAGAGGCTTAATCTTTATAATTGATAATAATAATAATAATAATAATAAAAGGAAAGAATACTCATCTTTGCAAATTTAAATTTCATGAGCAAAAAAGTAGAGGCTTAATCTCAATAACATCTGATAATAAAAAAGAAAGGAATGAATTTCTTTTACTATACACACAAATATATTCCCTTATATTATCATTATAATTATTATCATTTGCCCTCACTAGGAGTTCTCACACGAGTGATTGCTCACTGATAATAACCGGTGGTGTTCCCTGGAGTTTGAGTGACAACAAGACTCCCCAGATTTCCAGTACTGTCCACCTCTTTTCGGTAACATTTGCAAACGACTTTGCAGTATTGCAGCAGTCGCTTACCATTGATTTCTCGTTGGTAACCACCATTGGTCTCCTCTGGGATCCGGGTGGCAGTAAGCCTCCCCAAGGTCCCAGCACTCTGCACTCTTCCAGTGGAGATCTAGTTAGTGCTCTCCCTCCTGGGTCTTCCCATCTTCCTTGACCCTTCATGACTATTTTGTGAGGTATCAGCCAAGGCTGGTGCCATCAATTTTAAAATTTTTTAAATTTATTTTATTTTTTTTGTGGGGGCGGGGGCAGTCAGTTTATGAAGTTTCTTGTAGTTTCTGTTCCTCAGGTTCATGTGGTAGTGTTCTTCCCGAGGTTTTGTTTTCTTCCTGTTGTAACATCCATGTGACTTGTTCGTATTCGAGCATTTTCCTTAAGATTGCAGCTGGTTTGATCATTGCCGTCCTTTTTATCGTCTCAGTGATCTCTTCGATTCCTATTATTGGTACCCCGATTTATAAAATCAGGGGACTTATGTTTTGAAGCATATCCATCCGTCCGTCCATCCGGATTTTTCTCCGCAACCATCCATTGAATTTCTCTGAAATTTGGATGAAGTTGTAACTTTGGTCAGGTTAGAAAGTGACATTCTCCGATTTTTGAAAAATATCTGGTTAGCCCCCCAGGGGGTCAAAAGGCCCCAAAATGGCAAAAAATGACATTTTTTGCCCCATAACTTTTCATCCATCCATTTAATTTCTCTAAAACTTGGCCAAAATGTGGAGGCAATTGTTTCCAATAGAAAATAAGTATCGCTGACATTGGAAAAATCTGGTTCGCGCCTCCAGGGGGTCAAAAGCCCCCAAAATTGCAAAAAATGACCCTTTTCTCCCATAACGTTTGCTCCATCCATTCAATTTTTTAAAAACTGGGCCAAAATGTAGAGGCAATTGTTCTGGATATAAAATGAGCATCCTTGACCTCAGAAAAATTCTGGTTCGCGCCCCCAGGGGGTCAAAGGGGGGTCAAAAATGCCCCAAATTGCCCAAATTTATTGCATTTTACACTCGCCACATCGAGTCACATACAGAGGGGACCACGCACGTGCGGCTTGTTATTATTATTATTAGATATAAGAGAGAAAGAAAGTTTTGTCGTCTTATCTTATCGAGAGAGAGAGAAAGAACGTGATCAGGAGTTTTGCCTTTTTTTTCTGATGGATTAGTTTTGTTTCAATGATTTCAAGTAATGAATAAGAATTAAATTGCAGTGCAATAGCAAGCGGACGAAACCTGCTCGTAGTAAATAAAGATTTGAAATCATTTGTCATGACAATTTGTACCAGATCATCTGTTTGTCTTACAGGAAAATGCTGCCCGAATTCAAATGGCCCAAAAAGCTGAACAACGTAAAAAAGCCCAAGCGGAAATTGTGGAACGTAGAAAAGGTAAGCTTTTAAATTCGCCTCACATGTGAATTCTCATTTGAATAAACTGATCTTTTTATTTTGAGGGGCAAGAGGTCAGAAATTCGAGATACTAATATCATTTTTAGTAAAAGCATGGATCTAATACTCCCTGAAGCGTCACCCTTCTTGAAATTAGATGCATGTGTCATAAAATTAAATGAAAAAACAAAAACGATTTTTGAGATATATGTTTAAACTTGAATTTGCTGTTCTACTGTCCATTGACGTTGGCCTTTATTTCAAAAGTCATTCATTATAAAGTTCAATAAAGTTTATGTGCTTGTTCTACAATAATGTCGCCAGCAGAAATAAAAGTCTCGTCAAGAAGTTAATCATGGGTTTTAGTTCTACAAAATTAAATAGCAGTATGTGAATCACAATCGCATGCATTCTTATTTAACCCATTTGGTTTCATTAATTTATTACAAAAAATATTTTGTAAATACAATATTGTTTGATACTAAATATGTCCTTTCAAAGATTTACCTGACTTTATAAGATAGTTAGAGCATTCATTTATACTATATATATATATATATATGCGTCGATTATAAGAACTACTTACCAAAAAATATTTGATTGAATAATAGATGAAACTCGATTTTCAGAGCATACTAAAAATTGAGACATCAGTGTTGCCAATATACATCAGACAGTAAGTCTAATATTTGAAAGACACTCCAATCTATTTGACTAACTATAGATACCTCTGAAAAATACAGATGTTGCTGAAATATGGTTAATTATCTTTCTGGTCCTAAAATAAGGACCATGGGCGCCAACGGGTTAAAATATGTTAATATTTTATGAATGAAATATTTGATCAGTTAGAAGCATCGAAAACAAATTAAGTAATCATTTTCTACTCTTTTAAATGATTTCAATAGCTCCTTTTTGGGTTTTTTCTTTTTACTTTTGTTTGCCTCAAACAAGGCATTATGCCACTGAAGCGTAAGGGGCTATTGTGTTATGGTCCAGATTAGTAAGGAACAACCAGGGTGGGAAGTTGGGCAACAAGATATTTGTTCACATTATATTTAAATATTTGCATGTTGGCACAGTCGGGGAAACAGGGAGCAGGAAGGGAATTCTAAAGGCAAGTGGTCCAAGGAAAGAAGGTATCAGAGTACAAAATCTTCCGGACTCTAAGGAGCTCTACACTACAGTGGAGACGCTGATTTTGTTGCTAATCGGGTGGTTCGGGGTATTTACATTGAGGAGGTACAAATGCAGTAAGTGTATCGGAGCACATTATGTTGAAGTACTTGTAAGACAATCACAGGGATGCAACACTGTGCAGATGCACCAGGAACTGGAGTTGGCAGCCAGTGCGGAACCTATTAGGTTAGACATTCTGTCATGCACACTATAGTGAAATCAAGTGTTAGCCTCTTTAGATTAACTGAATTAAAATGATATAAAAAAATCCAAGAGGGAGTAACTAGGGTTTGGTGCACCAGCCTGAATGTAGCAAATAATGTGGCAAGAATACTCCATGCAAGGGAAAATTGTGACTTTATTGAGGATACTGGCACGTGTGAAAAGTTTTCTAGCCCAGTAGAGGGAGCCAATTTTCTTTGCAGTAGACGTAGCAGCATCTTCTATGCACTCATTCCACTTCATGTTGCCTGAAAAGTCTTTTTTTAAAAACAGTAAGAAACCGAACAAACACATGTTAAAAAAAAACAGTCGTTGTAAAGATATTTTCTTCCATTTTAAAATCCATTCCACGAATTTTAACGAGTTTTTTCCTTTGTTTACAGGTTTGATACCGAAAATCGAAGATCGCAAAATTGTCGATAATTTGGTCAGTGAAATTCGCAGAGGAAAAGTTCTTCGTCGTTTATCAATGAGGAAAAAAAATAATTTAGTTTCAACAGAAAGAGAAATCAAGATTTAATGGGAATTTGTCAAAAAGCAACCGTAACGTTTAATTCTTGCTTTTTTTTTTATCGTTATTTGATAAATTTGTTGTTTGCATAACAACAATTGAACTTGTTTTCATCCGGAAGACCCAAAACATCAGCCGTTCCCCAGAAGAAATTACGGATTATATCATGGAATAAAGTCAGAACTTGACGGAATCTCTCAAATTCAAAGAAAACTTGAATCAAACAAGTTTTTAAATCCTTCACTTTTCATTTTCCACAAATGAGAAATTAAATAAGCAATTTTTGTTTAGCAAATTCTGAAAAGTCGAATTCATTCGATTTAAAAAAAATAAAATATTATTTTATTCTCGACAGTGAAACTCACAAGGAAGAATTTAGTTAAAAAAAGAAATATAAGTTTATTTTTATTGCTTTTTATATTTTCAAAGTCGATTTGTCAAATATTTGTTATGTCAACAATTTATTATTTGAAACGTAAAAATAAAAGGTTCAGAAAATTCAATTTGACAAGTTAAAAATTTTCAGTTCTCAAAAGACAAACAAAAAGAAAATGTTTGGTGTTGGAGGTGAGATATTCTGGATATTTTCAAACAAACACTGTTATCTTGAAAGAACATTTTTGCTTCATAGTAAATTTTGCCCTGCAAATAATGTAACTTTGATGTTTTCTTTTAAAACATTTTCCTAAACAGGATTTTCAAAATTTTGCCTCAGATATTTTTAGATATATTTTTTGCTTTATTTTTTTCATGAAACAGATTTAGTAATTACTTTCAAATGGAAAATTTTCTTTAAAGCAATTGTTTAAATATTTTTTTTTTAGAAACTAAAACTGGGGCAGTTTTATTCTGACATTTTTTTTCATTTATAAAAATATATATTTTTAATTTGAATTTCGTGAATTCTCTTCCGTTAAAGATACTTTTTATTACTTGATAAGTTTGCTAATATTTGTTGTCTTTTCGTCACAAAACCCATGAAGTTACAAAGGAAAAGAAACTTACATTTAGAAATCAAATTCAGGGAGAGTTTTGAGACATTTACCTCCCTTTAACTTCGTAGAATTGAAGAGTTATCTCCCTTGTTGATGTCTCAGAATTTCCATTTTTTTCATTAGATTTGAAGGGAATCTTTTCGGCTTTAAAAAACTTTAACTAATCTGAAAATTAGTAAACATAAGAAAATAAGTTTCCCCTAGATTATAAAAAAGAGTTTAAATTACGACAACACTAATAACACAAAAGTGTTTGAGTTTAAATTCCCAATTAAATGTGTTCCGTCTCATTGCAACGTAATCAGCTTATGAAGCAGCAAATTACAATATTTTAATTTTCTTGCTTTTCTTTGGCGAGCTTTGCTTCCCCGATATAATCAGATAGAGAAGGGGTAACATCCCTGCTGAAAGTTTCACGGGCAGAACACGAACACGGCACACTAAGTTGTCAGTCTGCGCCAATGTTATCAACTTCACCGCCATTAACTCTCTGTAGAAATGCTAATCCTGGCGCTATCATTACGTTGGACCACAATTCTAATTTTCAATTCAACCCCTTTTTCACTGTGTGGGCTTTCCAATAAAAAACAAAATACAGTTAATAAGAATCCCTATTTACTTGCCTCATCGCAAGGGGAAAGTTAGACATAAAGTTTCTTTTTATGTGTGGGATATCCAACTCCCCCCAAAAGAGCACCTTGGATCAGACAAAAATAAAAATTGCCCTAGTCAAAAAGGACTTCTTCTCTGACTGAGAGCAGAACAGATACCACACTTTGAAATATTTATTTGCAGAAAATATAAAAAATGTACATTTAAAACAAATTAGGCACAAGGCTATCAAGTGTAGGGAAAACGGAGGGGTCGTAGGTCAAAATTGCTAAAAAATGTCTATCCTACTCTTAACTAGAATCATCTCATTCACCACAATACCACATTTACTCTAGGGGCCATCCTACTTAAGATATCCCCAAATTGGTTTGAAATTTTTATTTTTCATAAATATGGTTATAACTTTCAGCCAGCCAGAAGACTAAGAAATATGACCATTGTTTCTGCATACTTTCTAAGTATTCTTTTTCCAACACTGACTTTTTATTCACAAAATTGAAACTCTAAACTGGACTTTATAACTTGTTGTTATAATGAAATATTTATATTTAATAATTAATTATTGAATTTTGTTTACAATTTAACTTTCATTTTGAAATGATTGAATGATTGAATGATCTCTTTTATGTGTAAAAGACTGATATGATTTTGTTATTTATTTGCATAGCAACAATAAGTTTAATTCTTTAAATAAGAAAAGAAAAGCCAAAGTTTATCCTTTTGCTTCGATTACGATGAAATAGGAAACTTTAAACTTCAAAATGTGAGGAAATGTGAAGCATGAATTATTCACTTTTCATTCACCTTTTCTCATTAAAGAGTTTAATATCTTCTTATTGATCTTAAGCTTTTAAAGCAACATTGAGCCTGGTGGGTACTAAATGGGTGACCATTTGCAAAGACCAGGTACTGTATGTTGGAGGGCTTTCTGCTTATCTTGGCATTGTTTCTGCTCATTTTGGACTTCTCCTTGCCACTAGATTCAAGCAATACCAATTCAATATTACACAACTCTACAAGGGTTACCCATTGTCTTTTGAGACTGAACGAAGGCTAACTATAAGTTATCAAATGTTTCTTTACAATCACCCCCCCCCCCCATCGCCATGTTAGTTTTTAAACGGTTCATCTTTGAATCTCAATGTATTTCGATAACAAACAGGTAGTTTTTAGTTAATTTTACTTTAAAATTTAATATATGATAACATTACGGGTCTCCAGTCAGGTCTATTAACACATTATTATATGATGGAAGATTTTTACTACTCAGCTATCTTTGTGCTTTGTGATCGCAGATTTTATTAATATTCAATCACTCAATTTTTTAACTTCCTTAATTTATTACAATGCGAATAAATTTTAAATAACATATTTTAAACATTCTCATATCTTTTTATGAATATTTTATCAATAATTTTTAAAATAAATAAATAATTCTCTCATTTATTTTTAACTTTTTGCAATCATTTTCTCATTCATCTTTAAATAAATCATTTGAAACTTTTTCGCATGTTTTGACGATTATTTTCTCATTATTCCAAATTAGAGAAGCCCTCCAACCTTGACCTTTTGGCTTTTTGATCTTTTCTGTCCTCGGTCAGAGGAGGAGAAGTCCTTCTAAACTGAGGCGATTAAAATTTTTGTCCCAATCCCGAGTCCCTATTTTTAGGGAGCTGGATTTATTCCACATTAAAAACTCTACCGTTGTGGGGAGACAAGTAAATACAATGTCGATGTAGTCCTTATTTAGCAACGAGTGAAAAGTTAGACACAGTTTTTACTGTGTAAAATAGCTCCCTTAAAAAGCACATTCTGGATTGGAATAAAAATAAGAATTGACTCCGTCTATAAGGATTTCTCTAACCCTAACTGTAGACATGATAACTGCTACATTTTGAAGCACGAAAGCTAGTTTTATGTCAACATAGTCTTATAAATGACCAGTAAAATAATTTTAATGACTTCTTTTTTATTTAGATTTAAAAACGTACTTTTAAAAAGCAGAAGAAAATCAGGTACTTTTGAACTTTCTTGACTGGAGCAATTTCTTTTCGGTTGATTTGGGTTTTTGTATAACCTATAACAAGGGTGTTACTTTATTTTCTTTACTTTAAAAATATCACTGTATAAGAAATATTTTTTTTTTTGTACATTTGGAGATTAACACCTTCCGCTCAATCATCCCCTCCCCTAAAAAAATTAAAATTCTACTTTTTAGGCGATTATGTAAGAACATCTTGAGAAAATTGGCAGAAAGAAGAAGAAAAAAAAAACCCACTTATTTTACTGAGGATCAGTTTCGAATAAAACTTTTACATACAATGATCCCCCATTCTAGTGCTTTAGAGCAATTAACATTTTTTTTTACCACTAACTCTCTCCGAGTTGCTGCCAGTTAGGATTAGGTTAGGGTTAGGTTCAGGATTAGGTTAGAAGACTTTGAAAAATAATTTATTGGAATGTTTTTAAAACTAATTTATTGTCGTAAAATAATTCATTGGAATAGTTTAAAAACTAATTTATCGGGGAGAAAGAAAAAACAATTATAATAAATAAATAGGAATAAAAAAAATAAAATCAGTTTTGAAAGAATTGAAAATATTTGCTACAAATGAGTGCTGTAAAAGTGTTAAAAATATGACTTAATATCGGTAACAGGAGACAATACAAAACGGAGAATGACCGAAACGAAATTGCTCAAGTCAAGAAAGTTCAATCGCACTTAAATTCATGTGTCAAAAATACAGTCAGAACTGATCCAAACAACCGGCTGTGGACTGTTTAAATTAGATAAAACTAAATAAAAAATCTGTGATTTAAAAAAAGTACAAAATGAAAATATTTCTGATTATTTTTTTCTAATTGTTTCAGAAATGATTGATCTTAATACAATCGAAAAATATTCAATAATCGATTGTTTTTTGTTTTGTTTATTGTTGTTTTGTTTAAAATTATATCAATGTGTCTTTTTTCCCGTGAAATGCTAAATTATTTTAAAAAATTGTTAATTACTATCAAATATGTTTGACTTATTTTTATATAATTTGTGTGTTCATCTTTGATCTACAAGAATGTTTTCAAACAATAAGACAGAAATGGTAACAAGATTTCTTATCTTTTAATAGATGTTTTATAAGTTTTGTTTAAAAAAATCACTTCATAAAGTTTGATTCAATAAAATGCCCATGTTCATACTTTTACTATTTTCGATCTGATTCGATTAATATTTTTCGTCATTATTGTAGGAATTTATAAATTCTAGTTAAGAAAATGTGTCTCTTCGATATTCTTTTTTACCATTTCTGTATTTACAAAGACTTTATTGATTTTAAATTATTTGCTTGCAAATTAGTAAATGTTTCCGTAAAACTTTATACATTTATTCAATAAAAACTTGATATTTTTTATCTGTTTCTATTAATTTTGGACCCAATGAGTTACTGTTGTTTTTTGTTTCGGAATTTTTGAGATGAGGGTTGATAATTTGTAGAATTTGGTATATTCGGACTACTGTTCTCATCTTGGGTGTCTTTATCACAACCTTTCGGCCGATGTAACCTCCGACCTTCTTCAGGTGTACTTTGTCGAACTCGGGAATCTTTCTGTCCAGATTCCCGAGTTCGACAGAAAGATTCCCGAGTTCGACAAAGTACACCTGAAGAAGGCCGGAGGTTACATCGGCCGAAACGTTGTGATAAAAACACCCAAGATGAGAACAGTAGTCCGAATATACCAAATTCTGTTGTTTTTTGTTTTTTCTTTTGTTCTGTTTTCAACTTCTGATTTAGCCATTGAGGAAAACTGCCCAATCGAAACAAACTGGAATTTCGGTAATATGGGAATTATTACAGCATTGAAACTCGAAATATACTTCTTTTTTTTAACTGAAAACCATGTTTTAGTAAGAAATAAAAAAATAACATTAGGCATTAAAAACAATAATGTATACGAAGCTTAATCATTTATGCGAAACGTGGACAAAACAAGACCATAAGGCAAAGAAACATGGCAGATATTTAAATAAATCACAAAATAGAATACCTCCAGGTTTTACCATTTTTAAAAAAAATAGGGTTCCATTTTCTAGTAAAAGACAGGGTGGCTAAGATCATGGCGTGGTATCTGTTCTGGTACTACACTTCAATTTTTCTGTCCTAGGTCAGTTAAGGAGAAATCCTTCTAGACTGTGGCAATATTTTTATTTTTGCCCCAACTCAGAGTGCCTCTTTATGAAGAGCAGGGTTGTTTCCACATTAATTCAAAACTTGTGTCTAATTTTCCCCCGAGGAGGCAATTAAATAGTGACAAGGTTAGCAAGTTTTAATAGACCTGTAGGACATAAAAAGCAAAGAAAAACATTATTTTACCATTTGTTTTTTTGGAAAAAAAAAAAAGCTAAAATAAGGAGTTATCTCCCTTCTTCAATAAATGTTTGTTTGCTCGATCGTCTGAGGAGTTCCTATTTACTTGATTCCCCACGATGGCTTGGCCTTTGGCTAAGATCAAAGTGTAGTATCTGTTCCGATGGATACTGCACCCCATAGACTGGTATCATCTTGGCCTTCGGGGCTTGATTTACGCTGGTCTATGGGTATGTCCTGTGCAGTTCTAGGAGGTCCAGGGTTCGCCTCCCCTCTTTGGGGAGGAGTAAGTTTATTGCTTACTACCTGAGGCGCCTTTACTGGGGAATGCCGACGGGGCTGCCCAGGCAATTTTTAATGGCCAGAGTGCTCACCTCTCGGCGCTGGCTTTTCAAACCCCACTTTCCTGACCCGACCTTGGGTCACATCTTACCTTGTGGGAGTAAGATAAAACTGGCCTTGTGCCTAACTCCTGGAGAGCAGTAAATAAACACAAGGTTGTTTTTTTATGTGGGTGATATCTAGAACCCAAGTAAAGGCACTCTGGATGAGGCAAAAATAAAATTTGCTCTAGTCGAAAAAGATTTCTCCTCCTCTGACTGAGAACAGAATTGATGTAAAACACATTTGAAATATTATTTGTAGAAAATATAAAATTGCGTACGTGTGTGTATGTGTGTGTGTGTGTGGGGGGGGGCAGTGGTCATCTTTTGTCTATCCTACTTTTGGCGCTTTTTTGGTATTTACTCACCACCACTTGTTTTGACCTTTTTTACAGACCAAATCTTTTTTTGTGTACAATTATCGATCATGTCGCTAAAGAATTCTGTTTTTTGTTTGTTTTGTTTTTTAATATTTTAGATTTAAGAGGAAGGAACAGTTTCCTATGTAAATTTAATGTAAACTGATCACCTACTTTATGACCATTGTTGCTTTTTTTATTATATAAAAGAAAAATATGTAAAAAAATATAAAAAAATACTTAATTTTTTTTTTTTTTATAAGGGTCACAATTAACAAACATTTTATCTTTTTTAAAAGGGTACATTAACAAATTGGGTCGAATTCGCAAATCTGTAGAATAATGGATTTTTTAAAGTTTTTATCAAATATTTTAGATTTTAGAGTGGGGGACCACATTTATTTAAAGGAGAAGATCGGCCATAGACATATGTGTGTGGGGGGTAACTAATCTTAGCCAATTTTTTTTCTTATTCTGTTTTTTGGACTTGTGTAGAATAACGCGCAAGTGTTTTTTGGTTTCGATTTTTTGCATAGTTTTTATTTTTTATTTTGGATTTGCTTTAGTATTTTCTTTCCCATTTTTTATTTAAAATATTAAGGCATTTTGCATAGAGGCTACACAAGTCAGGTGGATGTGTTAATGAGCTGCGCTCATTCACCAGTGTCTGTTGCATGGGCAAACTAGCGCGTTTGGGGTTCATTTGGGCATCGTTTCTGGCGGTGCTTAAACGTAGACGACAAAAGCATGGTCAAAGTGCATACATTCAGAGGACGAGTGTTTCTAAATAACACCAAACACACAAAATTGTTTTAATGTTATGTAGTGATTTCACTACTTTACGAAAATTGTTGAACCAAAAACATAAAAACTAATTATATCACTGGCGCGCTATTCTGCACAAGTATTGGAATTGTAAAAAAAAAAAAATAGTTGGTGAAAAAAGGTTGCTTCCCTCAAAATGAGTGTTACTCTTGTAAAAAAAGATGGTTGCACTATTTTTTCTACATTAAGTTTCCCAAAATTGGTGATGGCCAACAAATGGGTGGTAATTTACGTTAAATTTATATAGGAGAGTGATCTCCCACTCTAAAATTGGCTAAAAAAACAAAAACAAAAAACTAAAATCTCTTGCGACATACTCGGTAAGTATACACAGAAAACAAATTGGCCAAATTGGTGATGGTTATAAAGTGGGGGATCAGTTTACGTTAAATTTATATAGGAAACTGATCCCCTTCTAAAATCTATATTTAAAAAAAACAAAAAACACATAAACAAAAAACAAACAAATGGAATTCTGTAGCGATATGATCGGTAATTGTACAGAGTAAGAAAAAAAAAATGGTTCGGAAAACAGGTCAAAACAAGTGGTGGGTAAATACCGAAGAAGCGCCTTACTTTTAACTAGACTCATTTGAAGTCACCACAATACCACATTTCACTGTAAATAATGTCTAATCATTCCGTTATTACCGGATTTTCTTTATTTAGGACGATCTTCTTCAGGTTTTCGAATATTGTTTTGACCCATGTTTTAGATCAATTTTAAATAATTTCAAAATCATAGAAGCAAGTTTTCTTGGATGATCAAACAACATTTAAAGACACAAATGTTTTCTTTGCCATCGTGGGAGAGAAAGGAAATAGTGACACAACTAAATGGGTACATTCTGGGGTTACTTCCCCTGGATTTGATTGGATTTTTATTTGGGCAATATTTTCTAGAAGTAAAAGCATTTTCATTATTTATTCTAAGACCTGACTCGAAAATAAACCTCTCTCATCAGTAAATTGTGAAGTTGCGTTGTTAAACCTCGATTTGACAGTAGCTCATCAGGCATTTAATTTGATTTTTGTTCATCATTTTTGAATTACACTTTAAATATTTAACCAACATTAGTTTTCATTAATATTTCTTTAATAAAACGAAATATTATGCACTTATCGAAGACTTGAAATTAATTGAATAAAATAAACGATTTGGTGTGTGTTGAGTGGTGGGGGTTACATCCCGTTCTTAGACTTATGATTCCCTAGTTATCTCCTTTGCAATCTCTTCCAAAATTTCATGACTCCAAATTGAGTCTTTAATCACTTATTTAATGTTAGTTAAAAAAAAGTAAAAATCAGTTGTTTGAGAATAATGCCGACACCCATTTCTCTCTAAATGATTTACGTGACTCAAATAGAAATTGACCTCAATTTTTTTTCCATGTCTATTCAATTTTTAAACTGAATTTCATTTGGATTTTGAAATAGATTTAAAAGTTAATAGAATTAAAAAAAATTGAACAATAATGTTTCATAGAGAACTCCCCCAATAAAAGAAAGTTTTCTAATCTTTTATGCATAAATAGTTCTGCATTTTATTAATATCATAAATCTATGAAGACGCATCAGCTAATAATTATATTAATGATCATCATAAAATGAAGCAGAAAAGAATAAAGTATTTTTTTTATTGAAAAATTGGATCACTAACCAGATAGTGATCAAAGAGAATATCAACGCGTCTTGTGTTTTTTCCTGCAAACTCTGGTGTCACAGAGCGAATAAAACCCACAGCATAGTCTTCAAATTAGTGTTCGAACTTTTGGGGGGATCTGAATAGGTATCGGATTTTGTGCCTATTTTCCGCTGTCAAAAACGATTATTTTAATGTTTTTTTGTGGTTTTTTGTGGTTTTGTTTGTTTTTGTTTAAAACTTAATTTACCATTGCTGGTACTAATAATAAAATGATAAATATTTATTGATTTTAAACTACCAGTTAAACTAAAATCTATAGATCACCTCCCACAAGTGTATTTTTACGTTTGCGAAAATATATGCACATATTACGTGGGTTTTTAATCCGAAAATTAAAAAAAGCAAACAAAAAGACTCTATAGCTAAATATTTTGAGATTTTAAAGAATCGGAATCGGTAATTGTATCGGAATCAGGAAAAATATTGGAATCGTCTCATCACTACTCCAAATGTCTGGTATTCATGAGGTATTCTCATATCTTGCAATATCATCAATGACAAACAAGTCCTGAAGCAGTTTCAATTTTGTTCATCAAAATATTGATCAGCTTTGCTTTATTTATAAAATTAATCTGTTAAATGCAAAGCTGCTGAACAGAGGAGGCTTGGTTCTTGAGAGTTTTGGAGAATAACAAACAGGGTAGTGAACAGATGTAAGACTTTTATAGCAACCATCATCAATGAGTCAAAAGTGATTAGGAAATCACTTTTGACTCATTGATATTTGCAATAGAAGTCTTACATCAGCATCTGAAAATGCCAAACGTTTTGCAAATTATTTTGCTTCAAATTCTATCTTTTGCGATAAGGGTCATCTACTTCGAGAATTTCCCCATATGACTGAAACTCTCTAAGTAATATATATATATCTGTCCGGGATGATTCCAAACAAAAAGGCAACTGGTCTTAACAGCATTCCAGCTACTGTGCTTACGTATCTCCAGTCAGAACTTGCTCCTATCCTTGCAAAAGTATTCAATCGTTGCTTAAAAGAGAAATGTTTACTATTTTTTTGGAAAATTCGTTGGTTTGAATCACAGTACAGGCCGATCAGTCTCCTGTGCGTCATGAGTAAGTTGTTTCAGTCTGTTCTAAATCACATAGTTGTCAACCACCTCAGTAAAAGCAATATAATTGGTCACAAGCAATACGGATTTCATCCTGCAAGATCAACTGCTGATGTGGTAACTGTACTATCGCATAGGATTAGTGAATCTCTCGATGTGGGCGTTTTTTCTAGGCTCTTGACATATCAGAAGCTTTTGATAAGGTCTAGCATAACAAGTTGTTTCATAAACGTGTTAGCTATGGAATATTTGGCAATGTCTTCTTAACTATCAAATTCCTCCTTTCTGATAAGTCGATAAAATAGTTGTTGATAAGCATAATATAATGCTAGCGTGCCTCAAGGATATATTATGGGCCCAACCTTCTTCCTGATCTTCATTAATGATCTTTTAGATCATATTCTAAGATCATTTGTTAACATCTATGCAGATGACACAACTGTCTATGGCAGCATTTTGAAGAGCATTGATGATCAAAATATTGCTTATTCTCTCTTTTATGATCTGCAGCAGGTGGTGCAATGGGTACCAATTGGTCTGTTTCCTTTAACATCTCTGAAAGCAAGCTTTTATCCTTTCACCACCAACGCTTATATTGCATTGCGGCAGTTGGAATGAATGGCTATCTCCTTGAGTAAGCCCCTTGTTTTGATAAGCTTCTAGGACTGACTTTCAATCCAGATCTAAAATAGATCCAGATCTAAAATAGAAGATTTGTATTCAATCTGTTGCTAAGGTTGCTGAGAAAATGGTCGGGTAATTCTACCACCTCAGAAAATACCAAACTCCTGATGTAATCCTTTACCTATATAAGAGTAAGGTACATCTTAAGATGGAGAATTGCTTTCTTACCTTGACAGAATCTTACAAAATCGACTTCGCTTTTGACCTTGATACGTGGTGACTCATAAGTAAAACATCTATATGTATACGCAAAATATATTATGGGATATAAAGTAAACATGTCTTTGTCTGTGTCTTTCCATGTATCAGTTGTGATGTAGCAATCGTAAACATTTATATTTATTTTCTCAGAGAGCAGTCCCTGTTAGGTTATTTGGTCACTGACCAATCAGCTTCTAGGGCGCATTTATTTCATCTGTCCTCTGTAGGATTTCTTTAGTCTTTTTTAGGAATCGCAGCAGACGTGCCCTCGTTATAACATTTTCATCTGTCCCTCCTAGGAGAGATCTGCTCTTTTCAGGGCAACTTTTCTTCTTATTGCAATCTGATGTGAATAAGGCAACTTACTTTCTATCACTACAATTTAAATGCGCACAACTCACCAACTATGCTTGCATTCCGTCCTTCCCAGGACAGGTTGCTTTTCAGCATGCCCAGCGGCTGTCTCATCCCAGCGACGTCCACTTTCGACCAGCAACATTGCAGAACTAACCTCGATCGACATAACCTACCGAGATAATTTTCAACGTGACACCGGCAGCTGAAACAACCCTCTTTAATTACCTCCACCTTTTTATGCTGCAAGAAAAATAGTATTTGTTATTCAAACGTTTTACTTCTGTGTTTATCATCTTTGTTCAAAATTGCCATATTTGTCTTGTGCTCCTAATTAGTTTTAACACCGATCACCATCATCGCCTCTTGGAACAGAATTACCCAAGCTTTTTTTTTGCATGCATATTATTATATTTTTGTTCCCTCCAAACAAAGCATATTGTCACTGAAGCGTAAGGGGGTACTGTGTTAGGGGCCAGATTTATAGGGGCAACCTGAGTGGGGAGTTGGGCAACAAAATATTTGTTCACATTACATTAAAATTTCTACATATTAGTACAGTCGGAGAAACAGCGAGCAGGGAGGGAATTCCAAAGGGTAGCCATCCGAGGAAAGAAGCTATTAGAGTAGAAAAGTCTTCTGACATCAAGAAACCTTTACAGTGAAGCAGTGAGACTTTGCAGCTAGTCAGGGATAGAGGTTATTTAAGTTGAGTGGATACAAGTGCAGTACGTTTATTGGAGCACATTCTGTAAAAGTACTTGTATAAAAAGCACAGGGATGCAACAGTGTCTAGAGGTTGGCAGACAGTGCGAGCCTATTAGGTTAGATATTCTTTTTTGCAACCTGTCTAAAAGGAAGAGGCTAATGATTGGTGCACCTGTCCAGATGTGATAACAATACTCCGTGCATGGGCCTTATAAGGATATAGGATATTTGCAGGTGTTAAAAGTTTTCTAGCAAGCTAGAGGGAGGCTTCCTTCTTTGCGACAGACTTGGCAGCATATTATATTCGAAGATAGTGATAACATTGAACACAGTGCCTTTTAGCTCTTATTCAATGATCTGAAAATGCGAACTGAGATGTAAATAATATTTTTTAGTCTTTAGACATCACAATCGAGTTCATGCAACTTAAATGTTTATTGTTAACCTACTATAGTTCTATTTAGTCCTTTTATCAAATACATATGATGATTGTGCAATATAGTCAACAAGTAAAACGGGGTGGCAAAACAAATTTAGCACAAATAACTTTTACCAAACGCAAAAAAATGTAATCTATTAAACTGCATAGCTTTTTAGTTTTGGAACTTTTTAAAATGTTTTTTTTTTTCAGATTTTGTAACACAGCCTTGAAGACTTGTGAAAATATGGAATTCAAGATTGCATCGTTATTTTACTTGATCTGAAGGTTCGCTGTCGTAGGTTGAACGACTAAAAAATCGAAAATTAAACAAAAATACAACTGAAAATTGTCACCGATCGGTCGAAAATTTGACCGATTCCACTTAACCCGTTAATTTTTTTTTTACTATCTTTTAAGCATGAAATTCCTGACAAAACCTCGGCAAAAATGGCGGCCATAACACAAAATGATGCTGGCCTGTTTAAGTAAAAGCGATGCTAACAAATGCATAAATAATGAATCTTACAATAAGTAAACACATGGGAAAAATATATAGATAAGTAGAAAAGTAAATTTATATTTAAACTTTTAATATTTAAAATATAAATTTTATAAGATAAAGCAAGTGTAATAGCTTAATAGTGTGAGGCTAGAGCTATGCTATATTCAATATTTTAATTTAATTTAAACCACGTCAAATGGGAGGAAGAACAGATTCAAACTATTTCACAAAAATCTGTTTTTATTACTAGCATATAATTGTTTCGGCCTACCATCAATATATTTATAAAATGTTCCTGTATCCTATGCAGTTATTTCTTGTGATGGCTATCTTCAGTGCTCGTATATAACGAAAGAAAGTAAGGAAATAATCGACGATGAAATGTTTATTTACCGATTTTAAGGCTCCTGTTTATCTTTGGATGCTCTAAAATGATTTTTGTGCAGAAAAAATGATGTTAGGGCATCCAAAGATTAACACGAGCCTGCAAATAGGTAATTAGTGAAATTCAAAATTATTTAACAAGAAATTCATTCTCCAAAATGCATTTTTTGTTCTTTGACTGCTGAATGAGGAGAAAATTGTCTCATTCTGTCTCACCATTGTTTTATCAAAACAATTGACAAACATCGACTGAATATCATTTTTTGAAAAACGTAGTTTAAATAAAAGATAACATTTTTTTTACAAAGATTAGGAAAATTGTTAACCACTAAAGATGAGGGATATTTACAACAATGTAACATTGAATTCGACTAAAAGATCTGCTTCACAAATCGATTTTTTTACGGAAACTGCATTCCTTTTGGAAATGGATTAAATATATGTTGTTATTGCGTCACTACACGGACTCTTTCTAACGCTATGCATCGTGATAATGGGGGTCACTATGACGAAATCAGAAGCAGTCTCTTCCAATACATTACTTCTGTACATCCTGTAAATAATACTCTTGTAACCTTTTCGAATCTGTCCGGAATTTAGAATGGAAACTTTTATTTAATTCATGGGGGCTACCATCAGTCATGTAATTCGCAATTCTTCGTATCGCCCGCACCGATGATAACTATCACTTAGAACTGAATTTTACTTAGTACTAATTCACTATGCCACAGATCCTTGTGGACAATACTAGTATGAATTTTTGGAGCCTTAAACCTATTCTTGTTTGTAATGTGCAGTCATACTACTTATCACTATATATAAATAATAGATAAGATGATATATATATATATATATATATATATATATATATATATATATATATATATATATATATATATATATATATAGTGATATGTATGTATGTATGTATGTATGTATGTATGTATGTATGTATGTATGTATGGTAACTAAGATTACAAATAAAAATTATTTAACACTTCTACCCGGTCGAAATTCCGTATGGATTCTCAAGTTTGATATAAAGATTCCCGAGTTTGAAAATATGCTCCTGAAGAAGGTCAGAGGTTACATCGGCTGAAATGTTGTGAAAATAACACCCAAGATAAGAATACTAGTCTGAATCATCCAAATAATGTCAATTCTGGCAATTTTTATTAACATCCTATAATTATTTTATTTTTGAAAGATGAATAGATTTTTGACAATAAATGCATTGACTTTTAAATGTGACCTTTCATTGACTACAAAACTTGACCTCGTTGACTACAAAATGACCTCGAAAATAACATTTTCTAGTGGCATCCATCCACTAAGATTGATCAAGAACAAATTGCCAGAGAAAAAACATTCAATTTGAAGACTATCTCGCACTCCACAAAAAGTACTTTGACTATTCTTCTAAAAGTCTAAAATTTATTCATTTATTTTACATCTTATTTTAATCATTTCAACTTTTAATAACAATGAATAGAAATTATTTATAAAATCTGTTAAGAAAAACATTTAGCTGTTTTAGATTTTGACATTTTTCTGCAAAGAGATTTTTGTGACAAAGAAAAACTATGACTGTAATTAAACATCTGATGCATTCTATTGAATGTTTATGTAATTATTTTGTCTTAATGATAATAAACAAAGTTAATGATAATAAACATTTTTTTAAAGTTTGATACCGAATATATGAGCAAGAAGTTCCCCCTGAAATGTTGACCTTGTTTTCATTCCCTCAGGCTTATTTACAGAAACTATATTTTCTTAGAACTTTAAATTATTTGCAGGAGAGATTTATTCTGTTGATCTTCACTAAATGGAACAAATACTTATTAAAATGAAAGAAAAGAAACTTGCGAATAAAAGAAATCTACAAAAAAATTTTAAACCATTCAAGGGAGATAATTAGGATAATATTTTTAAAATGTTGTCTCCCTTTAAGTGTAATTGAAAATATTTTGACTTCGTATACAAGCCATACAGAACATACAAGTTTGTTTTAAATTTTATATAATTTTGTCATTGATTTAATATTGACATATTAGCAAATGGACCCTGTGTCCAAGGGCAAACGTACACTGAAATATATCGTTTTAAACAGCCGTAGTATTTATACAATTAATTAAATTCATCAAAATACGGTACAATCTTGAAATTCATAAAAAAAATAATTATTACCACTTTAATATGATTTTGAAGGATATCATAAAAAAAACTCTAAGATATTAAACAATTTACATGCACGCGCGTGCACCCCCCACATATATATATATATATATATATATATATATATATATATATATATATATATATATATATATATATATATATATATATATATATTAGTACTTCATGTATCCACATAAAATATTATAAGGAGATATAATTTTTTATGTGTCAGTTTTCAGTATTTACTTCAACAGTGCTCGATACGTAAGTAGAGCTAGGTAGTAAGCAATGAAAATATATATGCCATATATATTTTCATTGCTTACTATATATATATATATATATATATATATATATATATATATATATATATATATATATATATATATATATATCGCTATAAATAAACATTTAATTAGATTTTGAGATTGCCAGTTTCAGAAGGAATAGGTAATTCTGCTCATTGGGCTGAGAATACCACAAATGCTACCACTTCAGTCAGCAATCTAATGTCGAAAATACGGTTCAGGTGAACTCTTCAAAAATTGAGATAAAATAGATTAAAAAGCTGAAAGAATTATATAATATATATAAATAATATTTATTAATAATGGAGATTTGGTATCTGTCTGAAGCCGAAACTATACTATTTCAAACTATTGTATGATGTAATATCAATGCCCAATTCAGGAAGGAGGGTAGTGTAGTATCTGTTGTGTTGTCATAATACCATACTCCAGTAATTACTGTCTCTTTTTCTAGGAAGGAAAGATAGTGTAGTATCTGTTCTATTGTTATGAGTCCATCCTCCTACGGATTACTTCTTCATTTGGGGTGTAATGTAATATCTGTTCTGTTGTCATGAGACCATCCTCCCAGTCATTACCTCCTCGTCCGGAAGGGAGTAGTGTACATCACCAAGACATTGTCTAAATCAGATGTAAACCCAACATTTACATTATATATTACTGGTTACAGTAAAAATATGCCATTAAATGGAGCATATATTTGCTAGTGTATATATCAAAGAAATAGATAAAGATAAAAAATAGTGAATCAAAAAATAAAGAAATTGAAAATAAAATGAATAATAAATGTATAAAATGCAATAAAATAAACATTAATAAAAAATTATATGAGTGAAAAAAGCGAAATAAAAAAATTACTAATCAATAATTAGCAGAGTAAATTAATCAACAAGTCAATAATATTTGTTTGCGCTGAATTTTCAAATTGGTTGAAGGTTGTGCCCATGTGATTCCACCTAAAGACGCTTTAAAAAACTCCAAAGAAACTGAAATGTTGGGAATAGTTATTAATTGATGTAAATACATATAGTAAACATTTCACGAAAATCGGAGGTATCGGAATTTTCACGAAAGGGCTTCCACAGTCTCTTTGCCCCTTTAAAAGTAAACTAAATATAGCCCACATTACACAACCCTTACGCCAAGCAGCTGTGTTAAAAAATTCATAATGGTAGGTTAATAATTTTAAGGGGGTAATCCTATGCATACAAATATATAAGCCTATACACACACCTACCTTTATATATATATATATATATATATATATATATATATATATATATATATATATATATATATATATGAGAGAAAGAGAGAGATAAAGATAGATTCATTGAGAAATGATATATACACACACACACACACACACACATATATATATAATGTATTTTTATGTAATTATTTTTATTGGTGATTGTAGCGTTCGTTGTTATTTTGCTTACTATTATTTCGATTGTCTCACTTTCCTAAGATGCAGAAAATTTAACTTCATAGGACGTATTTTTCGTTAATATATATTTTTATTTATTTTATATGTACATAAAAGTAATCCATGGACACGTGTTTCTGGCTCACAGCATGGCTAACTTAGACAGAGATCGAACCTTTTTAATGTCTATAGTCCAGCGTTCTACCACTGGACCAACATTTACATTAGAAATATTTACGTTTTTTATCACCTTAATATTTAATGTATTTTTATGTAATTATTTTTATATACTTTGAAAAGTCACACAATTTGAAGCGCTGGGTGGGTGGCAATAATAACGAAGGTATTTTTTTTTAATAAAGTATTTAGGAAACCTTGCACAACGCAGATTATTTGTTTTTAAAAATAAATTATTTATTCATCTTAAAAACATTTTTTTTATATAAACTTCAGTACTTTCGGTAAATATACCATCTTCAGAAGAATATTTTTTTTTTCTTTTTTTTTCTTTTTTCCTCTTGGTTGAGACATTCTCGTGGCCAAGTTGAAAATCCGTCTAGGTGTTTTGACGAAGAGAGAAAAGTGTTGATATGGCTGTGTGTCACGTGGTCGGCGTGGAAGGATACTTTGAAAAGTCACACAATTTGAAGCGCTGGGTGGGTGGCAATAATAACGAAGATATTTTTTTTATAAAATATTTAGAAAACCTTGCACAACGCAGATTATTTATTTTAAAAAATAAATTATTTATTCATCTTAAAAACATTTTTTTTTTATAAACTTGAGTACTTTCGGTAAATATACCATCTTCAGAAGAATATTTTTTTTCTTTATATATATATATATATATATATATATATATATATATAGATAAATATGATAGTTATGGAATTAATAATCAACGTAATGAAACATTAACAAAAGAAAACAAAAATTGTTTACATGTTCATCGACGTTTAGTCTTTATTTTTCAAAGTACTGATTTGAAGGGAAAACGTTGAAGTTAAAATTTGAAAAACCTCGTGCGTCTATGACGGAAAAGAATATTTTTATTTTTAATATCGATGTAATGTACAGATTTATTTTTAATATCGATATAATGTACATATTTATTTTTAATATCGATGTTATGTATAAAGTTTTGTCGGGGATGTGATTTAAAATAGCTAGTCTAGATCGAAATTACATTTTTGTTCGTTTAGTTTTATTTTGCTGATTAACGAATACACATTGTAGAAGCCATTACCTTGTTTAATTGTGTCTGAGTTTATGAGTGCAGATTCAAGAAGTCTTTGGCTAGATGTATCTACAATGAATTTGACGAGTCTAACTTATTTAAAGTTAAAGGAATAATCATGCAGTAATATATGAGAGAATAGTGCATTTAGGAAATTGTTATTTTTTATATCTCTTTTATGCTTATCTAAACCATACTCAAATTTCTGTTTAGTTTAAGCAATGTATATTTATTGCAATTGTTGCACGAGGCAGGATTTATTTCTGCTTTAGATGTAGGTCTTTTAGGAAAATGTTTTGTTGTTTTTAGTGTGTTTTTAATTGTTTATGATGTAGATATTGTTGTTGGAATTCGTTATTTAGAGTGTTGTAAATTGTTGAGAGAACGTTGTGATATGTCGCAGTCGACATCTGAACTCGTTTCCCCGAGTTTGTCTTGCCTTTGCTATTTCGTGTTATGAAAAAAATACATTTAATTTACGAAAATCGTTACGGTGTTTATAATAATCATGCGTTATCTACCTGGCGTTGCTCGGAAGTCTGTTGACTATCAATCTTGTCTCGCTTATTGTCCTTCTCTAGTTTTTGCCCTTTATTTTATCCTTTATATATTGAAAATATAACTAATAATTCATTGTGTATTTATTAAAGTAACGTACTGGCGAGAAAAACACACGGAAACAAGAAATTACTTTGTTAAATACCTAAGAGAATAATAGTTATTTATATTTTTTGTTTATAGCAAATTTTAAATACGCTGTTTGCTTTAAAATATTAATTTTAAAAAGTTGTTTCATATAAAATCAAAAGTACATAAAAAATAAATATTATTTATCAAATTATTATTATTGATTTTAAAATTTCTGACATATTTTACGCTTTTTACAAAAAACAAAGCATAACACTTTATTCTGTTTCTGTTTGTATATTTGCATTGGCAGCTTTGTAAATTCTGCAATAAGAGAGTATGTAGTTTTAGATATTTTACAATTAAAAGAATTGAAATGAATTGCTACTGTTTGGCCAATAAGAATGTCGACCTGAAAATGTCACCCGAAATTAAAAGTGAGTTGAAAAAAAAGTATAGCAGAATCGAAA
This sequence comes from Sepiola atlantica, assembly GCA_963556195.1. Classification (NCBI taxonomy): domain Eukaryota; kingdom Metazoa; phylum Mollusca; class Cephalopoda; order Sepiida; family Sepiolidae; genus Sepiola; species Sepiola atlantica. The sequence goes on from OY744521.1 coordinate 125,069,307, forward strand.
AGTTTAAGCATTGGTAATAAATGAAAAAAAAAATCGAAGATTAAGAATATGTAGAGCTTTCCAATATTTGATGTGGTAATACAATTTCGAGTATGTACATTTTCAACCCGTCCTTAGGTATTTCTTATAGATCGTGTTTCAATATCTTCCGCAAACTATATCTATTTAAAGATATTTATTCGAGGAAGAGATGCCCTATCAGATGGATAGACAAATAGATAGATATGTTTATTACAATAAGTATACAGAATAAAACGTACACAATTGTTATTGTGAATATCATGTTTCCACTGATAAAGTTTCTGTGAATCAATGACGTCCGCTACTCTTCCCAGTGTTCATTCGTCGTGTTCTTGGTTCCATCGCTAACGGAAGCACCGTCTACATTGTCGGTGTCACGAAGATGATCCAGTTTAATTGAATGTCTGGAAGACGATTCCAAATACCTGCAAATTCTGCACGCGAAAAGTCGTCGGCAATTACATTTGTTTACGGTCGCGTATGAAGTCGTTGGTTGCCGATGAATGTTGAGTATTCAACACGTCCGAATATCGATCTTTCTTTTTGTTTTGCACCATTTATTTGTAAGTACAACTAAATACAAAGCAAACATATTGTAATATTAGTTAGATGCAGGTGAGCAAAGATAGGGTTAGTATAGTAAGGCTAACATTAACGAGAGTGGTATTTTCCAAGTTGATAGCGTAAGAGCTATGTGCACCGGCAGTTATGTCACAGCTCTTTTTATCTCCCTACTACCTCTTTCTCACAGAAGAGACGTTGCTAGTCTTTCTCTATTCTATCGTTATTTTCATGACAGGTGCTCGACTGAGCTGAAGTCTATAGCTCCCCATTAAAACATTCACAACAAAAACTCGTCTAACTACAACCACTGTCAATAGTTTTTCTTTCTCTCACATTTTACCTACAACTAAACGAAACTTCAATGAGCAAAGTTTCTTTCCTATAACTGTCTGGCTGTGGAACACAATACCGTGAGGCTGCTTCCCAGCTAACTACAACATGATCGTTTTCAAGTCTAATGTAAACAAATTCTTGTTGAGCCGCCTTCTTAAATAATCAAATTCTGCACAATCACCGCAATCATTACCAATCATCACGGTGTTGTCTCACCGTCCACATGACACTCATTTAACCCTTATCCTCGAGTGGCTGTTCGACCTTATTAAAAACAGCCACGAGTGTTATATCGTAAATAAGTGGAGTAGATATTTCTCCTTTCACTGAACCACCAGAGAGAGAGAGAGAGAGAGAGAGAGAGAGAGAGAGAGAGAGAGAGAGAGAGAGAAAGCAATTGGATTTAGATAGTTGCTGCCTTCGGGTGTCATGCCTGAGGTAAATACATTCCAAAGGATGTAATTTTTATTTAATATAGAAATAAATGTTCCCGCGGAATGTATTTGCCTAAATGCATTCTCATCATGTGGGAGGGTGTTGGATGTTTTATGCGTATAAAAAAATAAATAAAGTGCTTTATTCCAACTGGTGACTGTTTCTACTGTGTCCTAATAAAGATAATGAAATGGTAGGTTGCAAACTCATAGGAAATAATCAGACTTTTGTGCGAGATAATGTTTGTAATGTGAGTGTTAGGGGTATATAACATTGTCTGTCTAGCGTTGATATATAAATCTTTGACTAAAAGGGTTGACGTATTCTTCCGATTTGTAAAACATTGGGTATCTGAAATTAGCAAATCAGTATACGTTTCTGAGTAAACTAGTTCTTCAGGTGGTAATAACTAATAATAGGAATTAAAGTATTGTTCGCCCAGTTGTTCTGGTAGGAATTTCTCTTTAACCAAAGAGCATCTCCTCTCGTCTCCCGCACAACTGGTGGATGAACGCATAATGCGCGTTCGCTTCTATAATTTGATTGTTCACAAATGGGTTGCTTTTACTGTGTCGAACATGGCGTCTCTAAAGGACTTATCAGACCAACTCAATTATTTTCCAAATAATGGGATTGCAGTTTTCGCACTGTCCATTGCCTTGAGGGTAATATATCTTCACCCCTGTCTGTGGAGAAATCACCCGTCATTCTAACATGAGTGATCTTCCCCAGTCAGAATGTGTGTATGCTGGAACTGTAAATAGTAGGGTAAAAAAGGAGCGCAGATATTTTATCACATAGTTTGCTGATGCATATGGGCAAATCAGCCCGACAGTGGGTTTATTGTTGTTGGCTGAGACATGGTTCTGTTCAGTCCTAGAAGGCCCACCCGCCCAGGCTTTACCTTCTCTCTGAGAAAGAAGTTAGTTTATTGTTAATCGCCAGAGACGCTCTACTGTGCAATACTGACGGGGATGCTCAGGCATTATCTTGTAGGCTTAAGTGTGCTTATCCTAGTGCGCTGGCTTCTTCAAACCACCCTTGACCTTGTTTCTAACCTCCTCTGGAGAGGAGGTAAATAAATGATCGGCAAAAATATGCAAACGTTAACTGTGAATATTCATTGATTACAATTAGCCTGCATCTGTTTCTGGTTCGAATTCTAGGAGACCTTTTAAATCCACGTTTTCTTTTCTGAGGAGTTGAGTGGCTTTTATAAGGACAACGACTTGTGTCCATCGCAAATCCAGCAGAATGTTGTAATCATAATATATCCATCAACAAAGTAAGATACATTTTCTGCGTATATCATGGGTATCCCAAAGAGGTATAATTTATCATGTGAGCTTTGGAGAGGAACAGAAGTTGACATAGCGCTACTTGCTCGATAAGTGTTAACAGTTGCCATTTGAAGCTTCAGGATGCGATAATAGTCTGACTGGTTCGATCCACAGGCTGTTACGGTATCTATATATGAACATATTTTTCCAATTATTCTATACTTACGTATATTGTCAATTCGTTAATTTCAACCTGTTTATTATGCTTTCTACGCAATTTACAAAAATTAGAACCCCGAGAGACGACAGGGAGTTATTTAAATTTCAAGAATGAAATACAGAAAAGTTTAAAAGACTTCCAGTTAATTTATTATTATTATTATTATTGATAATAATAATTTACTTCATACATATAGTCTTTTTAACACAGAATTGCAACTCTGCATATTAGCTTCATATTATTTATAAAATACAGCCGTTGTTAGCTTTACACATATTTCAGTATTGCTTACATAATTTTTATACAATATAAAATAGCAATAAAACTACGGCTATTGACCTCTATTTATATATGTAAAAGTTAGAAAACATAGCTTCGAACGTATGAAGTGTGAAGATATCCAATAGATTTAAAAATGTAATTTCTCTGATACGAAATAATAAAGCAATTACTTAAACTCCCATGCAACTCTGGAACAACTAGTATTATATCTATCTGTCTGTCTGTCTGTCTGTCTGTCTGTCTGTCTGTCTGTCTCTCTCTCTCTCTCTCTCTCTCTCTCTCTATATATATATATATATATATATATGTATATAGTAAATAATTAAATAATAAAACAAAAGTGAAGTTACATACTTTACAAGTTTATTATTATCAAATGTTTAAACAAGGAATTAAATACGGGAAAGTTTTTTAACCCATGGAATTTTAAAGAAATATATCTTATCCTCAGAAGGAAAAAGCACAATGAATTACTAATTATTGCTAAATATTAATTTGAAAACTTTAAAAACAAGGGTGAATGATGTATAAAGCAAAAAGAATCAAAAAAATTTTTTGTCATTCTGTTTACTCATATTGAGGATAGGATATATTTCTTTGAAAATCCATAATTTTCTGATATTGTGTTCCTTGGTTAATGTACATACATACATACATACATACATACATACACGTGTGCGGTGCATCTGTTCTATGTATGTGGATGCCTACATGCACATGTGTGCGCGTGCATATAAGTCCATGTCTATACACGTACTCACATTCGTTTTTATATGCATGCAGACGTGTGTGATCTTTATGTGTGAGTTGAGTTATGATCTGTTCAATACTGGGTTGAATGTAGATATAAAGTTTTCTTCTTCTGTGAGGAGATCTGGATAATCTTGAGTTTGAAAGATAGGCATGACCTTGAATTTACCTCTGCTGCATGAGTGTATATTTTGTGAAACAAATACTTTTCTGTTTTCTTGGATTTTTATGTTGCTTTTGTGTAAAGCAACTCTATTGTGAAGTATTTGGTGGCGCCCATATAGGATTCGTTGCACGTTATGCATTCTAGTAAATGGATTACATTTGTGGAGATGCAGTTTAAGTCTTTTTAAATTTTGAATGTTTGTGTTGGGTTTTTGAATGTGTATGAATTTCCCTCTATTATTCTGTCACAAACTCCACATCTGTATTTATTGAATTTTGTAACCCCTTGTATTATGGATGAGGTTAAAATGTGCTTGAGGTTTTTTGGTTGACGTTTGCTTATTTTTATTTTGACTATTTTTAGTATGCTGCTTAGTTTATTGTTTTTGTTGAGTAGGTTTTCTGTTTCTTTCGCCCCAAACAAGGCAAGTTGCCACTGTAGACGTAAGGAGCTACTAAGAATTAGGGTGAAAGTGAAGGAGATCATCATAAATTGGGAACTGTGCAGCTAGATCTTTGTTTACATTAGTTTTACAATTTCTGGATATCGGTAAAGTTGGGGAAACAGGGAGCAGGGAAAGAGTTCCAAAGGCCGGCAGCTCGAGGAAAGAAGCTATTGGAGTAGAAGGCTCTCCGGCATCTGGAAACCACCACAGTGAATAGATGGGATTTAGCTGATTGTTAGGTTGATCGAGTGTAATTACGTCGAGGGAGCACTAGAGCAGCAAGCTCATCGGAGCACATCGAGTGAAGTACTTGTAAAACAAGCGCAACGGTTCAACATTACAGTGATGATACAGGGTCTAGAGCTTGGTGGATAGCTAGGGACCTATCAGATTAGAGAGGGAGAGACTTGTGGATGGCGCATCAGTCAATGTGGCAACAATACTCTATGCATAGGCGGATGGATGCTTTGTAGAGATATAGGATACTGTTAGATGTGAAAAGTTTTCTAGTACGGTAGAGGGAGCCCATGTTCTTTGCAGCAGCCTTGGCAATGTCTTCTATGTATTTGTTCCAATTCATATTACCTGTGAATGTTAAGCCGAAAAGTTTGAACGTTGGACTCTCAGGTAGTGGTGGTTGAATAGGTTTCTTGTAGTTGTTGAAGAGAAGGAGCTTTGTCTTTGCAGCATTAAATGATACCATTCGTTTCTGACTTCATTCCACTACAAAGTAGAGGTCGCTTTCTAAGGATTCAGCCAAGGCCTAGGATATGTGCACGTCCGTTTTACCCACATGACGAGAGTAGAGCGTAGTGTCGTCAGCAAATATACCCATCTCAGACACAATGTCATCAGGGAGGTCGTTTATGAAAATCAGGAATAATAAAGGCACAAGGATCAACCCCTGTGGTACACCTGCATTTATGTCATTTTGTTTGGATAAACGGCCATCGAGGACAATTTGGATCTTTCTGTTGGATAGGAAGGATCTTATTATATTAAATATTTGTCCAGTAATATCATATTAATTTATTCTTATTAGAATACCTTAATGCCATACTTGTCAAAAGCTTTGGATATATCAAGGGGGGATTATGAATTTCCGTTGACTTATTTCACCTATATACATATAAATATACATCTAAACATAAACTAAACGTGGACATGATACTCTAATATAATATATATAATATAACATACATATATATATGTGTGTGTTATATATTATATATTATATATACTAGCAAATATGTGCTCCCTCCGGTCGCATATTTTTGCTAGGCTGCCGCGTCAGAAATGAACGCTCACGCGTAAACCGATGGAGTCCCAGTCATATTTCTTGGGTGGTTAGACATTGATTTTCTTTGATTATGACCAAGAATATTTTTAGTTGAAAATAAAGAAAAAGAAAATTTCGCCCCCCCCCCCGATTTTTGTTTACTCTCCCCCATGAATAGAAATATTTTTAGTTTAAAAATTTTTTAAAAAAATGTTTGGAGCCCCCCTCAAATTATTTATTTTACCCTCCCCCATACATAGAAATGTTTTTAGTTAAGAAAAAAAAATCTTTTTTGACCCCCCAATTTTTTTTATCCTCCCATCATACAAAAAAATATTTTTTTGAATTAATAAGAAAAAAAAGAAAAACAGTAAAAAAGTTAAATACAGCGAGCATAATTAGTTATTTAAATGCTCTCGAGAAGAAGTTTACCGAAATTAAATTCATTAGAATATTTGTGTTTTTTAAATAGTAATTTTAAAATCAATTATTATTTTAATTAAACAATTTGATTCAATAAAATTGTTAAAATCAACAATTTAAAAAAACTAAATACAGAGAACAGTATTTTTCAAATCGGAAAAAAGGTGTACCTAAAATAAAACAATAAAAAAATCGGTACTCTTTTACTGTAGGACCCGCGCTAACTTTGACCATGACCTAACCCTAACTCTAAACTCTAACCCTAACCCCCACTTTGACCCTGACCCTAACCCTAACGACGGGGTCAAAGTTAGCGCGGGTCCTACAGTGAAAAAGCACCAAAAAATAAAATACAGTTAACACGATTAGTTATATAAATGCTCTCGGAAAGAAAGTTTACCTAAATGAAATCCATTAGAATGTATGTGTGTGTGTGTTTGTTTAATGACCTTTTTTTAATTAAACAATTTGATTCTAAAATCAGTTATATAGTTTTCCAGTACAATGTGTTAGTTTTTTTGTTGACAGAAAAGAAAAAAAATCATATCTTTTATTTTAATAACTAAAACATGGAATAATAAAAACAGTTTGTAAATAAAAGCTTAACAGCGTAAGAAGTAAAAACAGAATCATAAATACAGTTGAGGTCGTGAAAAAATGATAATATTGGATGTTTTACAAACGGAAGAAAAGGTGTACCTATAATGAAAGTATTAATAAATCAAATAAAGTTTACTGTATTTGATTTTTTAACACGAATAGTTTTTTAAATGCTCTCGAAAAGAATAAGTTTACCCAAACTAAATTCATTATCATGTGTGTGTGTGTTTAAATAGTAAGTTTTAAATCAATTATTATTTTAATTAAACAATTTGATTCAGTGAATTTGTGTTTTAAAAAATAATGGCTAATAAGATTAAGAAAATAAACACACTCAGAACGTTTTAATAAAAAAAAAATCAGAGTAAAAGTAACACGGTAAATGCCAGCGTTTTGTTTACATTTTAAATAACGCGCCCGTCTTGCGTCCATAGTTAATAATCAGAGGGAGGTAACCAATTCAATGGAGTGACGCCGGCTGTTTAATCATTTTCGCAGTAGATAGATTAACTGCGTAACTCATTTCATATATATATATATACATATATAAAAATAATAAAAGAAAGAAATATAATTTATAAGTAAGATTATTAGCGAGAAAAATAGCGTAAATACGTGTGGAAATCTGAAGAAAAAAATCATGAGTGTATATTTGCGAATACTAATTTATTAGAAGTTTAAAAGCAATTAATTATATGAATTGAGAAACACGCATAGTGTTTACGGCGGTTTTTGTAGTAGTATATAAATAAGCTGGCGGACTAAGTAAATAGTAATATTACTCTGATGGAGTTTCGGCTTCAGACAGACAAACAGATACATAATCTCCATTATTAATATATATATATATATATATATATATATATATATATATATATATATATATATATATGTATGTAACATATTAGAGTATCGTGTCTACGTTTGCTTCATGTTTAGATATACTCTAGCACCATATCTGTAAAAAGTATCATCTCTGCTGAACCAAAGACAAGACAAAATAAGATACAGGCTGCTCATTCTAGGACAAAAATAACTGCTTCCTAGACGAGAACTGCAAAATAAAATCCCTGGTATACGAGACGACAATCACAAGCCAACACTGACAGAGACAAAATATACATAGCCATGATACAGGAGGTTTTAAGCATAGATTATACCACACAGACACTTCTTTTAAATATAGAGTAAAAACCAACACAACACTAGCGACTCGGGCATGGCCGTTAAAAGAAGAAATGACACCTTTCACCATCAAATGGAAAGAGATAGAGAGACGAGCATCATACTCCCCATCCGCAAACAGGCACTCCATGTGCGATGCAGAAAAGTATAACATCTTAAGGGCAATCATTGACCACAATAGAAACTGTCTGAATGTAAGAACCGAGATTTTCAAGAGATGTGTCCATAGGAGACAAACCCTCCTATTTAACTGGACTAACTGGCACATATAATGAACATTTTTCCAAGAAACCAATAAGAACCTTCATAATTCCACCACATATTCTAGATTCTATATAGCATTAAAAAAGATTTACAAACACTTAATGGCCTTATATCACTTATAAACTCGGTGGATATGAGCTAGAATCACCACCACATACTCAAGCCCCCATTAATAACCACCTTTAACACACTGGCTATGATTTAGAATAAATGCCACATACTGACACACCTACGACGACTTCCCCCTCCAGCATACTTATGATCTTAAAGCAACCCCTACAGCATAAATTATCACACGCAGAGGTATGCAGACTAATTATTAAAATAACCAGTATATATAAACAATTATTATTCTCATATATTTAAGGATTACTGTTACCACAGACTATATTATTATTGATGTCGTTATTGTTATTACAATAATTATTACCACAAATCGTAATAGTAATAAAGATTCTATATTGTCGTTACACACTTAGATCTTATACAAGGAAGGACCATATACACATTATCATGAAAATGATTTAATTTATTACCAGATTTACTTTTGAATGTCAATTTTGGTATTTTCCAGTAATTAACGTTCTCATTAATAAACAAACTTATAATTATTTATCTCAATTCTAAGAATTAATATAATTAAGATATTTTGTATTGTTAAGATAAAGAATTAATTAATTTATTTTTCAATTTCACCAGGAATCAATTATTTAATTATTCAGATAATTCATGATGATTAAATTACATTTTGCACATTAAAACACTTACTTAAATCTTAATTAAATATAAAGGAATTTCTTAGACAATCGTAATAAATTTAATAATAAATAAATAATTAAAGCGCACTAAGGTTAATAAAGAATTAGAAAAGAAGCTTATGTATCAATCATTGGAGCAGAGCTCACTTAAAAACTGAATTTAGTAACTGACTTAAAACTGATTGACACGCAGTTCGCTCCACTTAACCATACGGTTTGTTGATATTCAGACGACCGATCTTCGAAATCCGACTATAGACAGAGAGAGAGAGAGAGAGAGAGAGAGAGAGAGAGAGAGAGAGAGAGAGGAGACACAGTTTTTTTTCAAATGGATTAATCTTTGGTTCCTCATTGTAAGACATTCACAGCAAGAACTCGTGTTCTACCACAGCGGAAAAAATATTTTCCTTCTTCCTTCCATGTGTCTGAAGTCCGGCGGAATTTCCATAAACAAAGCTTCTATGTAATGATTTCCCGGACCTGGAACACATTACCGCGGGTCTGCTTCCCTGTTAATTATAACTTGGTCGTCTTCAAATCCAAATTAAACAAATTATTCTCAGGAACTGTCACATACCTTTGATCAATGTTGTTACTCTCTTAGATTTCCTCACCTCTCGGCTGACAACACTGGACAACAACATGTTTGCTACTGGAGATGTGTAAATTGATTTAGACTAATTTGGGTACGCTGATTTAAAAAATCATAACCGTTTTGCTGTATCACGTCAGGATTTTGAGTTTCAGAAATACTCCCATTGCCTAGAAGTAGCCTACCACCTCTTACGTAACTACGATATAACGTACTTATATAACTACTAATTTTTCTTTATTTCCTTCAGTTAAACATGAGTAGACGTTCCTGTACCAATCATCCAGACAACTTCTGTTATGTCTGTGGTCGGTTTACCCAAAAAGATCAACAGCGAAGTGTATCTAGAGCAGTGAAAATGAAGGCCGTCTACTTTCACTACTTCGGGTGTAAGGTCGGGGACCAAGAAAAGAGCTGGGCACCACACATCTGCTGCACAAGCTGCCACTCAGCATTGACTCAGTGGTTGGTGGGCAAGCGCGCGAGCATTCCATTTGCGGTGCCCATGATATGGCGTGAGCCACAGAATCATCATGATGATTTTTATTTCTGCTGCACATGCATCGCCGACTTCAACAGGAAGAATAATGGCCACATCAAGTACGCTGACTGCGTCTCTGCTCGTAAACCTGTGCCTCATGATGACGAGAACCCCGTTCCAACATGTCCATCTGATCCGAACATAACTGTAAGCAGTGGCGAAGAAGATGGTGATGAACCTTTTGAACCCGATCTCAAGAACAAGAACCACACCTTATGAACCAGGGAGAGTTAAATGATCTTGTAAGAGATCTCTCGCTGTCAAAGGCGAAGGCAGAGCTGCTTGGATCAAGGCTGCAGCAGTGGAATCTACTTGAACCTAACACCAAGATATCCTTGTTCAGAGCACGTCACAGCGACATGGCTCAGTTCTTTGAGATGGAAGACACGATGACATTCTGCAGTGACATCAACGGTCTGTTGAAAGAACTTGGGTGTGATCACGATCCTGCAGACTGGCGCCTCTTCATCGACTCGGGGAAGAACAGCTTGAAGGCTGTTCTGCTCCACAATGGCAACAAGAAACCATCAGTCCCACTGGCTTACGCGTTCGGCATGAAAGAGACCTATGAGACTGTGCGGCAGCTGCTTGATTCCATCAAGTACAATGACTTCAACTGGCACATCTGCGGAGACTTGAATGTGGTGGCGCTGTTGTTAGGGCTGCAGTCAGGCTACACGAAATACATGTACTTCCTTTGTCTCTGGGATAGCAGAGACGACAAGAATCACTGGACGAAGATTGATTGGAAAGAGCGGACGGAGCACGTACCTGGTCGATACAACGTGAAGCATGTCGCCCTTGTCTACCCAGCCAAGATTTTCCTTCCACCACTCCACATAAAGCTCGCCTTGATGAAGAATTTTGTACGGGCAATAGATTTGAATGGGCGTGGGTTTTTATATCTGAATGAGAAGTTTCGCAACACCTTGTCGGAGGCTAAGATCAAGGCTGGTGTCTTTGTTGGACCGCAAATCCGAGAGGTAATGAAGGACGAAACTTTTCCGACAACTCTAAACCCCAAAGAGCTGGCAGCGTGGAGGAGCTTCAAAGCTGTGACGGACAACTTCTTGGGGAACGAGCGCGCGGACAACTATGAAGAAATAGTGCAGCAGCTGCTGGAGTCCTTCAGGAAACTTGGCTCCAGGATGTCCCTGAAGATCCATTTCCTACACCAGCACCTGAACTTCTTCCCTGACAACTTGGGAGCTGTCTCGGACGAGCACGGCGAGCGATTCCACAAAGAGATTTCACTCATGGAGACGCGTTACCAAGGGCGGCACAACCCGAGCATGATGGGCGACTTCTGCTGGTTCTTGCATCGTGAAACTGACACAGAGCAGCACAAACGCAAAGCCAAATGTTTAAAGCATTTTTAATTACATTCTAGTAGAGTTTTTCTGTAATTTCTATAATTTTGAAGCATTTATGATGAAATAAATGAATAAATGAATTTTTGTAAATTTCATTGAACCCCTGACTTCTAGGCAATGGGAGTATTTCTGAAACTCAAAATCCTGACGTGATACAGCAATGATTTTTGAAATCAGCGTACCCAAATTAGTCTAAATCACTTCACACATCTCCAGTAATAATTTTTTTTCTGAAATTTGTTGTCCAGTGCAATCATTCCGTCTCATTAACCCTTATATCGAGTGACTCTTGGCCTTGATAATTGATGACTAAATAAAAATAATAATATATTTATCTCTTTTTATTTACTGAAAAATGGAAAGAAATCGACATTCTCTTGTTCGCACCCCCGCGCACACACACACACAAGTACGCTCACGCCCATTGTACACACGCGCATGCGGACGCCCGTCGGGAATAGAAGTGACTGAGTTTCACTCGTCGAATGTTTGGCTTGAATAAAAAAGCAAATGTTTCGTGAATGTCCGTCATTAGCTCACTCCCATGTTCCATTGCACAAGATTCTTTGTAAAAGTTACCACATTTTTCTGTAATTTTTATACATCTGAATTTTAAAAATGTCGTTTCTTTTAAAATTCCAGACATAAAATCGATGTATTTTTTTTATATATTTGTCTATTTTAAATCGATGTACCGCTGTAGATGACGAAACTACGAACTTTTACGTGATTGCATAGCAGTCGTTGTCGTTGTTCTCTTGCGTGCTTTTGTTTCAAAGAGATGAGAGAGATGGCGACCGTGTCTGTGTATGCCGCGACACCAATTTCCTTTTAGTGGTTCTACGTCTGTAATCGAAATAAAACAATCAACTTCAGTCATATTGTGATTGTAGAAACTTTATTTTTCTGGTTCGATTTATTCGTTTCTATAACTCAATCATTTCTGTTTGTATTAAGCTGGAATCATTCATTTGTCGCGTATGGAGACATTCGACCCCAGACGTGATATTACGGCACGGATCTTTCTCTTTCGAACATAACTGTGCGCTGTCAGCATTTTCTTTTCAATTTTCAAACCGTTAAATCTCGATTAAAAAAAAAAAACACAACATATTCTTAACCATAATAACGTTATTGCGGT
>OY744521.1:125089458-125131958 GCA_963556195.1 Sepiola atlantica
CTTAAAGTATAAAAGAAATGTGAGTTTGATGAAAAGTATACACTAAAATTTCAACGAATGTAAAATAAAACATGTTTCTGGTAGAAAGAACGAAAGAAAGAAAGAAAGTAAGAGAAGAAATGAAAGAAGAAAGGAAAGAAGGGGAGGAAAAGGAGATAGTTAGGAAGAGGAGGAGTAAGTGAAGAAGTTGTATATATGTGTAATGGGTGTGAAATATTGCCTACGCGTTCATGTCCAGGCGATAATGGATCAGCACAGATTGCCAAGTATTCATCCTTTAACCAATGACGTATAAAATATATTCGCATATATACAATCCCAAACAAACTTATGTACACATCATTTTTATTCGAGCCTAAACACATACACCCATCACCTTAAAGGTTGGCCACCTGTTTTTGTGTGTTAGCGACTTTTGTTCGAACACAAATAAACTTGTATAAACTAAGGGATTACGCCGCCATTTCCCGGCTGAATCTCCTTGCTGGTCGTTTGGACTGAAAGGCAGCAGACGACATCAAAACGCCGCATTCCTGCGACGTGAAAAAGTCGCACTGCTTAAATAAACAGAGAAACATTTACAGTAAAAGAGACAAGCACGTCGCCCGGCCATGAAAGGTTGTCACCAATATGGTGTGATGTTCTCTTTGTTCAAATATTAAACAATTTAGAAAAGAAAAAATAACGGAAGTTTTCCGATCGCCATATTGTGACTTTAACGAAGCGTTTTCCCGATCGGTCATTTTGTCTGCAAGGTTCGGAGCGGATATTAGTTTAATGACCAAACAATCTTTAACGATTTAATCTTTGATTAATTTTGCAAAAGAAGGTGAGAGTGAATGACAAATTTTATGGGTGATTATAAGAGAAAAAATATCTCCAAGAAGAGGAGACAGAGACAGAGACAGAGGCGGTGAGACAGACAGTCTTTGCAGAACACTTGGATTGCTGTTAATATAGCTTGTTAGTGTGAGTTTAATCAATTGCTCCATTTCTATAACCTTACCCCAGACTTGCTAAAATGGAAGAACAACGAAAGCGAAATGAATGATTTTCAAAGTAAACAAATACATAACTAGTTAAATATACAATAAATAAAAACGTTCACTTGCATTCATTCATTACTTATTAAATAATATAAACAAACAATGATCACAAATTGTTTTAGGGCAAAAATTAACGAATGGATTTTTAGATATTTATGAAATACTGCAATGTATTTAAACATTTGCGAATCATTATTACCACTCTGGGGTAAGATTAGAGTTTTACTATGGTTACCAGTACATAATTGATGTAAACGACCATTCATTGTGAATTTTGTAGATTTTTTTCGTATTATTTATAAGTGGTCAACTATGACGTATTGCCACTGTAGCGTAAAAGCCGTCTGTGATAAGGACAACATTTATAAAAGGTCAACCTGGGTGAGGAGTTGGGCAGTAAGACGTGTGTTAACATTACATTCAAAGTTCTACATGTTGGTACACGCTGGGAAACAGAGAGCAGGTAGGGAATTACACAAGCAAGCGATCCGAGGAACGAAGCTTTTAGAGACTAAAAAATCCTAACATTAAAGAACCTCTAAAGAGAAGAGATGTGATTTTGCTGCGAGTCTGGTTATCTGGGGGTATTTACGTTGAGAGAGGAAACACGCGCAGTAAGTTCATCGGAGCACATTCCGTTGAAGTACTAGTAAAACAAGCACAGGGATGCAACACTACGGCGATGAGACAGCGGCTGAAGCTTAGCAGCCAATGCGGGAGTTATTATATTAGAAATTCCTTTTGCAGCTTAGTGGTTGGTGCACGAGCCTAGATGTGGCCACAATACTCTATGCACTATCAAATGGTGTTACTTTGTTTCATTTTACTTCAGTGGTAGTTCTCAGAAATCAAGGGGCCTATTTCTGGGGCTAGCACTTGATCTTTATATGAGATGTATAGATATTCGTGTGTTCCATTAAAGTTCTCCCTTATCTCTCAAACGTTAAGTTAGTAATGAAGTTAAGAACATTAACTTAATTCACTCTCCCGTTTCTGGACAACATGATAGGCATATCGGTACGCGCTCCGACTACTAAGTCAAATATGACTTTCGTATTGGGGTTCGACCGGAAGGGATTGTCTCCTCCTATACTGATGATTGCAGGTTTGGCATGAAACACATGTGTATATAGGTTAATTTAAAACCATTATTTATAAATTATTATATATATATCAATGTGTGTGTTTTCCAGAAAAGCACGGTTAAGCAGTCCCGAATCTCTAAGTGCTCTCTAAGAGGGCTGTGTGGCCGAATCCCCTTAAAACTTCAAATACATCCCATTTTGATGCAAATTAAAGCATACGTATAAAGTTACCCACGGAAGAAAATAGAAGTAGTCCCGAATTTCTACCCCCCCCCCACCCTAAGGGAGATATGGGGGCAGAATCACCCTTAAAACATCAAATACGTTAATTCCCGAGGTAAGCCCCGTATGCATCGAGGGGGATATAGACTTTAAATTTACAGAAATTAACATGTAAAAATAATAATAAAAAGTAATCTTGCGTTATAGGCTGGGTGGGTCAGAAGAATATAGAATACCTTGTTCAATCCTGGGCAACGCTGGGTCTTTCTGATGGTTTATTTGTAGTTTATTTATAATAAGCGTCTGGAGCAAACTGTTCGATCACTTGTGTTGAAAATAAATGATTCCTTATTTTGAGGTTCGAACATTTGCGCCAGACATAAACAGCGACCAGATATAAAAACGAAGCGAGAAAGCGTAGTGATTATTTTGATCAGACCGAGAAGCAATAAACGGGGTCAGAGATTATTGAGATATTTTCATTCTTCGCTCAAATTAAAAATGTTGCTTCTTTTTCTAGCTAACGCTGCAACTACAGGGGCGAGATTTTAATTTGTAAACCATATTCCCTGCTCGCGCAGTAAAGAAGACTTTACGGTAGAGATCTTCTTGGCCAATCGCCCAAATGTCGCTACTGCTGTATACTCTGTTCTCCGCTGAGAAATGGTATCACCATAAAACAATAGTATCATCAAAAGATAATCTTTTTCCCATTAAATATCCTCAAAACACTAAAAAGATGCGTTGTCATGGAGATCAGCGAGACGGGAGTATTAAAGTTGCTGAGACGTAAAAGAAGCGAAATAAAAACAGAATGATAAATTATCTTCATGCCAAATGCGCCATCTTATTTGGGCGCCATCATTTCTCTCTCCCTCTCTCTCTTTCTCTCTTTCTCTCTCTCCCTCCTTCTATCTCTCTTCTTTCGCATTCATTCATGTAGTTTTACATACTCATCCCCTCATCGTTTATTTCTTTTCCGAGCACAAACTTGTGCATCTATTTGTATTTTACCATTTCGAATATTCTCTATTACGATTTAAAAGAATTGATTTTTTAAAAATCTGCTTTCTTCTGAGTTCTACCTTTGCCAACGTATGTTTCATATTTTCAATTAAGCCAAAAATAAATACTGTTTTTGACAGTGTTCATTGCTCACGCGAAAAATAAATGACTTGCATCCAAGAAAGCAAAGATAATATTTAAACGTAAAAAGTTTAAGTCTTGTTGGGTTTCGTAGAACAGCTGTAATCCATCGATTCCGTTTTGTGACAGACTGCCTACGCAAATACCAAGGCGCCAATAAAAAGCAAATAAGAAAAATTAAATTAACAAGAACAACTATTATTCTTAAGATTCGTCCATTAATCCGTGCATCCAACAAGGAACATGATATTATTTTTGCCAGGCCAAAGAAAATGTCGTTTGAACAAAAGATTTTAGACAAATATTATTGCCCATCGTGACAATTTACAGACCAATTAACATAGAGCTTGACCGTATAACATTTAAAATATTAAGATTTACTGCAGAAAAAATCTTAATCGGGTACATATGTATATAAATAAATAAATAAATATATATATATATATATATATATATATATATATATATATATATATACATTGCTACGCATGTGAGTTGATATGTGTCCGTACATATATGTGTGTATTGTTAAGAAAAGAAAGCTGTAGTTGCGATTGCACGATGATATTAAATATCAGTAGCAGTAGTGTGCGATATTAATACGTATATTGGTCTGTCTGTTTACGCTCATGTATATATATATATATATATATATATATATATATATATATATATATATATATATATATATATATATATACATATACATACATATACATATATATATGTGTATGTGTGTGTGTATGTGTTAACTGTTGATTACTGCTAAAATCAGCAGCGGATACTGATTTTGATTTACACAAAAATAGTGTTTTCTTCAGTTCAGCAATAAACATGAACACTCCAGGCGTGTGTTTTTTCTTCATTTGATTTAACGCTCGCATTTCATCCTTTTTCCAAATAATACTACAATGAATATCTCAGCGGGTTATTCACATAACCCCATTAACGTGTACTGTGATTATATCAGGTATATTTAGGCCGAGGACATTTCTTTCAAGATGACAAAAATAATCGTAGTGACATTCAAATCTGATACAGGAATATCTGAGGATTTCAGCTATTCGTTTCTAAAGAAAATCACCGAGAAAAATGATACTAACGAAATATTTATAAAAATTCCATTTAAATATAATCGTCTGAAAAATGACGAAACTAACAAAATGTGCGATTAGATAGTCAAACTTGACTGACTTCACGTGTGAAGTGCGTCCGATAAGACTTTGTTTGGCTGAACTAGCTAGATGGTATTTTGCTGCTACGGCGCCTTCCCCCTTTTCCTGAATGAAAAACTCTAGAAATAAAAAGGTTATTTACGATTCACATATCGTTACAATTATCGTGTTCGTTTGTCTCTTTTAGAACCGTTAAACATCATTATGCAAGCACCATTTCCTGAATTTCAATTTCTTTTTTAGACCCCTTAAAATTTAGACATTTTCTAGACCATGAATTCCTGTAAAGCTTAGTCTTCGAACGTTGAGCAAACAATGACACAAAAAAACATCAAGGTATGTGAGAGAACCACCGTCCTCAACCCCCATAGTAAATTGCAACGATGGATGCAAGTCGCAGGGAAGTCCAGGAAAACGTTTTATCCTATTACTAGATGAAAACAAGCAAAAGTGTTGTCAACGTAACGTGAATGAGATGGTGCGGTCCAGGGTTATGCCAAGGTAGACAGGGTTAGTGCGATTCTCAAGTTGTATTCCAGACCACGTGATATATATATATATATATATTGTTAAATATAACATACAACTTATGTCTAGATATCCTTTCGTAAATCCTTTCCATTGTCCGAATCAGAATCTTTGATTGGTCGACTCCATATATTAGAAGCCCTATATGTAAAAGCAAAAAATAAACAAACCGTAATTAACAGAATAGACTTCAATACCAGCAATAATATACAAAAATGTCTATAATGTGCTAACTATAGTTTCGTACTTATTATATAATTCCCGCCAAAACCATCTATAATACGAACACGTGGTTTTTACCTGATTCACCTCATTCTCCTGAAGATGGACCCGAATTGGTCGGAAAATACATGGGACACAAATGAAAACTATGGCAGATTCATCGGTCAATCCCCCCCCCCCCCGAAATTAAGATTCTGATTCGGACAATGGAAAGGATCTACGAAAGGATATCCAGACATAAGTTGTCTGTTATATTTAACAATACTTGCCTTCAAGAAAAGATGCTGCATATATATATATATATATATATATATATATATATATATATATATATATATATATATATATATATATATATTTATTTATTGGTACAGAAAAATTAGTACAACATTAGTAATGTCGGTTTCAAGCTCAGAAGGACTTAACCATCTGGCTCTCTTCAGCTTATGTTGTCACCTGTTTCAGAAATGTGAAGTCACTCTCGTTTGAATGCGCTATTTGCTTAGAGTGTTATGTATATTTGTTTAAAATTAGTGTTAAGGAGGTTTAATAAAGTTTGAAAGAAAGGGGTGTGTGAAATGTAACAGTTAATATTTTAAAATGGAAAAGATTTTAAAATATTTAAGAAAATAACAAATATTTCTATATAAATCCCGTGAGTCAATGTTTATGAGGGGCGTATATTTGGCCGTTACTGTTTTGAGGGTTAATTATGTGTCTTCTAGAGAATGTTGAGGAGAGAAATGTGTTTAAGGATTATACCTATAAAAATAATAAAGAGGTTAAAAACACATTAAATTCAAATTCAAGGCTTGAATTAAAAGACCTTGAATCAATCGAAAATGAATTTAAATAAAGATTTAACCCGGGTCCGGTCTGTGCAGCTTGTCAATCGGTCTATGGGCAGTAACTCTACAGGGTTCTTTAATGATTTTGTATTTGGAATTTAACATTATTAACTAAGGTTTGGTGATGGCTTATTGGAGTAATAATATTGCTATACTGATTAAGTAATGTTTAGAGATAAGAGCAAGGATTAGGTCGGCAAGATTGAATTTATTTAGGAGATATAAGGGTTAACATTTTAACTAAGATATAGTGGATGCTTATGGGAGTAATAATAATGTGAAATCGGGGTGTCACCCTCTTAATACCTGGAAATATTATTATTGAAAAAGTTATTATTTCCTATTTACGTGGTATAAATTATTGGTCCTAAGTAGTGGTGTGAATATGGGCCGATGAAGATATTTATTCCTATTTTTTATTTATATTTATGAGGGGTGATAGTTGGAAGGATTTTCCGGTGTGGAAGTCGGTATTTAGTGGGGAAATTCCCCTCTTTCTCTGCCCAATACATGTACCAAAAATAAATAAATATTACGCTCTTAATTTTAATTCTCAATTAATCGAGCACTCTGCTGGGATTTTCCTAGTATATTACAAAAGAAGTTTATATATATATATATATATATATATATATATATATATATATATATATATATATATATATATATATATATATATATATAAGAACAAGGGTAAGGTAAAATAAAATACCTTTTAAAGCAAGTTTAAAGATGCGATTGTTTTTTATTTAAAAAAAAGAAAAATCGATACCGATTTTTTTTCTTTTTTATTTTATAAAATTTCATGTTTAGTTTATAGTACAGATAAATTTCGCCAAGATAGAATTGGCCTCTTCAGTGTAGTTTGTAGATCCGATCTTATTGGACAGCCGGTTTAGTTGTTGCAGCTTGTTTATGAGGTGTTTTTTCTCACTTTCGGTATCGATTTTTCTTTTTTTTTAATAAAAAAAAAAATCGCATCTTTAAAACTTGCTTTAAAAGGTATTTTATTTTACCTTACCCTGTTGTTCTTAAATTTAATTTGGATGCTTTAAAGAAGGTATGAACTTTTCATATATATATATATATACAGGGTCGGCCAAAATAAGGGTCCTATCTTTAAATTTGAATAACTTGAATTTGAATAACTTCCACAAAATAAAAGTTAAACTCACCAAACTTTATGTGTGTGTAGACTGACCATTCCGAGATTTTTTTGAAATAAACAAAACAAATTTTAGCCGAAAAACACTTCTTAAAACTTACAAAAACTAAAGTATTGTTTTTTACACTGTTTTGAGTTTTTTAAGCAAAAATAATGTTTTCTAAATGAGGGTACGTTCCTTAGGGCTAATACGGCTCATGCTTGCTTCGGAAGGGGTCCTTTACTTATTCTAAAAAAAAAAAAAAAATCAATAAATAAAAAAGTTATGAATTTTTAAAAATAGGACCCTTATTTTTGCCCACCCTGTATATATCCCGGTTTAGATAATTTTCAAATCATGTTCCAAATAAATAACATACACAATAGCTGCTTACAGCTCATTCTAAGTCATATAATGAAGCAGGAATAATTTTAAACATAGGATTGGGATTTTTACATTTGATGCAAATTCTAACATTTTTTAACATTGTTGTTGATTTGTATTTTTAGTTCATTATTTATTTTCTTAGTTTTAATTGTCTTCATTTGAATTTAGTCTATCTACGTGGTCTTTTGTTGCATTTGTACTGACCTTACTGAATAAAGGACAAAATAGAGGGACAGCCTTGTAACACTTGCTTTCCTCTATTTTGTCCTTTAGCTTTCACGAGGGGGGAATACTTTCTTTTTTTGTGGATCAGCTGTTTTTAGATCATGAAGAAACTTTCGATCCTCATAGCATTCATCATCATTCAACCGTCAATCTAGTCGTCTTATTAACACTCATCCCTGAGTAATGTCTTAGTCTTGATAAGTGATGAGTCACTAGTATGAAAGGAAGTTACTTGTTAAACTATTTAGTGCAGTTTCCAGGTGGCTCTAATTCTAAAAAAACCCATGCGATACACTTTCTTATCGTATTCATTTCTTATATTTCAGTTATAAATTACGAACACGTAATAATAATAATAAGGAGTTTATTTAAATCACCTAATAACTAGCAATCTCTATATATTATTCAACACTTCTACATTATTCAAAAAATATAAGTAGAAATAAATAGGGAGTGTAAGTATTTGTATTTTCTCCACAAGAAAAGACCATAGAAGGCAAATGCATTACCACATCGGTGTAAAAATAATTATTCTTTCGAGATCAGGGAAAATAATTTCACAAGATGGCATAAGTAATTTTATAATGTTAAAATTATAATTATAAGGGAATAACTTTAGTCAGATCAAAATAGGAATTAATGCTGAAATAAAACAATTTAAATGCCCAGTGATACAATATAAATAGGGGTATATCATCCACAGTAATAACTACAATGCCAATCTATACAATAAAAAAGAAGGAAAATAATTATAAAATAATCTGAGATAATATTGACGGGTATGAATGATAGATTAATAATAATTTCATGGGAAAAAGAATATACTATACATATTCATAGAAGAGATAAATTGATACTACAATGGTACGTTGAGGTAATGGGAAATAAATTATGAAATCACCATGTTAGTTAAGATATAGATATAGTAAGTCCAAATAACATGGAAACAGAAAAGAAACTAATATGAGAATTTCTAAGCATAATTTATTTACATTCTCTTAATATATTGATTATTATCAGATATTATGAGTTGTAAAGGGGATCAAATTGATTATATAAGAATAAGGCAAAGTGCGAAGCTAAATAGGTGTCGCCAATGGTGAATGGGAGGAGGTTAAAATTATTTAATTAAGAAGGAATTCTATACTTAAGGGAATAAAATTATTAATAGTGAATTAATGTTACTAAACGTCACATAAATATAGGAAGGTTTATAAGTGTTGATTATACATTAAATCGATTATATTTGACCCAATTCTTATGCATGTAGGTAGAAAGGACTTCATCGTTTTATTAAGTAAAGGCTCTCTATGTTTAATAATTGATAAAGCTTCATCAAGACATAGCCCCCAGTACATGTCCAAGGGCTAATAGGCAGTAATCCTTTTAATTATTCTCTATCTAAGATTGTATGGAATGTTTTTATACTTCAGATCCCAAATGTGGGTAGCTAAAATGACTTTGGACATAAAAGTATGTTTATGTCTTGAGATTCTCTATTTAAAAAAACATCCAAGCAGTCGAACTTACGCATACGGCTTCAGGCAATGCGGTCTGTAAAATGCGCGCAATGTTTGTTTTGGTAAACTTTACATTTAGGCGTCCTCAAAACTATGTGCATATGCTTAGATGAATATTTCTGGAACAGAACCGAACAGAACAGTCTTGCACCATTTTCTATGCCCACTTACAAAGATTAAAATCAAGATATAATGCTTCTAAACCACCATGTCTAGAATATTTATTCCAATTTGGATATAAGCCGATTACATGATTTTGATTCTAAAAAACGTCTCGAATTTAAGAGGTATTAAGCAATTTAAATTCAAGGAGACTTGCTTAATTTGTGTCGAATATATATGGATTAGATTTGATGCAAATCTGAAATATTTCAATTTACAAATAGGAAGTTATGCCCACTCTGTTTACAATTCCACAAATTTCACTTTCTGTGGAGTATTTTAAAGGGGTCAGGAAGCATAATATGGACATAAGTTCTCATTTGAAGATTCACATATATTGGATTTGCGTTAAATTTTATCCATTATCACGAGACACCAATTAAGCAAGATACTTAAACCTTCAATTTGAGACATTTTCTAGAATCAAAATGCAATCGCGTTTGATCAAAATTGGAATAAGGATTCTAGACATAAGGTTTAGTATCGTTATACTTTGATTTTATCAGATTCACAAATTCATTCTAGTACATTAAACATGAAATTATATAAGTAAAATCTCAATCAGCGAGTGTTTCTTTTTTAATATGATTGGTTTAACAATGCATTACTCAGTTAAAATACACTAACATAATTAACCACGTCCAATGGAACTGGTCATCGTTGGAGAAATGGAACACCACATTTTACGTGGTCATCGTATGTTTGTCTAATACGCGATCTATATAATAATAGCCTACGTTACTACGGCCATTATTATCTATGATTACTTACTTAAAGTCATATTCATATATGATGTCGTTAAAGTTTTTCTTTTCAAATTTCATTTTCAATCGTAATTTTTGCTATCAAATAAAGTTGTTTTAATCGTTTGGTTACAATATAAGATTCTCTAAATATACCCCGTTAAAATAAAAATATTCATTTATAATCTTGTTTCCGGAAAATATAGTCACGTACACGACAGCTAAAGATGTTATTAATAAGTTGACAATGAATAAATAAAAGACAACTCAGGCACATACGAAAAAGAAATAATAATACAGTGAAATTTACACAGGTTCAGCTCATAATAATACAAACTTATGAAACAAATAATAATATAAACTCTGTTGATAAAAAGACAAAACGGTTAATCACTTAAAACAGACTTGACTTTGTGGATAAGTGCAGCCCATTGGGAACTATGCAAATGTGTCACTTTGATCATACAAAAAAATGGTACAGACACTAACCAGAGACAATAAAGGAAAATTAAACGAACAACATCCCCTGTGAGACCGAACGTAGTGATAATTAACTAGAAGAAAAAAAACCTGTCAAATTCTAGATTTTGCCGTCTTAGTAGTTCACAGGATGGAGATCAAGGAGGCAGAAAAACTAAGCGAATATATGGAACTTACCAGATAACTGAAAGGAACAATAAGAGAATTATAGTAATATCAATAATTGTAGAAGCCCTAGGTACAGTTTCGAAAACCTGGGAAAATACTAAGAGAAATTAGAATCAAAGAGAGGATCAACACCATACAATGCACGCAGTTGATATAACCAGATGACGACGAGGAATCACAGGTGAATTGAAATAAAACAAAAAGTATAAACAATAACATTAGACGAACCAAAGGGAACTGAAACTACCAGAAATCCCATAATATGGCACAGCTTCCTTCTAAAAAACATGGTAACACCAGACTCGGTTAGTACCACACAAAATTGACGGGAATGATCAAGGAGGATAGAAAGAATAAAGAGGGAGAGAACCATGCAGGCCACCACTGGGGGGGGGGTCGTGTTGGAGTCTTATTGTCACTCAAACTCCAGAAAAAGCCAATGGTCGTCATCAACGAGAAATCAAAGATATACGGCTGTTGCGATAACGCAAAATGATTTGCAGCTGTTATTGAAACAGGCGGAGAGTTTTGAAAATCTGAGGAGATTTCTGTTCACTCAAACTACAGGGAACACCACTTGTTATTGCCATTAAACAATCATTGAGTAGTAGTAGTAGTAATAGTAGTAGTAGTAGTAGTAGTAGTAGTAGTAGTAGTAGTAGTAATAGTAGTAGTATTTACTCACTTGAAATTTTCACAACTGTCATTAGTTGTGAAAACTTGAGTAAATACTACTACTAATTCTACTACTAATACTACTACTACTGCTACAACTACTACTGATAAGGATAATGATAATGATGATACCTATAACTATCTGCGAGTTCTGGAAGCAGACTCCATCAACACAAAAGAAATGAAAGTGAAGATTGCAAAAAACAAACAAAACAAAAACAAACAAAAAAACTGAAGGGACAAGAACAACTTTAAAACCCAAACTATATAGTAGTAACCTGACAGAAGGAATAAATACCTATTGCAGTTTACATAAAATATTCCGGACTTTTCATAGGCTAGACAAAAGTAGAATTCAGACACCTGGATCAGAATACTATGAAACTAATGACCATGTGCAATAAAGTACATCCGAAGGATGATGCTAATAGAATCTACGTAAAATGGAGAGAAAGGGGCAGAGGACTGGTAAGTATAAAAAATGTGTGGATGACCTACACAATAAGAATGAAAACAATAGACAACACAAAACGCAGAAAGGATAATTATCACAGCAAGAAGTACTGCCAAATAAACAATACAGGGAGCAGCAGAATTGAAGCAAAAAGCGAAAAGAAAAATTGGGAAGAGAAACAGTTACATGGACGATTTATAAGACTGACTAACGAGGAGTCGCACGTATACATCTGGACATAGCTACAAAAAGAACATCTAAACAGAGAAAGGGAATCGCTACTGATAGCTGTACAGAACAACACAATCCGAACGAACTATACTAAAGATAAAATACATAAAACTAAGGAAAGCAGTAAATATATACTCTGTGGATAAAGAGACGAAATGGTAAATCACATAAGTGAATGCAGCAATTTAGAAAAAAAAAAACGAAAACAGACACGACTGCGTGAAAAAGGCAGTCCACCAGGAACTATGTAAACATCTGCACTTTGAACATGCCGACAAATGGTAGACACAAACTGGAGAAAGTATTAGAAAATTAAAATCACTTCTGGGACATGGAGGTGCAAACAGACCAACCTATTCAAGCAAGGAAACCTGGCGTCATAATGACTAATAAGAAGGAAAAAAAGCCCAAATCGTAGATTTCGCTGTCCCAGCACTTTACAGAAAATAGAAAACGTAAATACATAAAATATTCCAGAGAAGTAAACAGGATGTGGAACATAAAGAAAACAACTATAATACTGATAAGTGTAGGAGCACTTAGAACAATCCAGGAAAACAAATCTGGAAAAGGGCTAAGAGAAATTGGAATAAAAGGGAATATTGAGACCATACAATGCGCGGCAATGATTAAAACAGCAGGAATCTTTAGGAAAATCCTCGAATGCAGAAACCAATCCACACAACCAGGTAAGTTGAAATAAAAATAGAAGAAAAGAAGAGCACCAACCAAACCTCACTGAAAGGGTGCGAGACAACTGGAACATTGGGAAGCTTACTATCACTCAAATTCCAGAGAAGACCGTTGTCAGCGAGTAATCAATGGTAAACGTCTCTTGCGATAACACTCAATTATTTGCAACGGTTATCAAATAGGGGGGAGAGTGCTGGAAAAATGAGGAGACTTGTTGACAAACAGACTCCAGGTAACCGCAGTTGTTATTGTCAGTGAGCAATAATGATTTGTCACTCTGATTCCAGACAACACCACCGGTGAGTAATCGGTGATAATGACTTGTGTGAGAACTCCTAGTGAGTAAATAATAATAATAATAATAATAATAATAATAATAATAATAATAATAATAATAATAATAATAATAATAATAATAACAAAACCAACAACAACAACAATGTGTGTGTGTAACACACGCTTGGCCATCGAAGGAAAAGGGAAAACAATGACACCAGGTATAGATTAATTCAATAGAAAACGTGTGAAGAAAGATTGGAAGTTTTACAAAAGTGAAAGGAAGTTTTGACAAGGGGAATTAAGCCATATTAATGACTGGCGCTTCGAGTCGAGCCGATGTTACTAAGCAACTGACATTGGCATTAACCAAAATCGTTTGTATTGATAATCCTTGACCGGGTCAGGGTTTATTAACACACACACATGCGCATCGGCACACTCACACACCACACACACAGGTACGTACGCACCCGCTCGTGTGTGAGTAAGGATAAAACACACTCATGGATTAGCCACCAAAATCGCTACTGTCAACAAAGAATTCGCTTCAGCTGTTTTTATTTTTGTTTTATTTGACGCGATGTTTGAAAAACTTTTACGTAGAGAAATCCGATGACGCAAACGAAATTGTTTGAAGATCATGTACGATTAGCTTTCTTCATTTTTGTCTTGTTTTCGAATATTTTTAGTCATCTTCAGGAAACGTAAAGGGAAGAAGAATAAAGAGATAATCAGATAAAATCGGAAGCGGTGTTGCTGGCGGCGGTGTTTAAGGGTTTCGACTGTGCGCTCAGCTTCGTCTGGCTCTGTCGGTTCAAATGCATGACTTTTGTTTATAATCTTGGAAAAGATCTGGATTTATTTACCTTCTCTCCAGATAGGGATTACTTATTAGGATATAATAGATTCCGAAGTCCTGGAGAAGGAAATCTCCAAGATAGCACGTGTCATTCTCTGCTTATCCCAGCGTTTGATTCACTCGTTTAGAATTCCCTTTCAACTGGACAAACACATAATTAGATGCCTTTACCACTGTTTCCGGATGACAAAAGCCAGCTAATGCCAGCGTATGCGTATCGTATACGGATTTATTCTTCATCTCTAAAACCACAAGTGAAACATTTCGAAATGCGTACAACTGTAAGCACATCTCCAAAACATTCAACTTGTGTTAAACTTTTACTTCTTCGTTAAATTAAATTAAAAATAATTGTTTTTTATAATTATCATTCACTTTTTCTATTTCAAAATGATGGGAAATTTTTCAAATAAAAAAAAGTGTCCATTTTGAGTATTGAATTGATTTTCATGACTTTTGCCTCTTTTGTTGAAATTTATGGAAAATAAAATGGAATCCTTTTCGGAAAAATTACAGAATGTAAAGAACTAAATAAAAATGTTCTTTTGTATTGAATTTTCTAAACTGTAAATCTACACTAATATTTAAAATACTTTAAGATTTAACAAGTAACAAAAACATTGTTGTTAAATAAAAAATATATTTAACTATTCGGAAAAATGCATTTTTTTAGCCATCAGATATTTTATAAGCGATGTTTTTTACTTTTTACATATATTTTTCAATCTATGGAGGATAATAATAAATATCTCGATATACGTTAAAAATAACTTATATTACTGAACAATATGGGTCAACCATAATTAGTTTTTTTTGAAACAACAACAAAATTTAAACAAGTTTCTAGTTGTTTTTTTTCGCATTATTTCCTTTTTGATTACACAAAATCAAGTCACCTATCCTTTCGACATACGATGAATACCTAGAATGAAGCGATTGAATTGGGAATGAACTTAAGTGTGTAATATATTCAGTGAGACTAGCAAATAAATGCTCCCTCCGATTGCATATTTTTACTAGGCTGGAAGATACACTCATAATATACGTGTCATTTTTGAATTATATAATATTTATACAAATTATTTATTTAAAAAGCTATACGTTGACGCACTATATATATATATATATATATATATATATATATATATATATAGAATTATAAAAAGAAAAACTATACACACATTAAGGTTGTACACATTATAACTTATTTCGACCCCTTTAATAAGGTCTCCTCAGATGTATAAACAACCACGTATATATATATATATATATATATATATACATACATATATATAAATATATACATATATATGTACATATATATATATATACATATATATACATATATATAAATATAAATATATACATATATATGTACATATATATACACATATATATATACATATATATAAATATATATAAATATATACATATATGTACATATATATACACATATATATACATATATATAAATATATACATATATATGTACATGTATATATATTTATATATATTTATATATTAGTGGGTAAAATCCTGGTACAAATGAACTGGTAGGCCCAGGGATAAAACATGTCGTTGGAGAGGTCAAATAGTCAGCTCACCAAGCATCAAAGGTGTACAACCGGAACTAGAAATACAAGAAAGAGAAAACTGACGTCATGGGGAACCAGGAGAGAAGTCTCGAGCAAAGCAAAGACCCAATCGGACACACGACCGATTATGATGGACATACTAAAATGAGTTAGTAAAAATATAACTTAAAAGATTTCTGCTTTGCAAACCGTCTCTCCCATGGCATCTCTCTCTTTCTGTCCGCACGAGTCGATGACAGCCATGATGCAATTACTAAACCATGTAATGAAACAGCCTGATTGTCTTTCGAACTTATTTCTGTTTGTCTTAAAAAAGTATGTCGAAAATAGGTATGATTTCAGTTATTCGCTGGCCAGCAAAACATGTCGCAAGTGACGGATGATAAAAATCGTTAGACGAACGAGGTATGAGTTTTATAGAGTCAAAGAATTACGTCATAATTTGACATGTTCCATTCGGCATGAAAAATATTTAAGGACAAATTGAATATTCTATACATGCAGCTTCATGCGGTACTAATTTATTAGCAGTTATTCTCAAACTTGCGTTAGTATATAGATTTTGATGAAACTAAGGCTGTATAAAAAGAGACAAGGATTAAACTATGTACTATTAATTACTATTACTATATTACTATTATTACTATATTACTATTATTACTTATTACTATATTACTATTATTATAACTCTGATGATGTTGTAAACTTGTTTACTTGTTACCATACACACTTGATCAGGACATGTCTGATGGTGGGAGGAAGAGCGCATGACGAAAATAACGGATGAGTAACAAGAGAAATGATGAGAGAAATAGAATGATGTAAATACTAAAGAGGAAAGAAGAGATAGCGACAGAGAAGAGAGAGACGGGGTGAGGGAAAAGTGAAAGGGTCTCTTATGACACAACAAGAGAGTTTCATCAATATTTAGAAATTTCAAAATATTTTCTTAAATATAAGGAATTTCCAAATATTTATGAAAACCTTTTTTGATTTTAAAATAAAGAAAAGAGAGAGATGGGGAGATGGGAAAGGAGAGAGAAAGAGATAGAAGCAAAACAGAGAGAACGGGAAGAGAGAGGGTCTAGTATGCTATTATAAAAGAGTTTCATAAATATTTTAAAATTTCAAAAGGTTTTCATAAATATTTAATAATATATATAACAAATACTGACCCGATATATTTTATAATGTATATAACTAATACTGACCAAACTGGTCATAGGTGCTATAGTATAAACTAAAATCAAAATAAATTCTGGATCCTTTACACGTTGGCGCATTAAATTGTATATGAACGAAATCGTTGACATCTATGCAGACGACACAACTGTTTACGGCAGCACTTCGAAGAGTATTGCTGATCAAGGTCTTTCTCTCTCTCTCTCTCTCTCTCTCTCTTTCTCTCTCTCTATTCTGACTAGGAGCACGGGGTACAGTGGGGGTCAAGTGGCTAGTTACTTTTAGCGCCTCTAAAACCAAGCTTCTCATTTCTACAACTAACGCTCAGAACCTGATTTTTACCAAGTTAAAATACCCTCTCCCTTCAGAAAGTCATCTTTTTATAAGTTCCTAGGACTGACTTGAACTCCGGACCTGAAATGGAAGACTTCCATCAAATATGTTGCTAAGGTCGCTGGAAAAATGGCTAGATCATTCTATCGCTCCAGAAAGTACTTCACTCTTGACGCAATCCCCTACCTGTATATAAGTCTAGCACGTACTAAAATGGAGTACTGCAATTATATATGGAGAGGTACTGCTCGCATCACCCTTTTTTGCCTTGTCAGAGTACAAAACTGACTTCGCAATTTAGTGGGGATGATCTCTTCTCTTTCCTACAGCCTCTTTCGCACAGAAGAGACGTTGTAAGTCTTTCTCTACTACACCGTTATGTTCAGGGTATATTTTGTACAGATATCCAATCTTAGGTGCCCAATCCAGCGAAAAAAAGATTTACAGCAAGAATTCGCCTAGCTGCAACTACATCAATGAACTTTCCGTTCTTCATCTCTGTACTAAAAACCGAACGAAACTTCCATAAACAAAGTTTATTTCTGGGAACATCCAATCTGTGGAACAAAATACAACGAGGCTGCTTCCCTACCGACTGCAACGTGGTCGTCTTTAAGTCTAATATAAACAAATACTTATGGAGCCGTCCTCTTAGATCATCAATTTTTCAAGTAATCTTCTGCCCCTTCTACCCATTGATTCCAATCTTCTCATGATGGTGTTCATCGTCCTACTGGACATCTATTTAACCCTTATTCTCAAGTAAACCCCGGGTCACGATACGTAGTGACCCATTAGAAAAAAAATGGCGACAAATTAAACGCATCTTTACGTATGTGAAAACGTGCCTTTCAGTAACGATTGTGTTCCTGGAATATTTCAGTTTACAGCTTATATAGAAAATCTCCAATTTATTTTATAAATGTGAGATGGAAATTTCGAAAGATGTCTTAGAATTCTTCAGTTTTAACAGATTAAATAGCCAAACTTGTTGGTTAATATACGTTCACCAAACTCAATTTTAGGACAAACAATAAGGTACTACTTTACGAAACAGATTACATCTGTAAATTGACGTACATACTTAGTTGCGGGTCTATTGCAAACGTAACAACCAAAAGGTAAAATAAAATGTAGACCCGTGGCGCAACGGATAAAATACTAAGGTATAATCAGTTCTAAATGACAGTCTTATGCGAGGTTAAAAATTAATCCCTTAGTACGCACGATACTAAGAATAAAATGACTTTTACCCTATCATGGTTGGCGGAACGAGAGCAAGCTACCCCCGTGAATTAGATAAAGGGGTCCGTACGAAATGCCATCCAGATACCCGAGTTCAGCAAAAAGATTTCCAAATTCAACAAGATGCACCCGAAGAAGGTCGGAGGGCACATAGACCAACATGTTGTGAGAACAGTAACGCGAATAACCGAAACAATACAAAAATAAATTAACGGAATATTCTGAGGAAAAAGTATTATTATTATTTCTACTCACTAGGAGTTATCACACAGGTCATCGTCAGTGATTGCTTACCAACAACAACTGGTGGTTTTCCCTGGAGTCTAGGTGACAACAAGCCTCCCCAGATTTCTAGTACTTTCCACCTCTTTTCGATCACCACTGTAAATGACCTTGCGATATCGCAACAGCCGCCTACCATTGATTTCTCGCTGGTAACGACCATTCGTCTCCCCTGGAATTTGGGTGGCAATAAGTCTCCCAAGGTCTCATCACTTTCCACACTTTTCCAGTTGAGGTCTGGTTAGTGCTCTCCCTCCTCGGTCTTAACATCCCCCTTGACCATCTAGGACTATTTGGTGTTTTGTCAGCCGAGGCCAGTGCCATCTGTTGTTTTTTTTTTGGGGGGGGGGTCAGCTTATGCTATTTCTTGCAGTTTCTGTTCCTTGGTTCGTGCGGTGGTGTTCTTCCTGTCGTCTTATTTTCTTCCTATTGTAACTTCCATATGATTGGTTACTGCTCGTAGCTTATGCGGTTTAGTTTCAAAATTCGAAGCTTTTCCTTAACAGTGCAGCTATTTTGATCTTTGCCATCCTTTGTATGGTCTCAGTGATCCTTTTGGTTCCAATTTCTCCCAGTCTTTTCTCCAGTTTTTGTTGGGACTGTCCCTAGTGCTGTTGCGATTATTGGTATTATATTAACTTTCTTCAAGCTCCATATACCTTTCAGCCTTCTAGCGAGTTCCGTGTATTTGCTAAATAATAATAATCCCCCTCTCCCCAAAAAGTAGCTAGTCACGTTAGAGAACAAAAGTTTCTGTTATTTTTTAAGGAGTCGATGAAAATTTAAAGTCTCGTGCGTACTGATTGAAGACGTCTTTTTGGTAGATATACAAATGTTATATTTATTGTGAATTTTAATGTTAACTAATACAGAGGTTCTGTGATTTCACTTCGGGAGTTGAGAGATAATATGTTTGCTTTTTGTTTAAGTGGAACGTAATTGAAATCCTCCCCTCCCCCAAAAAGAAATAAACTAGTCACGTGACAGAAAAAAGTCTCCGATATTTTTTAATCCCGACCGAACGTTTGATAACTTAGCATCAATTCATCAGACAAACATGGGAGGGAAATCTATCTCCTTTTTTATTATTATTTAATAGCATCCTAGAAAACCTATACCTTGTAATTAGGTAACATATATATATATATATATATATATATATATATATATATATATATATATATATATATATATATATATGTACAATTTTTTTTAATTATTTTAATTTAAAAAAATTTATTTATTTATTTACTTATTTATTTTTTTATTTTTTAAATTTTTTATTTTTTTGTTAAATTTTATTTATTTATTTTTATTTTATTTATTAATTTTTATTTTTTAATTTTTTTATTCATCTTGTATTTTTTTCGTAAATGTGTCTTTATGTATGTGTGATAGTGCACCTTGAACTTCATGAAAATTAGAGAAACACTATCCCTGTGACAGGAGCACAGTTAAACTAAGCCTGGGCCTGGTATTGCCATGAACACCAAACCATGATAAATGTCTATAAATACAAATAAACGCTGTTTGACACAGAAAAAAACTCTGAGTGTCATGATAGGCAGGTGCTCTCTCGATGGCCAACATGGGGGACCCGGTCTGCATCCTGCGAATATTGGCTCCTTTATTTTCAGGAACAAGACCACGGACAAAATAAACAGGTAATTAACCCATCAAATTCTAGGTATTACAATGGCACTGACCAAACACAAGAAAGCAAGAATGAAAAGAATAGACCAAAAAATCATAGAAACAAATGGACCACAAAAGAGGACAGACTGGTAATAGAATGCTACTACAAAAGCCGCTATTCCACAGAAAGAGGATATCGGAAACGAATAAAAGGTCTATAGGACATTCCACTGACTACCATAAAACGGAACAAAGGATAGCAGATTAAGCAAGGCAGATACTCAAGAGAGGGTGGTTCTCAGAGATGGAATTAACGGAAATCAAACAAAAGATAAATGGCGTGACAGATCAAGATACATTACTTGACGAAAACTCCCAGGAAGAAGACGGGGAAAACATAAACACAGAAACTGAAGAGGGTGAAGACGACGAAACCATAGAACTATCTGAGAAAAAAGCAAGAGAAGTGGAACACATCAAACGATTAATGTCCGAGAACAGAACAAAACTCCAATCCCTAAAGAACGAAGATTGGAAGAAGTTAAAAGTTGAAACAGAGAAAGTAAACTAAGTACTCACGTACATCCCAACATACACTATCACATACCTAAACAACTTAATATATGCGAGGGCAAAATCAATAAGTATGATTCTAAAAAGAGAAAAGGAGACTCTAAAAGAATGGAGAGGCGAAATCTGGATGGGAGATCAGACTGGAAACCCAGATCACCAAACTTCAAAAGGAAGCTAAAACCGTAAATAGGATGAAGGAGACGAGTAAACGATGGAAGAGCAGCAATCCGAATCGCAATGGAAAAACTAAATAAGAAACATGAAGAACTAAAACAAAAGATAGCAGCAAAAGAAGGAAGATTGAGACGATACAGATACAAATCAGAACAGTACAAACAGAACAGGACCTTTAAAAACAATGAAAGCCAGTTTTACAAAACGTAAACGGAGAAAAAACAACAGAACAACCGGACCCGACAGAAACAAAACATTTCTGGAGCAAGATATGGGGAAAAGGCTGAAGATCACAACAAAAATGCTAAATGGCTGAAAGACATGAAAAATAAACAACTAACAATTGAAGAAGGAACAGAAACAGAAATTAATGAAGAAACTATTAAGACAATACTAAAGAAAATGGCAAACTGGAAAGCACCATGTAACGATGGAATACATGCGTACTGATTAAAAAAATTCACGACCTTACATAAAAGGCTAGTACAGAAACTGAGAGGATGTATCCATAAAACAGACTACCAGAGTGGATGACCAAAGGAAGGGCAACGCTCATACAAAAAGACACCAAGAAGGGAACGACCCCAAGCAATTACAGACCATAACCTGTTTATTAACAATGTGGAAAATCCTAACGGCACAACTGAGAGAGCAAATTTACCATTCCCTGACCAGCCGTGGACTACCTCCCGAGGAAGAAAAAGGATGTCAGAAAGGGAAAAGAGGGACACATGATGTGTTATACATAGATCAAAAGATCCGGAAAGAAGTTAAAAGAAAGAAAAAGAACATATCTATGGCATGGATTGACTACAAGAAAGCGTACGACAGAATCCCTCAAGCATGGATAATTGAATGCTTAAAAATGTACAAGATACCCGACAGGATTATTAATCTAATCAAGAAAGCAATGGTAACATGGATATTAGAACTGACAGCTGGAGGACAACACTTGACGGAGATAAAAATACAGAGAGGCATTTTCCACTACTGTTTATAATTGCCATGATGCCACACAACTATATACTCAGGAAATGTGATGCCGGATACAAGTTAAAAAAAAGCTCTTAGAAACAAAATTATATAGCAAAAACTTAATCAAATGAATAAGTTCCTGGACAGTATCACTAATAAAATACTCTGGATCATTCATAAGCTGGACTAAAGAAGAACTCAGGCGCCTTGACCAGAGGACTAGAAAATTAATAACCATTGCACAACACACTACATTCAAAAGACGATACAGAAGACTCTACATAAAGAGCAACGAAGGGGAAAGAGGACTATTAAATATAGAAGACTGTGTGAACGACACTAAAAAGAGTTGGAGAAATACAAAAACCAGAACACAAATAGGCTGATCACCGTAGCAAGAGACACCATCCCAACGAACAACGCAGGAAGCATTGAAACAGGACACAAACAGACAAGACAAGAACAATGGAAAGAAAAACAACATGGACGCTTCATAAGACTCACAAGAGAAGAAACCAACGTAAATAACTAGATATGGCTAAGAAAAGGAAACTTGAACAGAGAAACGGAATCTTTATTGATGGCTGCACAGAACAATGCGATTAGGACAAACTACATTAAAGCTAAAATAGATAAACCCCAGGAAAACAGTAAATGCAGACTGTGTGGACAAAGAGACGAAACAATAAATCATATAATAAATGAATGTAGCAAACTTGTCAAAAAAGAATACAAGAACAGACATGACTTTGTGGGTAAAGCAATACACTGGGAACTGTGCAAACAATTGAATTTCGAATGCACAGACCAATGGTACAAACATAAACCAGAAACAGTACTGGAAAAGGAAAAACATAAAATCCGCTGGGATATGGATATACAAACAGATAAAATCATACAAGCAAGGAGACCTGATGTTATTATAATCGACAAGAAGAAAAAATCTTGTAAAATCGTACACTTCACCGTTCCACCAGCCACGGAGTAGAAGATCAAAGACACGGAAAAACGAAGTAAATACACAGAACTAGCCAGAGAATTGAAAGGGATATAGAGCATGAAGAAAGTCAGTATAATACCAATAATCGTAGGAGCACTAGAAACAATTCCAAAACCCCAGGAGAAAAGACTGGGAAAAATTGGCATCAAAGTGACCATTGAAACCATGCAAAGGACGGCAATGATCAAAACAGCTGCAATCTTAAGGAAAATCCTTGAATGCGGAAACCAACCCGCATTAGCTACAAAGGTTTTCCAGTCACAAGGAATTTACAACAGGGAGAAAACAAAACCACACGAAGAACACCACAACACGAACCAAGGAACAGAAACTGCAAGAAACATCACTTCATAATCTCCCCCCCACACAATAAATTATACCGACCTCAGCTAATACCACACAAAAATGAACCAAGGAACAGAAATTACAAAACACACTATAAGCTCTTTCTCTTCTCTCCCCCCAAAAAACTGGTGCCGGCCTAGGCTGACACCAGACAAAATATTTGTAAAGGGTCGAGGAGGATGAGAAGACCGAGGAGGGACAGCACAAACCAGACTTTCACTAGAAAAGTGCGGAGAATGCTGTGACCGTAGGGAGGCTTATTGCCACCTAAATCCCAGAGAAGACCAATGGTCCTTACCAGCGATAAATTAATGGTAAGGGATGTTGCGATACCGCAAGGTTATTTGCGGTGGTTATCGAAAAGAGGTGAAGAATACTGTAAATCTGGGTAGGCTTGTTTTCACTCAGACTCCATGAAATAATAATAATTATTATTATTATTATTATTATTATTGTTATTGTTATTGTTGTTGTTGTTGTTGTTGTTGTTGTTGTTGTTGTTGTTGTTGCTGCTGCTGCTGCTGCTGCTTACTCACTAGAAGTTATCATACGAGTAATTATTAGAGTCTCTCAATGGCAACAGAAAGTGAATTTCCCCGGAGTCTGAGTGACAATAAATCTTACCAGGTCACCAGTACTCTCTACTTCGTTCGATAACTGTTGAAAATTATTATTATTGTGTACTCACTAGAAGTTCTCGTACAAGTCATCATCAGTGACAATAACCGGTGGTGTTCCCTGAAATCTGAGTAACAACAAGTATCCAGAGATTTCCAGTACTTTCCATCTTTTCGATAACCATTACAAATGACTTTGCACTATCATAAAAGCCGCTTACCATTGATTTCTCGCTGGCAACTGCCATTGTTATTCTCTAGAATGTGGGTGGAAATAAGCTTCCCTAAGGTCCTAGTACTATCCGCATTCTACCAATGCAAGTCTGGTTAGTGTTCTCTCTCATTCGGTCTTTCCATCCTGCTTGACCCGTCATGGCTATTTTGTGTCGTATCAGCCGAGGCTGATGCCATTTTATTTGTAAAGGGGGATGGGAGGACCCACATACGATTTCTTGCAGTTTCCTACCGTTCACGTGGTGTGTCTTCCATGTTTTTGTTTTATTTCTCTTGCAATTTCCATGTCGCTAGTTAGTGTTCGTAGTTTATGTGGGTTGGTTTCTGCATTCGAGGATTTTCAGCTGTTTTTAACATTGCCATTCGTTGTATAGTCTCAGTCTTCCCTTTGATTCCAATTCATCCCACTCTTTTTCCCAGTTTCTTCGGGACTGTTCCTAGTGCTCCAACGTTTATTGGTATTATACTAACTTTTTTCATATTTCATATCTCTTTCAGTTCTCTGGCAAGTTTCGTGTGTTTGCTCCGTTTTCTGTTTTTTTTTAATCGTTCCAGACAAGGCATAAAGCCACTTGATGAAAGGAGCTAACAAGAGCAAATATGATTATCGCAAAGACAGGAGATGCTTATTAGAAAATACCAAGGTTATAAGTAGAAGGAAAACAGTCAGCAGGAAGATAGTTCCACAAACTTGCGGTTCTTGGAAATAATCTACTGAAATAGGAAGGATTCACCAGCCCAAATATGACAACAGTACTCCATACATGGTCTGATTGTAGATTTGTAGAGATAGAGAATAGTCTCAGGTGTGAGAACGTGTTTTGGGCGATGGAGAGTCTTCACTTTGTGGTTTGCTGGGACGTCAAAATCTACAATTTTAAAGTTTTTTCCTTATTGTTGACTATTATGACGTCCAGTCGCCTTGATCGGATGATTTTATCTGTTTGTACCTCCATATCTCAGAAGATTTTTTTATTTCCGTTTTCATGTACAGTGTCCTGGTTATGTCTGTGCCATTTCTCTGCGTGTTCAAAATTAAGTCGTTCGCATAGTTCCCAGTGTACTGATTTCCCCACGCAGTTGTGTCTGTTCTTGTATTAATTTTGGGCTAGTGTGCTGCATTCACATATGTGATTTACCGTTTCGTCTCTTTGTCCACAGTCTACATTTACTGTTTTCCTGGGTTTTACATGTTTTATCTATAATGTATTCTTTTCTAATAGCAATGTCCTGTGCAGCTGTCAGTAGCGATTCCGTTTCTCTGTTGAAGTGTCGTTTTTTACATATGTCCATGTGTTTTTGTGGTTCTCTTCTCTTGTCATTTTAATGATTCATGCACGTAGCTGTTTTGCTACCCATTTTTCTTTTATTGTCATTTTGTTTCTGGTTTCGCTGCTTCTTTCATTGTTCATTTTGACTGTGTCTCTTGCTGTGGTGATCAGCCTCTCTGTTTTTTGGTTATGTATTTTTCCAAATAATTTGTGTGTCTTCTACAGAGTCTTCTATACATACCAGTCCTCTTCCCTCTTCATTCCTTTTCACGTAGTCGGTCAGTATCATTTTTCAGGTTTAATGCATTGTGCATGGATATTAGTCTCTTAGTATCCAGGTCAAAATGCCTAATTTCTTCTTTTGCCCAGTCTATAAATGGTCAAAAGTATCTTATTAGTAATACTGGTCAGGCGTTTATTGTTTTAACTAGATTTCTACTATATAATTTCGTTTCTAAGAGTTTTTTGCTACTCATGTATTCTCTTCCAATCGTCTCTTCCATTTCTGTAGATTTGATCGTGCCTTCTTCCAGAACACCCAAATACTTATAGCTATCATGTTCATTCAGCTTCCTCATCTCCTCTTAGTTGGGCAGTTCCATGGCGCCTATTTTCTCCTGTTCTCCCCTTTTCATCTCCAGTGCACATTTTTCCATTCTGAATTCCATTTGAATGTCATAGCTGAAAATTCTGGTCATGTTTATCAGCTTTACAAGATCCTTTTTGTTCTTTGCAAATAGCTTCAGGTCATCGATATACATGAGGTAGTTTAGTCTTTGTTCTGTGTTTATAAACTTGTATTCGGCATCACATATCATGAGCAGTAGTTGAGTGGCATCATGGCTATGATAAACAGTAGTGGTGATAGAGAATCTTTTTGGAAGATGCCCCTGTATTCTTATCTCAGTCAGGTGTTGTCCTCCAGCTGTCAGTTCCAGTCTACATGTTCCCATTGATTTTTTAAATAATATTAATAATCTTGTCGGATATTTTTATGTACATTTTAAAGCATTAAATTGAGGGGATGCTGTCGTAGGCTTTCTTGTAATCAATCCATGCCATGACTATGTTCCTCCTCCAGGATCTTTTGATCTATATATAACAAGGCATGCGTCTCTTTTTTTCTATTTTGGTATCATTTTGTTCCTCGAAAAGTAGTCCACAATTATCCAGGGAGTGGTAGATTTGTTCTTTTAGTTGTGCCGTTAGGTTTTTCCATATGGTTCATAAACAGGTAAGTGGTCTGTTATTGTTTGGGAGCTGTTCCTTTCTTCGGTGTCTCTTTGTATTAAGGTAGTTCCTTTTTTGGTCATCAATTTCGCTACATCTTTTTTGTGGATACATCTTCTCAGTTTTTGCATTAGCCTTTCATATCGGGTCGTTATTTTTTAACCAGTATTTAAATGTATTCCATCGTAGCCTTTCCAATTTACCATTTTCCTGAGGATTGTCTTAATCGTTTCTTCATTAATTTCTGTTTCTGATCTTTCTTCAATTACCTGAAATTCTTCTTTCATGTTTTTCAGCCATTTGGCATTTATGTTGTGATCTTGACGCTTTTCCCGTATCTTGCTCCAGAAGTGTTTTCTTGTTGTCATTCAAACTCTAGGGAAGACCATCGGTGATTATCAGTGAGCAATAACTGATAATGGCCTGTGTGATAACTCTTAGAGAGTACATATATTATTATTATTATTATTATTATTATTATTATTATTATTATTATTATTATTATTATTACTACTACTAATAATAATAGTAGTAGTAGTAGTAACTAGAAAAATACTCATCCAAGTTTTCCAATATTTTTATGTTCCTTTATGCAGATCAACATCAAGATATATCGATACCGAATATAATGCTTAGAATCCTTATTCCAATTTTGATCAAAATCAATTACATTATTTTGATCCTTGAAAATTTCTTAAATTTAAGGCTTAAGCTTAAGGGGTATTAAGAATAAATTAAATTCAGGCAATTTTACTTAATAGTTGTCCAATGATCATAGATCAAATTTAATGCAAATCTTACATATTCGAATTTTCAAATAGACGGTTCTGCCGATATTTTCCCCCTAAAACCCTTTAAAAATACTCCAAGGAAACTGAAAATTCGAAGATTTGCTAATTCATATATAATATCTCTTGTTAAAATTTCATAAAAATCGGAATTATCTGAATTTTCACGAAGAACTTTCATTCCCTTTTTATACCATTTGCATACAACTAAATTAATCTAAATATAGTCCACATTTAGACACCTTACGCTGAGCAACTGTGTCCAAACTTAATAATGATCGGTTCATTAGTTTGAGAGATTCTATACGTATATAAACATATAAACATATATAACTTTATATAAATAGAGATAATTATAATATTATTGACATTTAAAACATAATCGTATTATTTAACTAGTCTATTCAAATGTCTCGTTTCAACTAAGTATTTAAGAGTTTCGTTGCACTTACTACATATAATTTTGTGTAAAATAAATATTCTTCAAACTAAAGCATTTTTAAAAACAGACTCTTTAAAAGATCCTCATCCAAAAGTTACCTAACCTGTTGTGAATTCATTTGTTTTTTTTCTTCGGAATTTTTTTTCCTGCATTTATTACCAAGGAATTATCCTGGAAGTGTTCCTTAGCGTCAAGCGTTTCTAGCTGTCTGCTTCCGAATGATTAATCTTGTCCGAAATTGTTGTCAGTTCAAAAACTCGCTGACCTCCCTCCCGCATCTGTCGTGCTGCTCTGACCCAGTCGCTTTACTAGACAAAAAAAAAAGAAAGAAAAACGACATACAAGTGAAAATGGCGTCGCCATTTTGATAAATTGTAGAACATTCAGTCGCATCTTTTTCTTGGAGAATCACTTAATCATTCATTCATTGTATTCGTTTTTATTCAAGATGGAAAGTAAAATGACGAATTGATTCGCTTGGTTACCTCCACCAGATGTGAGTTAATAGAAATGGAAATAATATAAAAATATATACATATAACTAACTTTATATAAATATATAAAGTTACGTGTATCTTTCTATATTTATATGTACAGGATTCATTTCGAAATTAATTAAGCGATCATTATGATTTTAGAACACAGCTGCTAGGTGTAAAGGGTAGTAATGTTGGCTATATTTAGTTTTATATAGTTTTATGAACAGGGGAACATTCAGATATCTCTGATTCTTTGAAATGCTAACAATATATTTTAGACATGAATTAATAAATATTCCTGATATTTTAGCATCTTTTAAAATGTTTTAGAAAGTTTTAGTATTGGCATAAACTCCCATTTGAAAATTCAAATACT
Organism: Sepiola atlantica; assembly: GCA_963556195.1. Lineage (NCBI taxonomy): Eukaryota > Metazoa > Mollusca > Cephalopoda > Sepiida > Sepiolidae > Sepiola > Sepiola atlantica. Next base: position 125,118,528 of record OY744521.1, read on the forward strand.
TCAGATTTGAATTGAATTTCGTCCATAGCCAATTAAGCAATTTTACCTGAATTTCAATTTTTTTTAAACAATTCTTTAACCTTTAAATGCTTTATTTGTTATATTAGTTTAAAACAAAAAAATATCATCGAAGATACTGACTACATATGTAGCGGGTGTGCTGATGCAACATCATACTAATACTTAGTCACACTTGCCAACAGGCTCGTTGCTAATGTGATACAAGTTGCAGTTTAGCACATTTTCGTTGAATATTATATTAAATAAGTATTTTATTGGAATGTGTAATATTTGAAACAAAAAGCATTTAAGAGTTAAGCTTAATAAAGTCTTATATTTTTGAAATTTTCTAGAATCAAAATTATGTAAAGGATTTCGATCAAAATTAGAATAAGGATTATAGACATGAGGTTTAGCATAATTATATTTTGATTTCAATCTTCGTAAAGGTACATAAAAATAGTGCATAACTACTCTGTTTACGGATCGCCTACAAAAAGCATAGGATACAATCTGCTGAATACAGTGAACCATGCGACAAGAATCTTCTAGTTATTATATTAAGCAGTTTTAAAATTAGATTTTCTAAAGTAGAAAATAGAATTTATACTTAGATCAATATATTAAGCAATTTAGATGATGTAAAAAAGTTAATAATCTTACTTTGTAAATATTGCATGAGAACATCACAGACAATTATCTTGTCATGTTTTTCAATGAAAGAGACAAATAGAAACGAAAGAAAAAAGACGATCCAGATGACCTCAATAATGGCCACACTTCACATTAAGTTCAAGCTTGTATCACATCCAGCTCTCGTGGGGAAGCAGGTAGATAGGAACGCCGAGAAATTGCGCTTATGTAAAGTTTAATGCAAACCACCACATTGCGCTGGTGTTAAAGCCCTGAAACAATAACGGAAATTAAAACTGTAGATAGCTTAGAAACATCCCATAATTCGAACCCCCCCCCCAAACCGTTGAGTGCACAGGAAATCTGGGAAGACTTATTTTATATACTAATAAGTCACCGTTTATCAAGGCCAAAAGACCACTCGAGGATAAAGATTAATACGATTGTCAATTGGGCGTAGAATAATACTATGAGATGATTGGAAACAATGGGTTAAAAAAGCAGGATATGTTTGCGTGTTGTCACTACGACTCGTGGTAAAACCACCAGTTTTTAATAGTAAGTTACCACTGGTAATAACTTGTGTAAGGACTCCTACTAAGTAATATATATATATATATATATATATATATATATATATATATATATATATATATATATATATATATATATATATAATTTGGGAAAGTTCATTTTTTAAGCATCTTTTGAATTTTAAACATAAAGATAGAGGCAAAATACCTTCATAAGAAACCATGTGTTAGATGCAGATAATTTTTTATTAAATCAAAATAAAAGCAATTTTGTTTCTTCTTCATCTTGACTTTTTATCTAATATTTTGCTTGATAGAACACGTCTCGACAGAGCTTTAAACAAATAAAATGTATTAACCGTTTTTTTTTTCATAATAATCTTTCCTGGTCTTGTAGAAGTATCGTCCGATATTCTGGACTAACGGTGCATATGTCTGTTTTAAATTGAACTTAAATCGCGCATGGTCGCTGGTAGTTATAAATTTGGGAAAGTTCATTTTTAAAGCATCTTTTGAATTTTAAACATAAAGATAGAGGCAAAATGCCTTCATAAGAAACCATGTGTTAGATGCAGATATTTTTTATTAAATCAAACAAAAAAATCAAAACATTTTTTTTCTTCTTCATCTTGACTTTTTTTATCTAATATTTCGCTCGATAGAACACGCCTCGGCAGAGCTTTAGACAAATAAAATGTATTAACCTTTTTTTTCGTAATAATCTTTCCTGGTCTTGTAGAAGTATCGTCCGATGTTCTGGACTAACGGTGCAAATGTCTGTTTTAAATTGAACTTACCAGCGACCATGCGCGATTTAAGTTCAATTTAAAACAGCTTTCATTCGAAGCATAGATTTAATATATTCCAGTTTTTAATGTTTAAGGTCTCAATTAAAACGAATTACATTTATCGCGTTTTGCGTTCGAACTCTTCAAATCCTCTCGTGTTTATAGAATATTTGAAACTACTGACAAACAAAATTGAGCTAAAGCCATAAATGAACACAACTAGAATATTTAGCCAGTATTTCCCTGTCCCCCTCTCTCTTATATATATATATATATATATATATATATATATATATATATATATATATTTATATATATATATATATATATATATATATATATATATATATATATATATATATATATATATATATATATATATATATAGCAAAGTTGTATGTATGCGTATCGCGTCATCACAGTTAAACGGCTTAGCAAAAATAACCGCAGATTTGGAATCATCAGCGATGTCAGAATTTCTAGAACATTTTATGAAATACATTATTCAAAATTTAAATTACGTTAAAATAACATTACAAATAGATGGTGCGACATTTTAGCGTTCTCTTATAGTCGTATCCGTATTGTTTACTTTGGATAGAAAATAGTTTTTCTTTTTTATTAAAAAAATATGTGAACATATTTGAAAAATGTTCACTCATATATATTTTACATAGATATGAATTTTTATATTATATTTATATTTCTCTTATCTTTTTTATGTTAGACAATCGAACTATTTTAGATCAATGCGGAGCGATTTCTACCCCGAACTCATAAACACTATTAAGTTGAAAAGACAAACATTTTTCGTTAGGTTGTTGGTCTTGTGGTAAACGCGTTCGCCTTCCATTCCAATATTTGATGCCATCGTTATTGTACCCCACATAGTCAGGTAACGCTGATCAACAATAGGTAAGTAGAAATAAAATAAAACGCAAATAGCAATATAGATGGCCCCTAAGGAGACTCATATAGACTCATGAGAAAAGTGTTAATTTCTAACCCCCCCCCCCCCCCCAAAAAAAGCCACAAGGCACACATTATCAATTGGTCCAGAGAAAATGACTCTGGAAGCTGTCAGAAGAATGGCAGAGTAAGGTGGGATAATGCTAACCAAATCTCATGTGGAAGGCGTGGATACTACGGGAATCGTAAGGAAGCATGTTGTCATCAAAATCTTAGAGAATGTCATCGGTAAAATATGACGAAAATTAAATAGTAAAACACAAACCGAATGTAACTGAGATTAAGACGAACCAAAGGAAGCTCATATTAAGACGAACCTCAGGAAGTTGAGATTAACACGAACCCATGAGAGTTGAGATTAAGACGAACCAAAGGAATCTCATATAAAGACGAACCCAAGAAAGTTGAGAATAAGACGAGCCCAAGGAAGCTCATATTAAGACGAACCTCAGGAAGTTGAGATTAAGACAAACCCAAGAGAGTTGAGATTAAGACGAACCAAAGGAAGCTCATATAAAGACGAACCCAAGAAAGTTGAGAATAAGACGAGCCCAAGGAAGCTCATATTAAGACGAACCTCAGGAAGTTGAGATTAAGACAAACTCAAGAGAGTTGAGATTAAGACGAACCAAAGGAATCTCATATAAAGACGAACCCAAGAAAGTTGAGAATAAGACGAGCCCAAGGAAGCTCATATTAAGACGAACCTCAGGAAGTTGAGATTAAGACGAACCCAAGAGAGTTGAGAATAAGACGAACCAAAGGAAGCTCATATAAAGACGAACCCAAGAATGTTGAGAATAAGACGAGCCCAAGGAAGCTCATATCAAGACGAACCTCAGGAAGTTGAGATTAAGACGAACCCAAGAAAGTTGAGAATAAGACGAGCCCAAGGAAGCTCATATTAAGACGAACCTCAGGAAGTTAAGATTAAGACGAACCCAAGAGAGTTGAGATTAAGACGAACCAAAGGAAGCTCATATAAAGACGAACCCAAGAAAGTTGCGAATAAGACGAGCCCAATGAAGCTCATATTAAGACGAACCTCAGGAAGTTAAGATTAAGACGAACCCATGAGAGTTGAGATTAAGACGAACCAAAGGAAGCTCATATAAAGACGAACCCAAGAAAGTTGAGAATAAGACGAGTCCAAGGAAGCTCATATTAAGACGAACCTCAGGAAGTTGAGATTAAGACGAACCCATGCGAGTTGAGATTCAGACGAACCAAATGAAGCTCATATAAAGACGAACCCAAGAAAGTTGCGAATAAGACGAGCCCAAGGAAGCTCATATTAAGGCGAACCTCAGCAAGTTGAGATTAAGACGAACCCATGAGAGTTGAGATTAAGACGAACCAAAGGAATCTCATATAAAGACGAACCCAAGAAAGTTGAGAATAAGACGAGCCCAAGGAAGCTCATATTAAGACGAACCCAAGAAAGTTGAGAATAAGACGAGCCCAAGGAAGCTCATATTAAGACGAACCTCAGGAAGTTGGGATTAAGACAAACCCAAGACAGTTGAGATTAAGACGAACCAAAGGAAGCTTATATAAAGACGAACCCAATAAATTTGAGAATAAGACGAGCCCAAGGAAACTCATATTAAGACGAACCTCAGGAAGTTGAGATTAAGACGAACACAAGAGAGTTGAGATTAAGACGTACCAAAGGAAGCTTATATAAAGACGAACCCAAGTAAGTTGAGATTAAAACGAACAAAGGAAGCTCATATCAAGACGAACAAAGAGAGTTTAGATCAAAACAATTCTAAGGGAGTTGAGATTAAAACGAACCCAAATTGAGTTGAGATTAAGACGAACCCAAAGAAACTGAGATTTAGACAAACCCAAGTGAGTTTAGATTAAGACAAACAAAGGGAGGTGAGATTAAGACGAACCAAAAGAAGTTGAGATTAAGACGAACAAAGGGAGTTGAAATTAATACGAACAAAGCGAGTTGAGATTAAGACGAACCTAAGGAAGTTGAGATTTGGACGAACAAAAAGAGTTTAGATCAAAACAATCCCAATGAAGTTGGGATTAAGACGAACCCAATTGACTTGAGATTAAGACGAACCCAAGGAAGTTGGGATTAAGACAAATCCAACGGATCTGACGTTAAATCGACCCCACGGCAGCAGAAAATACTTTAGTAAATGTCTAATAACTATCCGTGGCATCAATATCGTTAGGTATCACAGATGAGATGCTGTGGTAAGGCTAATAGGATGAAAAAGAAAAACAAGATCGATTAAACGGAGACTACTGGAATTTTGCTGAAACTTATTATCACTCAAATTCCAAAATAAACTACCCGCGGTTATCAGTAGGAAATCACTGGTGCATGATGGGAGAATAGCTAGTTGTTTTCAATAATTATCTAATGGAACGAAAAGTACTGAAAATATTGCTGTCACTCAGATTTAAAGCCAAGCCAGCCTGGTAAGTATTGGTATTACAACTCTTAGCGAGTAACTAATAATAATAATGTATCGGGTTACTCTAGAAAAAAATGTGAGAAAATAAAGAATAAGAGTACTTTCTATACAGAAGTAACAATATATGCGCATGCGTACGTAAATGGATGCGTGCGATTGCTGCGTATAGTTGTGTGTCAGCTGGTATATCAAGTTTTCTTTTTTCGAAGTCGATGAGCTCATTTTACTCAAGTGATTTTACTCAATATATAGCATCGAAATGATATTGAGAAGTATGTAAGATCCTAGGTAGGTTGCGTTAATCCCTTTCATGAAGTCAAGATAGAGCACTGTTGAAGTAAATACTGAAGATCTATACACACTATATTATATCACCTTATATTATTATAGTGTATATATATATATATATATATATATATATATATATATATATATATATATATATATATATATATAATATTTAGATAGATAGATAGAGGACAGGTGAAAAGAAGGATGGAGAGAGAGAGAGGCGAAAAGAAGAAAAAAGGGCAGAATCTATCGCCGTGAGGACTTTTCTGGGAGGGTTCTTTCGTTCTGTCACGGTACTCACTAGCTATCCAAACTATACGATAGGCACATCCCTTTAATGAAAGAGTTAATTATACCCGGTTGGGTATTTTACGGGAATTACAGCGGCGTCATTAGGCTGGCTTCATTAATTCTCTCCTGAGAATTAATCATCTGCTGGGACCATCGGCTTCTTGAAATGAAGGCTTTGTAATGAGGGAACAACACATTACTTTATATATAGAAAAATATAATTATCTGTCATAACTTTCTGTGTGTATGATAGAACCTGATGGGGCCCATGCCCTCTCCAGGCCACATACAGCACCCGGTATTCTCAAATTGTCACTCATTTAGTACTGGACAATCTCAACGTCGCTTAACTTCGGTGATCTATTGGTAACCGGTGTGTCAACGTGATTATTACGTATACATAGATATGGCGTTCATAACCATGTTAAAACCCAATCGTCTCGTAGTCTAGGAATGCATCTATTTGTTAAGATTAAATAAATATATTTTAAAAGTAAAACTGTCTTCGTTCTTTGTAATGTATAAAGCGATCCAGCTTTTGAAAGGAGAAGAATCCACAAAACTAACAAAGCTAACGAGGTGAGAGGAGCCACCAGTATCGATGGCCGCCATAAAGTTGAGACTCAACAAGGAAAGGGTTACATTCGATATGATTCTATTATATATTCCTTCCTTCCCTTATTTGCTGTGCGCCACTTTTGGTCATCCAAACTTTTTTCTATACTTTTTACAGTCAAATTCTTCCAACCCCGGCACGACTTCCTACTTTTCCGCTTTTTTAACGTTGGCTAAAAAACTGAGATAATTGCGATTAGAGAAGGGGAAAAAGTCATTAATTTTATCCCAGAGACACCGTGACGTCAGAAAGCGGGAAATAAATGATAGCGCGTAAGAAGTGAGGCGTGTGCGGCGTTCGCAAAAGGGCGCGTAACTTAACTCTAGCCTCGCTAGCAATGGCGGCAATAAGGTCTTCTAGATCGAAGCAAAAAAGAGGGAAACAAGAGCAGCAAAAATGAAAAGAGAAATACCTAAAAATAGAAAAACAAACGTTCCCGAAGAAGTAAGATATTTAAGTAAAAAAGAAAGGATTTTGATCGAAATCAAAAAGGCTGAAGATAATAAAATATAGGGAAAATACATATTGTTAAAATAGAAAAAGAAATACAAAAATATTCAGTCTTAACACTACACAGATACACATGCACACATATACAGCTCATATATATATATATATATATATATATATATATATATATATATATATATATATAATCCAAATATATAATTTGGATTTTTCACTTAGAATATAGATTATTCAGTGACGACCGGGATTTGACTGTTTGGTTTTTGTTGGGGGGGGGGTGATATTTTTCATCGTTGAGCCGCCCGTCGAGAGGGTGTATTCTCGCTCACTATACCTGTTTCTTTTGAGTGCATTTGGCACTAATTTTTTGCTGTTTTTGCTAGTTTTGGACTAATTTTTTGCTGTTTTTGCTAGTTTGGGACTAATGTTTTGCTGTTTTGATTAGAAGTAACAATGCTGCGGAAATCATGCGAGATATTTTTCAAAGACATTTTCTATTTTTCCCCTTTTTATCCTTTTATTATTTTCTTCTCTTCTTAAGTGACCTTAATTAAAGCAACACCACATTGCGTATTGTCGGTTGTTGTAAATCTTATTCCAGGTACTTAATTTCCCTGATGATCTGCCAAGCAGGGACCTGGTTGTTAGTGAAACACGTGTAGGAAAACACTCTTTAGTTTCAAAATGATAAATAAATAATCTATGAAAAGGTCTTTTGTGGTGATGATTGGGCTCCTGAACGGAATGCTTTGGGAAGCCTTCAAAAAATCACACATACATATATATATATATATATATATATATATATATATATATATATATATATATATATATATTAATCCACGTAAGTTTACACCCACAAGGTAAACATCCAGTGAATCCTTACTGTGTTTATATAAAGGTAGTCTATAATAAATAGAGTTGCTTTTTAGGTATAAACTTACCTGTGTATACAAACATTATTCAGCTACACCTTTTCAAACATATTTTAATCAAAGGGTCTAGATGTTTTTTTAGCTTTGACCAAAATATGCCCGCAAATGTGTAGTCAAATAATGTTTGCATAAATAAAAAACTATATCTAATAAACATTATATATATAGATATGGGTATATATATAAATTTGTTATATGCATGAAAATATATAAATATAATATATATATATATATATATATATATATATATATATATATATATATAAATATATATATGATATTTACATGCAGACATTACATGAATACATCTACAAAGTAAGACTCCGAATAGGTTCGTAAAGTCCTATAGATTGTCTTGATATTTATCGCTTGCCGCAATTGGCATAAATATATCTTAATTTATTCGTATCACGCGTGAATTTTATATGGCCGATAGGATAGAGCGAACGCATTCGGAATCAAAGGTGACTCTGTGAACCGGATTCGTGCTTTGTACCCGTCTGAAATTATCACTTCCTAGCACTGATGAGAGCATAAGCTCAAAACGACGTCGTCTGTAGGTAAATATAATTTCATATTTATTCATGAATATTAATATGAAGCCTCTTTAAGGAAATTAAAGTTGAGCACTGTTGAAAGATATTAAAAAATAAACATTCACTTAAGCTACAAAGCGAGGCTCAGATTAGGTTAGTATGGTCTTATAGATTATCTGGATATTTATCGCTCGCCGCAATTGGCATAAATATAACTTAATTTCTCCGTATCATGTGACATTTTTCATATGGCCGAGAGGATAGAGCGAAAGCGTGCGGAGTCGAAGGTGACTCTGTGAACCGGGTTCGTGCTTTGTGATCGTCTGAAATGACAACTTCCCTGCACTGATGAGAGCATAAGCGTGAAATGACGTCGTCTGTAAGTAAAAACAATTTAATATTTATTTTTTAATAATAGCATATATATATATATATATATATATATATATATATATATATATATATATATATATATATATATATATATGACATAATCACGTAAACACCCCGGCTCTCATTAGATTACCGAAGTTAAGCGACGGCTTGATTAAGCCTGGTCAATATTTAGTAAGCAACCATTTTGGAATACCGGGTGCTCTATGTGCTCTCCGCTCATGTCGGCATTTCCCCATCGTCCTAGATTTCTCTTTGCCCCTGGAATAAAGTAGTTCCGATTCAGGAGAGGTATTATTAGGATTGCGCAACCCTTGCTTCACAATTACTCGCGCAAGCACCCAGAACAGAGGCCATAATATATATATATATATATGAGTATATGAAAGGATAAAAATAATCCGACGGTATGAAATTAAAAATGGAAAAGCGGAAGACCTTTTCGCTCAACGTTTCGCCCAAATTTCACGTGGGCTTTGTCAAGAGCGGACGAAGAATACGTCTTTTGTCATTTTTGTATTCTTCGTCCGCTCTTGACAAAGCCCACGTGAAATTTGGGCGAAACGTTGAGCGAAAAGGTCTTCCGCTTTTCCATTTTTAATTTCATATATATATATATATATATATATATATATATATATATATATAGTAATAAGTAATAAGCTATGGAAATATATTTATGGTAATTAAGCTACACAGGGGCTTCCGCGTTTCATCTCTCTAGGGGATCGTCAGGCTAAAATGCATGAAAATTCCATATTGCCATGTGTTTATATATATATATCCGTGGTGTTTAGTTTAGCTAGTTAACTAATCAGATTCTTTGTTATTTTCTTAGCCAATCGTTGGGATTCTCACAAACAAAGGTTCGGTTGATGTTACTTCTTATTTCATATTCTATTGTTCTGTTTTCTATAGGGTGGCCAATCTCCGTTTCTGTGTTGTGTCGAAATAATGGGTGACCTTATTTTAACACGTGCTTGCTTGTATTTCTACTTTAGGTTTTAATTTAGTTTTATTTATTTATTCATTATGTATTGTTAACCTAAGGTGAATTTTATTCTGTGTAATCAGTTGTTTGCTATTTTACTTCTACAGTTTAATAGATTTTAGGGATCTTTAAAGTTTAGGATTTCAAATTTCTAATTCAGGCATAATCTACAGAGGTCGTCTAAATTTCTACATGTACTGGCCTGTCGTATTATTTTCCATTCGATTACTGGTAAGCGTCCGCTATCTTTGAGCTCCCAATAATGGTTGTCTAGTGCTGTTATATATATATATATATATATATATATATATATATATATATATATATATATAGTTAATTCAATAAGAGAATATGGCAGAGAAGAAAGCCTTAGAGAACACCTGACAGGGTCGACAGGAATTAATTACAACAAAATAACCATATTCATCGGATATTAGTCGCTCGAACGCTTCGGATATTTGAAGCGTTTGTAATCTAAAAAGTAATTAGAATCTATTTCTATTGGCGCCTTTTTACCGCCATCACGGTTGCTTCCCTCCTTTTAAGACAGAATATGCAAGAGTTTTGCTTAACTGGCGTCCGAAAAGCCGGAATGGGTCAGAAGGGACTATTTATATAATCTATTGATTTTCTTTTGACGACAGATTGTTTCAGCGGGCGTGGGTTGACGTGCTCAGGCAAACCGGGCAGAATTGTTCCTTTCACACTCCTATTCTCCTTCCAATGATGTTGCCAATAATAAAAGACTTAAAATGATAGACACTATTTTTTTTTAAGAAAAAAAAAAGATTTGCACGGATTAATCATTCTCTTTTGGTCTTCTTTTATTTGTTATCTTTTGTGGTTAAAGAAGATTAAAAGCACCACGATGTACCATTGTTTGGCTCTCTGATTTTTAGATTCCGTAATTTTTGTTTTTTACTTCAGGAAATTTGGTCTTTATTGTAAATGAAAGCTAGAAAAGAAAGCAAAGCGTGTTGTATTTTCCTTATAATATTTCACAAATCAAGTAAAATTACTATATAGACTATGAAATATGAATAAATCCTAGTACAGATTGACGTTTTACACACACACACACACACACACACACACACACATATATATATATATATATATATATATATATATATATATATATATATATATATATATATATATATGCAAGATCCAAATACAGTTTGTTGATCACTTTAACTGCTCGTGTAAAATTAGCCGCCGACTCGCTATTTACAAAGTTAAATTCCTCTTTAATTATTAGCTAATTCGCTATGGCCGAGGGGTTAACGCTCTTAACTGCAAATCAGTGGCGATTTATGATCGGAGTTCGCGTCGACCGTTGAGAATTAACTTCCTGCACTGAAGATTGCGTTAGCATGAAACATCGATGTCTGTAGGTAATAAATAATTAATATTTACTTATAAATATTATACATATATATATAAATATTATATATATGTGTGTGTATGTGTGTGTGTGTGTGTGTACACCCTCCGTCACAAATGACGAAAACATTATGTTTCGCCAGTGTTCTTACTTATTTGTGTCTTCATGAAGTTAGGTATGCTTATATATTTATATATTCATGTGTTGTTTGTAGGGTTTTTCGTTCGTAATGGTTCTGCCCCGTGAAGCTACGGTGTTTATAACATAGTGCTCAATAACATTTAGAGCTATAGTTAATATATTCTGTTCATTTATACAAAAAGTGTGGCTACATATGTGAATGCATGTTTCAGTTACGACATAATTCAAAGTCTAACATCATCTCCTAACATTTCGTAGCGTAAACACGTATGCACATATGTAGTCAAAACTGTTTTCATGAATAACAAAATTATACTAAAATATATTTGTATGTAATGGATTCACCTATGAACTCAATAACAGATCATTATGAATTTTGAAACACTTCTGCTAGGCATAAGGAATCTAAATCTAAGGTATAATGAATGTCCCTAAGTGTTGTAGCCCTTCGTGAAGATTCAGATCCTTCCAACCTTTGTGAAATTTTCACAATATGTTCTATACATTAATTAATAAATATTCCACAAATTTCAGTTTCGTATGAGTATTTTAAAAAAGGCGTTTAGGTGGCATATTATGGATATAACATTCCATGTAAAAATTAAAATATTTCAGATTTGTATTGAATTTGATCTATAGTCATTAGACACCAATTAAGAAAGATTCCCTGAATTTTAATTCTTCCTCAGACCACATAAGATTTTCTAGAATCAAAATCAGAATTTTGATTAAATTTAGAATAGATTTACTTTCATTATATCTTGATTTTAAATAGACATAAATGTGGTTTTAAACTGTTTTGTTCAAGAAGTTAATTTTACCTGTCCTGGAACGAATATTCTTCATGTATTCATATGAAATCATAGAATTACGTCAGTAATTTATTTTTTTTATATCTAAATTATTATTATCATTTGTGAAAACCTAAATAAGAAAAATCACCGTTGACTTTTTATTTAGTGTTGAAGATTTCTTTCCTAATTGATTTCAGGCAACGAATGTTGTCTGATTTGTTATTTGCTTTCTCGTTTCCCCTCACTACTTGAAATGGTTTCGCTCGGGCTCAAGAAAAGGGCACGTTTCTTTACTCGCTAAAGAGATGGACTTATATTTATTCATGTACAAATATATACACATTGGTAAACAAATAAATAATACTATTCGTTAATAGGCGATGTATATATCTTGCATTTTAACAGCAGACAAATTAGTCCAGAGAGTAAAACATCGGGCTGTCATTATAGGTAATGACTTATGCTCGGGGTTGGGGCGCCAGTTGTGTCTCGTCACACTGATAAATATTTAAAATATTCTATATTCTAAATACAGTCAAACCTCTACATAACTAAATCCTTTTAAATATTGAAATCTTTGGCACTTTTATAGATTTTTCGAATATATGATACAGTCAAACCTCTACATACGAATTTAATTCGTTCCAAGACCGAAGCGGAACTGTGAATTGAACTCTCCATCCCGTCCTGAGTGTTGCCGCATGGCTGGCTAACCACGAAACTTCGACGTCGTATGTTAGATTTTCAATCGGGTGTAGAGTCGATAATTTGATCAAATTTCACATCGTATGTTGGAAAAAATTTGTAAGTAGAAGCTATCGTGTGTAGATGGTTGACTGTATATATACGCTCACCAAAAATGCATATCTTGACAATATCTTTATGTTTAGATTTATTGTACGGTTTTGTTCTTAATTAACTATTCTTACCTATGCTAATTGGATGAAAAAATCAACAGGAAACTAATATTTGCGCCGAGCAAAATCTTGTGTCAAAATGATTTGACAGGCTGGACTTACAGCGTATTTGGATGAATTGGAGTAAAGAAAAGGGAGTTGCTAACATCTGAAACAGGGGGATGACGTTGCTCAGATACACGTGGCGTCTTCTGCGTTGTGTGCAAGTGTTATTAATTTGACTTCTTTTGCCAGGGTTTTCTTTTCTCACACCTCATCCCCAGTTCGGGTGAGAAAGTGTTGACTTTTCGGTCCGTGGATCTTGGCC
>OY744521.1:125136958-125169458 GCA_963556195.1 Sepiola atlantica
GAGAAAAAGAGAGAGAGAGGCTTAGTTTATCTTTATAACTAAAATTTATCTCGTGTATTTATATATTTATTCATTTATTTATTTATCTTTGTAAAAGTTTACTTTTAAAAAATATGATTTAACTCACGTATTTTTTAAAAAGTTTTACCTCGATTAGTTTTTTCAGTTTTTACTGTAGGATTTACTTCGCGTGTGATAACAATAGGAGATAACTTGTTATTGATAAAATAAATTACCCCCTGGGCAACGTCGAGTAGTCCTGCTAGTTTCAAATATAAAACTTGTCAAAGCGACCGACCGACAGAGATTATCATCGAGATGTAAGGATGCATCTAAAAATAAAATAATTTACATTCCCACACAAAAATATATTTTCATTTAAAACTATGAAATTGAATTAATGTTTCAAATAGTCAAAAGTCGAGTTTTATAGTTCATTCCTACTCCGATAACCGCACTACTATTATATCAGTGAACCTATACTATTACATTTAAATAAATACATTTTTTTCGAGGTAATCTTTAATCATATGCGATTGTGATTAATATGAGAATTCCCTTCAAATGTGTTTTACATACATCGTCTATTATTTTTTATTAGTGAAATAATAATAATAATAATAATAATAATAATAATAATAATAATAATAATAATAATAATAATAATAATAATAATAAAATGGTACAAACATAAACCAGAAACAGTACTGGAAAACGAAAAAAAACAAAATCCTCTAGGATATAGATATACGACAGATAAACTCATACAAGCAAGGAGACCTGATGTTATTTTAATCGACAAGGAGAAAAAATCTTGTAAAATCGTTTCGCCGTTCCAGCAGACAACAGAGTGAAGATCAAAGACACGGAAAAACGAAGTAAATACACAGAACTAGCCAGAGAACTGAAAGGAATATGGAGCATGAAGAAAGTTAGTATACTACCAATAATCGTAGGAGCACTAGGAACAATCCCCCAAAAAACTAGATAAAAGACTGGGAGAAATTGAAATCAAAGGGACCATCGAAACCATACAAAGGACGACAATGATCAAAACAGCTGCAATCTTAAGGAACATCCTCGAATGCGGAAACCAACACGCATAAGCTACAAAGGGTAACCAGTCACAAGAAATTTATAACGGGAAGAAAGCAAAACCACACGAAGAGCATCACAACACGAACCAAGGAACAGAAACTGCAAGAAACAGCACTTCATAATGTCCCCAGGCCATAAATTACACCGGCCTCAGCTATCACTACACAAAAATGAACCAAGGAACAGAAATTACAAGAAACACTATAAGCTCCCCCATAAAAATTTAAAAATTAAAAAAAAATTAAAAATTAAAAAAGATTTTTTAAATTAAAAATAATTCTTTTTTTTAAATTCATTAAATTTTGTTTTTTAAATGGTGCCGGCCTAAGCTGACACCGGGCAAAATATTTGTGGAGGGTCGAGGAGGATAAGTCAGACCGAGGAGGGACAGCGAAGGCCGGACCTCCGCTGGAAAAGTGCTGGGACCTTGGGAGGGCTTATTAACACCCAAATCCCAGAGAAGAACAATTGTCCTTACCAGCTAGAAATCAATGGTAAGAGGCTGTTGCGATACTGCATAGTTATCGAAAAGAGATGAAGAATACTGGAAATCTGGGAAGGCTTGTTGTCACTCAGACTCCAGGAAATATCACTGGTTGTTGTCGGTGAGCAATCACTGACGATGATCTGTGTGAGAACTCCTAGTGAGTACAAATAATAATAATAATAATAATAATAATAATAATAATAATAATAATAATAATAATAATAATAATAATAATTGGTGCATCAACTACGTGGCTTTCTCTCTTGGACGGGGTACAAAAAAAGTCTATAACCTAATAGATCCCGCACTGTTGACTACCCCTGTCACATCACCGCAGTGTTGTATCTCAGTGCTTGTTTTACATGTACTTCATGGAATGTGCTCCGATGAACTTAATGCACTTGTATTTCCTCAACATAAATATCCCAGACCCACCCAATTAGCTGCAAAATCCCGTCCATTCACTGTAGAGGTTTCTAGATACCGGGACATTTTCTACTCTAATAGTTTGTCTCCTGCGTTGCTTGCCTTTGGAATTCACTCTCTGCTCCCTGTTTCCCCAACTGTACTGTAAACAAACATTTTGTTGCTCAGCTCCCCACCCAGGTTGCCCTATAAATCTCACCTCTCTCACAATGACACCTTACGTTTCAGTGTTTAGGGCGAGCTAAAGTAAAATATAAAAATTAATTAAAAATTTGTCAAGACGACAGAAAACAAAAAAAAGTATTAACTATGAAAATATAATGTAATCTTTATTATTTTTCCTATTCAATCTATTTCAATTGTGGTGAACTTTTCCTGTTTTTCAAATTGTTGGGTGAGATTTTCCCATACAAACCAGAATGTAAATGTTATTTGATTAGGTTTAAGAAATTATTTTTTCAATGATGTTAAAGTACCAAAGTTTTGTTGTGGTCGAGTTAACATAAGGAAACACCTAGTTTATTCGTCATCATTTCAAACTTCAAGCTTAAGCCAAACATGCTCTTATTTTAAAGAATCTGGGAATTTATAAAATGAACATTTTTTATAAAAATGAAATTATGAATAACAAACACTTATACTATGTTTTGTTTATTCATTCTAATATGTATGTATAACGTTTATTACAGGGTAACGTCGCACACCATATCTACGACTTTCTCTCTCTCTCTCTCTCTCTCCCTCTCTCTCTCTCTCTCTATATATATATATATATATAGTGGTGTGTCGAGTATGTTGAAAAAATCAATAAAGTTCTCGATAGTAAGAATGCGAGAGCTAAATTGCAGATTATTTATTAAAAAATATACGTTACATATTTTTTATATGGTTTCATTGCCATTGATATACCTTTACTGTTTAAAAAAAAATAAACACATAAAAAACCACACGGATATACGACTTTGGATAAATTCGAGACGACCATCGACTGGTTCAGAGCCATTCCAAATAAAAAAACAATACCGATTCACACAGTTCGACATCACAGACTTATATCTCTCCATCAATCGTGAGATTATCAACAAACCCTTTAAATTTCACCAACATCTTCATACAAATCAGCGATCTAGAAATAGAAACCATCTCCCATGCAAGGAACTCTCTCGTCTTCTTTGATAAAAGAAAATGGGTTAAAAAATCCAACATTGAATACCCCTTTGATGTGCCAGTGGGATCCTACGATAGTGCGTATATGTGCGATCTGATCGGGCTATTCATCTTATACTCCCGACAAAGAAAGTTCCCTAACCAAGTGTTCGGCCTCTACCGGGACGAAGGACCATGTCTCCCACAACAACAAGGATCAAGAACTCGACAACTTTAGAAAGCAACTGACAGTATTTTTTAAAGAGCTAAAATTAAAGATAACCATTGATACACAATGTCACGAGCGTGGACCTCTTAGACGCAATCCTGAAAATAACTAACAACTCAACTAGACCATACAATGAATCCACCGAATAGCTCAGGTAAGTCAACACGGTATCTTGCTACGACCTAATCTTAAAAAAACCATAACCCAATATAAGCAGAAGAATCTCCAAAAATTTCATTCAGCCCCGAGATTTTCCAACAATCAGTACCATATTACAACTAAGCCCTCCGTGAAATCGACTATAGTGAAATAATCTTCTACATACCCACCGAACTTATCAGAAAACACAGACACAACAGGAAGACAAAATTATCTGCCACCCTTATTCTCTCAATGTTACGTAAACAATTCCTCCAATTAATAGATAAACACTTTCCGCCATATAATAAGCTTCATAAACTTTAGTAGAAATACGGTCAAAACAAGTTATTCCTGCTAACTCACTCCGTATGATCCCAACTCGCTATAAAGCCACAACTCAAATCAATCCCCCTAACCCCCACTGCTCATGCAGAATACGGGGAAGTTTGGCCTTAGGGAGAGATTGCACAATCAGATCCATAATCTACGAAGCCAAAATCATATCCGGTTTAATCTTCAAGAAAGAAGAAATTTACATCGTATAAGAATATCACTGAAGATGAGAACAGTAGTCCGAATAATCCAAATTATACACATTATCAATCCTCATCTAAATAATTCTGAAACAATATATATATATATATATATATATATATATATATATATATATATATATATATATATATATATAATTGCTTCATGAATTTATAAATATATATTTTTTAAATATGAATACATATATATTTATTATATTTATATATATATATTTGTATATATATATATATATATATATATATATATATATATATATATGAATATTTTTTTAATTAAATACTAAAGTGTATTTACATACAGACAACGTTGTTTCAAACTTACGTCCTCATCAGCGCAGGAAATGCTGGTTTAAGGCGGTCAGACGAGTTTGAAAGTAGATTCAAAGTCACGATCCTAAGCCCTAATCCATAAGTCCAACGGAATATATATACATATGCAATATTAAATTATATCTTAATAGTTTACCTACGTACAATGGCGCTCTGAGCTTACGACTCTCATAAGCGCAGGGAAATAACAATCTCAGACGATCACAGGGCGCGAATTTGGTTCACAAAGACACTTAGTCTATGAGGCCACGAGAGATTGTCACGTAATAACGGAGAAATTAAGTGATATTTAAACTGAAAGCGGCGAGTATAAATATCTAAACATTCGAGAGTCGGAGCATTGAATTGAGTCTTTAGGTATATGCTATTTTGAATCTTTCCGACAGTGCTCTACTTTCAATTTCACTTATAATAACATTTTACAGAAGTTTAGATCACATGGTAGCCACGGTCTCACGAACAACCGGAACCTGGTGAAAAAAAACGTAGTCTTAAAACCGATTCATGAACTTTCATCCATTTTCTTGATCAGTAAATGTAGGAAACGCTGTTATTTTAGAACACATCGTATTTTTTCCATTGCTTGATTTTAAAATTAATTATCATTATATTTATGATATATTATACTTTTATAGTTTTATTTTTAATTTTTGTAAATTTTAAATACTTGTCATAAAATATAATACAAAAATATGAATTTTTGCAGAATAACCGAAGAATAATGGACAAGAAAGTTGATTGATTTTCCACTTATATCGTTTTAAGTCTAAAGTCTTTTACAGCTGTTTAAGAAACCATTAGTACCATGTGATGTAAACTTATGTAAACATCACACACACACACACACATATATATATATATTATAGTATGATATTTTTAATGTATACAAACATTATTGGTTACATATGTGCATACATGATTCAGTTGCGATTTTATTCCATGTCCAGCTTCCTCAGGCCGTAGTAAATATACTGAATAGACAAATGACTCAATTTTTTTTTTGTCTGGAGGGGAAAGAGCGATAGGGGAAATTCATAAAGTGAGCAAGCCATATATATATATATATATATATATATATATATATATATATATATATATATATATATATATATATATATATTCACATTTACTACAAAGGCTGCTGTAAAAAAGGTTGGATCCTTCTACCGCGCTAGAAAACTACTCACATTTGCCAGTATCCCATATCTCTACAAAGCCATCATTCGCCTATTCATGGAGTATTGTTGCCACATCTGGGCTGGTGCATCTATCACTGACATCTTCCTATTTAAAAAAGAGTCTCCAATCTAATAGGGCACGTATTGTAAACTAATCTCTAACCCCTGTCCCATCGCTGCAATGTTTTTGCAAGTACTTTTTAAAGTACTTTACTTTGGAATGTGCTCCGACGAACCTGTAGGACTGGTGCCCCTTGACATTATTACCCCCGACTTACCCGTCAGCATCAAAATCTCACCCCTTCATTTACGAAGGCGACAAATGTCGGAAAGTTCCTTTTTCTAATAGTTGCTCTCCTTGAACTGCTAGTCTTTGGAATTCCCTCCATGTTTCCCGCTTTCCTGACTGTACTAACATGCAGACATTTAAATGTAATGCGAACAGACATCTCGCTGATAAACCTCTACTTATAGTGTCTGTGGGCATAGACCCTAATTCCTAGATTACGGAATCAGGAGAAAAAGATTCAGATTTACTGCAGAGAGCCCAAGGGATAAGCGGTCACGACATGCAAACGCCCGCTGCAAAACAAACAGTGGCTGGGCGCGGATGCGAACGAAGAACTGTGTGGTTTCGAGGCGATGGTCGTGATTATGCAAAATTGGTTTGTTGGCAATCCAAAAGAGCTGAATAAATAAGTGACATTTTTACTCGAGCAAAAGATGTTTTGGGGCGCCACGCAGCTAACGCTGTTCCTGAACACAGCTCTTACCAGCTTGGAGACTGCGTGTAGGTTAAGGCGCCGGAGAATTGGTGTACCACAGAATTTGGTTGGGGTCAGGTGACAGAAATAATCAGTCCATGGTCCTGGTAGATGGAATGCTAGTGTCGTCTCGTCTTCGGAAGATTCTGACAGCACGACGTATTCAGAGAGCATGTCAACGATTTACCCGAGGAAGAAGTGGAAGCCCACGCCTCTAAAGAAACCCTACATTTGCGAAGGAGTACCGGACAAAAACGACCGCCACTGGGATGCTGCCTTTGTGATCATGAAATCAGAGAGAGATATGGTGATGGTGCGGAGAAACCAAGGGATAAGCGTTCACGGCTAGCATGTGTCCGCTGCAAGGAAACAGTAGTTGCGCGCGGGAGCGAACCTGGAACTCTGATTTCGAGGCGACGGTTGTGATTATGCAAAATAGGCACTTTCGCGGTTAAAAAAAGCTGACTAAAAAGAGTAACATTTTTTCTTGAGGAAGTGATCTTTTTGGACGCCACACAGCGAACGTCGTTCGCGTGTGTTTGCACTGTCGTCGGCAACATCATGTCGGTTTGAGCTGCCACTTCAGTCTAAATTCAGGCGAATATTGCTGCTGCTACTAAGTACGGACGTCTTATCTTATGTTGGTAAAGAATTCAATGTTGGAAATGAACTATATTTTTTTAATTTCTGAATAACAGATACACACTATTTATAATTCCTTTTGGAATAGTTCATTGTGTGCGGGCGTGTGAATTTTTATGTGTAGATATGTGTGTGTATGTACCGCGCATTGATATAGATCGCAACGTGTTTGTATAAAATAATCAGACTATTAAGAGTTCTAAAAGCCATAGCTGCTGGTCGCTAAGTGTCAGAAGCAAGATCAAAAATTCACTTAAACCAGCTAAGTTTGTATCTTATAATTGATTATGTTTAAAATGGTGTCCGTCTTTTATTTCTTAATTATTCATCTTCCTTTTCTATTGCGATGTAAAACACGTAGGTATGGGGCACAATTTTAAGAAAACGGGGATCACTGTCCTTCTGGAGAAAAAAGTAAGTCCCTTTCCCAGCCTAAGCCTTTGCCCTTTTCCCTCTCGTACCAATTCAGTTAAGGTTGTCGCAGTGATAACTGCTGGTTGCTAAGTGTCAGATGCAAAATTGAAACCAGCTAAGTTTTCTCGTGTCTGTTTTTATTTCCCTTTTTACTGTATTTTGTATTTAATTGTGTTTAAAATTTTGTTCCTGTTTTTGTTTTATCCATCTTTCCCCTCCAATGCGCCCTAATGTCCTGGGAAAATAAGTGAAAAACTCAAATTGGCAGGCTCCTCATTCTTTAAATTTGCCATCTTTCTACCTATCGTAATATGTATTCATGTCTTCAGTTTCTTATTGTATCTGGAGGAGTTATGAACACTTATTCTAATTAGAAACTATTTTTTCGGCAGGGGCGTTAAAATACCTAGCATAGTATCCAGGCGCGGTATTACCCCTCTTGGTGAGATGGACCGAGAGTCTGCCAGTTCTACTATCTAGGAGAAAGAAAAACTCTGATAAAAACGTGCGTACTAACTTCAAACGTCTTTACACCAAACTAATGGGGGCGAGGCCTCTTTAATCTTGGTCGACACCCGATAGAGCTTAGAGACTCGAAGAAAAAATACGGTTCGCAAACATAAAATTACTTAAGGAGTAGATAGGTTTTGCCTATCACCTGCTTGGCACTTCTCCTTTGTCTATTAGCCAGGCGTAGAGGTACCTTCACATAGACACTTAAAACACCTAGTGCATGGCCTTGTTTCCTGACTAGAACCATTAACGCCGCCCCATCCATCTCTACCTCTCCGTCTGGGCGACTTGGGGGCAATTTTTTGTCACTTAGTTTCTACCTAACTAGTCTTGACCGCTCTTGTTTTGACAGGTTGAGAGTACAAGTTAGACAGCTTGTCTGGATGATGTTTCCCACTGGTAGTACAGACGTCCCAACTTTTAGGTAGTACTAAGAGTGGCTGCCTTATCAACCGTTTTATAATATCGGGATAACTGTAGTACTATGTGGCGCATGGAAATCGACTCTTCACTTATGTTTGGTGGGTTTTTCCAAGGCGACAACCTCATACAAAAAGACTATGCTAATAGTCTAATTGTGTGCGCTTACTGGCATCAAACAAACACCTACTTTTCCCTTAACTCACTCTACCCTAAAACGAAAATGACATTTCAAACAAACCAAAATAAATTGAAACCAGACGCCCACCTAAAAACCATTAATTCACTTTATTCTTTGAGACTTGCGTTCACAAATATCCAAGGGCTTAGGACTAACCTAGATGATGTAGAATCATTTCTCCTAGTAAACTCCCCGGATATTCTAGCACTAAGTGAAACTACTCTTCACTCCTCGATTTTCTCAAATCGCTTTGAAATGACTGGATACTCCTCCACTCTGCCACATATGCACGGACTTTAAGTCTATATTCGTAACAACCTTCCCGTGACTAGAGAACATAATCTACAATTAGATGGCCACGTCTACATGTGCTTTAGATTAACCTTACAACACAGCATTAGTTACTTATATTTCCTCTACCGTTCTCATACGACCCAGGACTGTACCCTGCTCCACTTTGTCTCTGATATTAAAGATTAATCACTCTCCATAGATCCGAGCGACCAAATCCATGTATTTGGGGATTTTAATTCCCACCACAGTAATTGACTTGGATTCTTGAACTATACAGACGCAGCTAGTATAAGCATGCATAGTTTCTCTATTGCGCATTTTCTTTCACTGACTATCACTTTCCCAACTCGTCTCCCAGATCGTGAGGATCAATAAGCCTCACGTCTCGATCTATTTCTGACAAAACTACCGAGGATGTTGACGAATGCTTATAGCCCACTCCAGAACGCTGGTCACCTTGGGATAATGGTAAATATCCCCCTAAAGTTTCGACTCCAAGCTGAAAAGTCGTTGCTCAAAATGACGAGATACTACAAACAGGCTGACTCATCAGAAATCACATTAGAGACGCTCCATAGAGTAACACCTATTTCTCTCCCTGCTGAACAGTGCGTAAATGAGCAACTGAATGGGTCAAAACAGGCATAGATGCACATATCCTCACGCGGAAATTCTATAGCAAGCACCACTTTCCACAATGTTTCTCGTCAACCTATGCAGCATGATGTCCCGTCGTGCACAGCAGTTAGTCATTGAACTCCACCTTAGACTCAATAAACCACGCTCTCCCAAATTTCTCAGTACAGAGAGAAGCCACACTTAATGATATGATCATCACCCATTCCCACTTCCGGGATATCATAAAAAACCTAGACACTCCTAAAGTATATGGGCCAGATCTTATCCCCACTAGATTAATAAGATTATCCGTTGAACTATCTATTGTCCTTACCAAACTCTACAACAAATACGTTACTGAATCTTGCTTCCCTGACAGATGGAAAATTGTTTATGTGGTACCAGTGTTCAGGTAAAAGAACTGACATGCATAACTATCGCCCTATCAGTCTCCTCTTATCGATAACGTCTTTGAGTCGTTAATTAATTTAACGATAGTCCACCATCTTGTTAATGCTGAATATTTTTCTCACTTACGGATATCCTAACGATTATCTTTGAACGCATATACTATACATTGGACAAGACGGGTAGAGCTAGGGATGTAGCTCTTGGTATATCCAAAGCCTTTGACAAAGTCTAGCATAAAGATCTTCTTATGAAAATTAATTCGTACGGTATTGATAGACGATTATTAAATATAATCAGATCCATCTTAGCCAAAAGAATGATCAAATGGCCGTACATTCAAACAACATGAAACATGAAATTAATGACAGTGTGTCCCAGGAGGCGATAAACAACCTTCCTGA
The DNA here is from genome assembly GCA_963556195.1 of Sepiola atlantica. Lineage (NCBI taxonomy): Eukaryota > Metazoa > Mollusca > Cephalopoda > Sepiida > Sepiolidae > Sepiola > Sepiola atlantica. Next base: position 125,147,206 of record OY744521.1, read on the forward strand.
TGCAATTGTCTCTGAGATGAGTATATTTGCTGATGATACTACGCTCTATTCTTGACATGTAGGCAAAACGAAGCACACATATCCGAGGCAATGTCTGAATCCTTAGAAAATTACCTCAAGTCTGTAGTGGAACGGGTACGTAAATACATGGTAACATTTAATGCTTCTAAGACAAATATCTTTTTCTTTAACAATTATTAGAAACCTTTTCAACCACTGATTGCCATGACTAATACCACCCTACTTGAGAGCCTAACGTACAAACTCCTCGACCTAACATTCACAGGCAGCATGAATTGGAACAAATCAATTGAATATATTGCCAAGGCTGCTGCAAAGAAGGTGTGCTCCCTCTACCGTGCTAAAAAATTTCTTACACCTGCTAGTATCTTATATCTCTACAAATGCATGGAGTATTGTTGTCATATCTGGGCTGGCCCCACATGTCAACTAAGCTCCAACCATTGTCCCATCGTCACAATGTTGCATCCCTGCTCTTGTTTTACAAGAGCTTCAATAGAATGTACTTCAACGAACTTGCGGCACTGGTGCTCACTCGACGTAAATGCTCCCGACCAACACGACAATCAGCAACATCCCACCCCTTCACTGGTGAAGTCTCTAGGTTATGGAAGGCTTTTTACTCTGGTAGCTGTTTTCCTTGAAAAGTAGGGGTTGGAATTCCCTCCTAGCTTTATGTTTCCCTGACTACCAACATGCAGAAATTTAAATGTACTATGAATAAACATCTCGCTGCACAACGTCTCACTTACGACGTCCCTGTAGATATATTCCCTAATTCAGAGTAACCCTTTACGTTTCAGTGACAATGTGCCTAATTTGGGGTGAATAAAAGTCTAAAATATTATTTGCTCAGAAAGAAACAATGATAACTTCCCTGATTTCAAATAACTGTTTATATTTGGGCCTTTCTCTATGTGTGCGTGCATGTGTACGTGCGACAATGAATATGCACGTGTAAATGTTTACTCGCCCTGTCCCCTCTTATCTCCTTTCGGTGCTTTATGTTGGTCCCCATCAAGAAGCGCGCCCGCAACAATAAACACTTACAATCATGAGACCACGAGAAGAAGATCAGGTTTACACAAACATTATGATTTATCGGGTGCAAAGACACATTCATACATATTCACATACACATAATCACACACAAAGAATAGCGTGCATACACATTAATACACTCAAGCAAGAAAAACACACCCTTTCGGGCGGCAACTATCGAACACACCAGTCGACACATGGTATCAAACCCCATTTACCACATTCTTCAGCGTGTGTTTCTTAAAAGGATAAACACTTACTCCAATGAACAAAAGCAGGTGACAATCTCCGTTGACTTTTTACTCTGATATTAAATACAAACAACAAAAAGCCAAAAAATCGAACGTGCTTCCATCTCTTCCGTCCTGCTGATATTAAGGGCGTATTATTCTGCTTTAAAGAAAACTTGTCACAATGGTGATAACCCTGACCCAAGTGACGAGCGTCGTCGATGGTCGTCATACAATCGGTCGAATTCCTTCTTCGACTGGCGGATAATCTTTCTGATGTGTAATAGACAAAGGCACACCCTAACCACTTACTGATACTAAGCCTCCATATGACAAGGCGCGGTTCAACGGCCTGTCTAACCTAAGGTTTTGTCGCTCGATAGTTCGTCTCCCCTTTAAGACAACTGCGAAACAGTGAAATAGTTATTTATATTTTGCTATCAGCGTCTCACAATATTGAACAATTACAATCTTATCTACAAGTAACTTCTTATTTCTCTTCTTTTTCTTCTTCGTTATCTCCTCCTCCTCCTCCTCCTACTACTACCACCTCTCTCTATATATAGATATATTGTCATCAACAGACGGCTGTTACGTCGTTTCACAACTCATCAATGTGGCTAGTCTCGAGAGACAATGAATACCTCTCCTGTAAGGATATCTGCGCAGGGAGTCTATTGTGAAGCAAGTGTTGGGCAATCCCAACCTCATTTCTCCATAACCGACATTGCTTGAGTCCAGTAGCAAATAGAAGTCCATGACAAATAGAACACAATGCCGAGATAAGCAGAGAGCTTCTTCCACATACAGTATATGATATTCCCAAATGGTTACACATTTAGTACTGACAAGGCTAAAAGTGGCTTAATTTCGGTGATCTAACGAGAACTGGTTATGTCACCGTGTTGATGCCGTATATTCGAGATTCGAAACCTGGATGCCAGATAACTGCCAACCGTTACCGGTGACGCAGGAAGTTTTACCATCTGATCTAACAACCTCAATAAATTATAATAAATTATATCGCTTAAATCAATTTTTTTATTTGTTTACAAATTTTACTATCTTGGTAACCGAGATAATTCAATTCTTTTTACGGAAGAGCATTGCATTATTCTATATGGAAAACATAATGCCCCCACAAGATTGCTTTAACCATAGATAAGCGTATAAATATAGTCATCCACAGACACCGGTTAGATTATTTCACTTTCCTGATAAAATGAAACATGGACGCCTCTGTATAGCTTACTTGCCATAGCTATTTTTAATACTACTATTACTAAGCTCTACTCAAGTATTGGACACTATTGGAGTAAATACTAAAAACATATACACAATATATTATATCACATTATAATATTATATGTGTTTATACATGAAATAATTATTTGTAGCTCATAGAAAAACCCGTCTAGTAGAGCACTGTAAGTGTAGTATTAACACAGCATGACGTCGCTAGCTTTAAATGTATCGTTCCTTTCATTAAAAAAGTCGAACGCTCTAGACGTCAAGCCGCCGTATAAAGTGTTAAAATTATCATCGTTTATTCGCTGTTCAAAATTAGCCGAGTGGTTAAGGTGTCGGATTTGATTTGTAAAATACTCGTGATCCCAGGTTTCGAACCGTATGACCGGTAGTGAATAGTCATATCTCTATGCTGATGGGTTCCGATTATTAAGGACGAAATGTATACGTACATAGATAATAACAATAACAAGTATATATATATATATATATATATATATATATATATATATATATATATATATATATATATATATATATATATATATATTAGTAGGTCTACCTGGCGTTGCCCGGGGCCATAAAACAAAATAGAAGAAATTAAATAGTGTGTGTAACATCTTTATATTACACTTTCTCTCTACCTTTCTCTTTTTATCCCTCACCCATATGAAAATAGCCCAAAGAGATTTAAATGTAATACTGTGATTTATTTTATTGCTACCGGACAACTCCAAGTAACAAAAGATTCTGTTTCCCCCCCCCCCTTTCGCTTACAAAATATAATACAATAATGTTAATAATGACAATTTTAAGACAAGCTTAGATTAGCTAGGAAACTGAACGACAATAAAAATCACTGGCTGTCCATTGTACTCCAACGACATTGACGCCATGACAATTATTTGTCAACTTTCTACGTGGACAGATAACAATGCAGGAAGCCGCCTGAAAAAAAATCAAATGTGGCCAGTTTCCGGTGGTAAGCTGAGAAAAAATCGGACGTATTCGATTTCAAGTTGATAGTAAATATATTTTAGGTTGTCGAAGGATAGATTGGCGAAAAAGTCCGACAATGAACAATGGAGGAAGCATCTCGGTGTGGTACAAAGACGTTTGTTACTGCGGCCGACACGACCGGACAACGATCAACAGATACTATTTGAATCCCTAGCCATAACGGTATCACACACACGACCCCCGAGCACAAGTAACTTATCCCTACGACTTGTCTTGTGTTGTTTTGATCATAGCGTCGCTATGATGATCATAGGATCACAATGTTGTATTGGCCTTTTAAAGTTTTTTCGGGTTATTGTTTTATTACATCTGTAGTCAATGTATGTATGGGAAAGACGCACACACGAAAAACACATGAAAACGATATTACTCATGTCCTAATTTCTGTTTGTAAAAAGTTTGTAATGTCTATCCATGTTTCAAAGCTAAAAGTTGAAACGCGTGATACCCGTATTCGAACCTGTAATATTATCTCCCTTGACCAATAAGATATATCTACGTTAGCCTCTAAGTGCTGAATATCTACCTGCCCCCACTTCTAAGTGAGACATGGTGATAGAACTCCCTTTTAACTCTAAAAACGTCTATCCGATTTTAATGATAGAAAACCATGTGTATAATATACTCATTCAGAGAGTTTTCAAACATTTTAGCTTTTTTCGACTATATTAGGAGGCGACACGGGAGAAGGGGGAGTATAACAACAAAGAAAGTAATATGGTTGTGTGAGCATTGTGAAAATGTACATAGTAGTGATCCTCATTCAATCTCGAGCAACGTCAGGTCTTCCTGCTAGTATATATATATATATATACACACAAAGTAAAGTAAATTTCTCCTGTATTTTCTGATTCCTATTTTTTACTAGAAGCTACATAATCAAAATCGGTTTCGCCAATCGTTAAAGGCAACCGTTAGTTTGTGTTGCATAAAAATAATATTTTAGTATTTAATCTTCATCGATATTTTAGTTTTTAGTAATAAATAGAGCAAGAATATTGATTTTACTCTCTTACTTCTATATACTAGCACTGACCTTATGGACACCGGGAAACATTTCAAGAAGATTAATTGTTTCATATTCACCGATTGTAACTCATAGACATTTCATTATCTAGTCTTTGCGGCTCAACAGTTAGCGCGTTCTGTTGTTAACCGAAAAGTTAGTGGTGTTAATCTACCCGGCGTTGATTACTGTAGATATTTTTTATTAAAATATCTTTCTTTATTGTACGAAATATCGAGTCGAACAAAAGATTCATCTGACTTATATTTATCAAAATAAAACAAATAAATAAAATGAAACGAACTTTTTAAAATATCTTAAGAATACTCGTCGCCTCGATGTAACTTCGATAATCACACGCTGAAATGTTCATTATTATTTTTAACAGTAAAAGTTAAATAACAGATGTATCAGATACTTTTGGCGAAATAGATGAGGTATTTCAACGGTTACTCTATTATTTAAGCTCTCAATGGACACCCTGCGTAGCAATCAGTGGGGTAGGCATGGTTAAATTGCACACATAGAGTCGGAGATGCCAACATCCACACTTTTACAAGACAAGTTGGGGGGGCATAATTCAAAAATAAATATTAATGTATTTCGAGAGTAACACACACGTTTTCTTTCTGGCTTTCCTTTGCGGTCGACACAATACGACACGCATAGACAAAGAGTTGATGGAAGAGAGAGAGAGAGAGAGAGAGAGAGAGTGAGAGAGAGAGAGAGAGAAAAAAGAAGAGTCATAAATCAGTGGGAGTAGAAGGCGTAGTGAACCGAGTTGCCAATATCCACACTTTAAAAATACAACTTTTGTGGGACGCAATAACTTTACTTTAAAAACACACCTTTTTTTGGCTAATCAATAAACGGTCGGATTATTTTTTTTTGTTAAAAACTGCTAATTATAGAAATTAAAACGGAACAATACAATTATTAATATAGGTTAAGTCCTGGAGCAGGATTGATAAATAAAAAAAAAGAATAAAATAGTTATATGGAGTTAACGGGTGGGAGCAGGAGTCTCTTGGTGTAATTATTTTATTCTGGTAATGCCAGGTATATCACATGTCCCGATAGTAATCAATAATAACATAATAAAATATATAGGGTAAACCGGGGTGAAATGGGCCACTTTTTGGCGTTTTCTTTATTTGGCCTAACTTCCCCAATACTGCATGCATGAAGGGGGAAATGTGATCAGGGTAGTAAATTGGTCCTCAGTAGTCAGTCAAATAAAGATAATGAAAGGTAATGTTCCCTATAATACTAAAATGTACTAAGTTTTATATGGTACGTTACGTATCTTGTAAAATAATTACCTGGGTGAATAGGCCCACCTATATTAAGAGTTTAAAAGTCAACGTAAAGAAGAGCATTAAGTATTTTTTCATCAACACATGTTGATTAGATGAAGTTACTTTACTCTTGCATACATTTTTACAATAAAACCCCCGTTAAAGATCAGTATCACTTGGTAACAAACAGGGCACACATACTCGTCACAGATGTCCCATATCAACCAACTCATATAATAAAGTTACAAATGTGAAACAAACAAAGTAAACTAATGCAATGTTTAGACAAAGTCACACCTGCAATATTTCAAAATAACAACCACAACTCTGCCAATGCGGCTTTGGATGCGTATACCACTCTCCTGATAGATTCGATAAATGTGTAAAAACAAAACGGTATTTTATCTCATGGCTTCCAGCAGAGTTGATCAGACCCCACTTCCCTTAAAAACAAGAACAGAAACGTTCCCTATATTATTAGATCGAAGTCTTCTTCAAGATTAATGTTTTGCTAACTTATTTTGTTATTAAAAATGTCCTCTTTATCTGTGTTGTTCGTCTGTGTCTAAGAAAATGTATCCCTTATTTACAAAAAAAATGCTGTATTTTATAGTGTTCGGCGAATCCATTACACTACTTATTTGGTGATATATAGTTTTATGTATTTATATTATTATATTGTATTTAGTTTCATATTCAAAATATTAAAAAAATAAATATATATATACATGTATTTTTTTGCTTAAGTCATTTTAATATATATATATATATATATATATATATATATATATACGTTTTCGCCCTAGATCGTGATCGAATTAGAGCCAATCTTTCATCTCTATATATACCAATATCAATATTATCAAATATATTTGTGAATGTTAACAGAATATGTAGATCAACAAGATCTTATTCCTCTGCAGACTCAAGGCCGCATCACCAGATTAAAGGAATTTGTAATTCTGGTCAATTAATCAATCATTATTATGAACTTAACCGTGATCCTACATGTTTTAAGAATGTCACTTTCTTCGTTGGACGTGTTTGTCTAGATTTCTGCGATCTCTAGGGAAATGTTAAAGAGTTCTTCAAATATTGAGGTCAAATTGTAAGAAGCTTTCAATCTATAAAAACGAAATTATACATTATTATTATTCAATTTAAGATAGATCTACTAATAAAATTCAAATATAAAAAATAAAGCTAATGTAATACAAGTCAATTTAATTATTCAAGATGTTTTTGTCGTATATACGTCCTGAGATATTTTAGTTTAAAATCGCGATGAATTATTGATCGCGATGAATTATTTTGATGTGAGTGTAAGTTTTATAAATATATACATACACATATATCTAAGCGTTACACACTGTTAAATCTAAACATTATATACATACACATAGGAATTAATGAATACACACACATACACACACATATACACACATACACACACACACACACACACACATATATATATATATATATATATATATATATATATATATATATATATATATATATGCATTTAGGCTTAGTTTATATTGTCTGATGTTTACCCGTATGACCTTTGATGTTAACACTTTTCTTGATTGACTCTAATGTAAATCTTCTGTTATTTCTACAATTTATTGTAATTTCCGATCTCTGATCTAATAGTTTACCTATACCACTGAATCTTATTATCTCTAGTTTCTTATTTAGAAAAAATAATAGGATGATTAAAAGACGTATATGTTTTTTATTTTCTTAATATTCTTTATTATATTGTAGTTATTTTTTCGTTCAATCAAATCTCAAAAGGTATTTGGACAGTGAGGTATTTGTCTATATATTTTATTGTGAAAAGTCGATTTCTTATTTCTTTTCTTCAGCGGTTTATTTTATAGATACTGTTCTTATATATTCCTTAGAGGTTGGAGACACTTATTTCTGTTGTGATCAGTTATCGGTTGCAGTTGTTTTGATTTACAGTATTCTTAAACTTCCTGTTTATGATATAGTTGATCTGAAAAAGACCGTTTACAGTCGAATTAATTATTGTCTAGTATGTGTTAAATCTGTGTTATTCCCTATTATTTATACATATATATTGCATATAAAAGAAAATAACAGATATCTAATAAAAACGTAAAGAAATAATAAAAAGATAACATTTTATCAGGAAAGTAGAATAGTGTGGTGTTTATAGACATTTGTGTGTGTAAAAACATGTCTAAAATGTGTATGTGTGTAGATATGAATTGTGTATGTATATATGAACACACGATTGTGTTAGTGAGTATATGTGCCTTGTTCCCTTTACAATTCCCAATTCCTCGCACACACTAAACCAAAACTCTATGAGAGAATGTAAATTACATTTTTAATATGAGTTCAAGCAATAAGAAATCTGTTAGCGCGGTGGAATTCTTAGAAAAACATTTTTACTTTAAGGTAAAGTAAAAACCTATTAGCTCAGTGCAAATTGATTTACTGAATCGAAACTAATTCAAATTAAATAATTCAAATGAATAAAATAAAATTATTGTAATTCTTATAAATATGATTATGTAAATCTCTAAAACATTTTGTAAATATATTCTTCACAGAGATATTCTTTGTTTCATTTTATTTTTGTTTTATGAAACGGAAAAAATCTTTATAAAAATATAAATTTCGTTTTTACGTTCTGATATATTTCAATAATTTTATGGACTTAACAAATAATTGCCCCTAGTGATCTGAGATAAAATCGAAGGAAAATCTCGATCATGCCCTTAGATCTTGAAAAATGTTAATCTTATTGAAAATAATTTGAATGTGCTAACTGCTAACATATCTATAATACGAAAAGAAAACGAACAAACATTGACTTATAGACGACCCACCCATTTTCAAATATTGACTTCTATGTTTTTTCTTCAAATCAGTCATCTTGACAAAAGACGAAACGTTGATATAACAATTTTCGTCTTTTCCTGTTTTCATTATATATATATATATATATATATATATATATATATATATATATATATATATATATATATATGGCCGGATTGTACTTTGTTTTGATCTTAATTAAGACAACTGAGTAATCAGAAGATCCCGTAGATGAGCACTGTTCGGCACAGGTTGCCAGGAAAAAATCACGAAAACTTGCAAAATGTCCGTCAGCATCGGGTACGCGAATAGGTTTGTCAAAAATCTGTGTTAGAGCGTAAGAAATGAAAAAAATCGTGACAAAACCTCCCTTCATAATCAGTCTTATTTACGTGGACTAGCCATTCAACATTGTGAGCATAAAAGTCACCACAGGCATGAATGCTGACATAAGGGTAAACAGGCAAGATATGGTAAATTTTCTCAGAGATATTCTCAAAAGCCGTCACTGTTAGGACGATAGAAGGCAAAGATGAATGCGGTGCTGTGAGTGTTACACAGGAACACATATATGGTAATTTAGGGTCTTCTTTGTAAATGTGTTTACCACATGAAACGCTGTCTCTGATGTAGACACAAATCCTATGTCCATAACAGTCATGAAGGTCGAGTTTTGATGCCATGTTCGAGTAACCTTTAATCATAAAATCATTTGTAGAAGCTGACAGGCTAATGCTAGTTTCACACAGAAAGAATAGGTGCCGTCTGATCTCGTATAAGTTGATTTACACCTTTAGAAAATTGGAAGACAAACCCTAATGTTAGAAAAAAGACTTGGTAGTAGGGATCCACGTTAGAAGTTCGGGGAAATAGGTTAATCTTATATTTTGTTTTAAAACTGTCCATGTTGAGATTGGGAAAATTTGTGGAAGAGATCAATAGATGCGTTGAAAGACGAAAAACAGAAAGAATGACTCAACAGATTATTTTTATAAACCGTTGAAGAAAGAAAATTCGTAACAGTTCCCACCAATATGAATCTAGAGGCCCCGCCAGAAACTACTGCATTGTCCAGACTCCATTCACCAAAATGGCAACACTGAAGCCCCGGTATTTTGCACCTGCTGATAGGACAGCCTCCTTGTGAGTTCTTCCAAGGTTCCGGTCATTGGACTATCAAACGGATAACGCCAGCATAAATAAAACGTTTACCTCCATCCTCCTTATTAGTGACATCACAATTTTACTCAAGTCATCTTTACGTATGGCAAACACTAACCAACAATCGACACAAGGAACAGCATTTACTTCCCACATTGTCAGAAAGATCGCTATTGGAAGGTGAGGACTAAGGGATAGAGTAAGGGAAGCAAGGGTTACGGGGCTGTGGAAAGTTCACCAACGGTGTATTTTCCACTTTCCATCAGTGTGGGTGTTCTAATAGATAGCAGTGCTGTGCGCTTGTACAACACATACATAACTCACTCTTTTTACAAGGCCTGATTTGAAGATGCCTAAAAGGCAAGATGTAGAGCGCAGGTTTTATATCAAAGTGTCCTTCTCTTGGATGGATGATCTAAGAAGTTCTACGGGTCCATCTGGGTACTATACCAGGTATTTATACGCCCGCGCGCGGAAAATGTTAAGTTTCTACTTAGAATAAGTTTTCATGCCCCCCCCCCTAATTGAAGATATGTTTCCCTCATAATAGTTAGGAAGGGGGTAAATTTAAAGCATGAGGAACATACCCTTTTTAAATAAGCATTCCTTGAAATAACTTTAGAAATTCAAGATTAAGTTAAGAATTTACTGCAAGAATCTGCCATACTTTTACAGCAAAAGTTACTTTTTGGGAAGATAAAACAAAGAAAGTCAAAACGTATATTTCGTTGAAGAGAGGGAACTATAAAGAAAGAAAGAAAGCAAAAAAAAGAAAGGAAGTGTCAGTTACTGTGAATTCTTCTGTTTTACGCTAATTTTAATCCTACCGGACTTTAAAAAATTGAATTACTATTCTAGTTTGCTCTCAGTCCGGTAAAATTAGCGCAAATTAGTAGAATTCACAGTAACTGTCACTACCCTTTCTTTCTTTCTTTCTTTCTTTCTTTATTTATTTATTTCTTTCTTGCTTGCTTTCTCTGTCTCGGCGAAATATGCGTTATGAATTTCTTTGTTTTCACTTCCCTAAAACTAATTTTTGCTGTAAAAATATGGCATATTCTTACAGTAAATACTTAACTTAATGTTGAATTTAAAAAAATATTTTTTGAAAATGCTTATTTAAAAATAAATGATTCTATACACAGTTTTGTATCATTATATCTTGATTTTAATCTTCGTAAAATACATAAAAGTGATGCAACAGTGTTCTGTATGAGGAATTAAATTTACCCGTCAAGGAGAAGATATATATATATATATATATATATATATATATATATATATATATATATATATATATATATATATATATATACACGTCCCTAACAATAGGTGACATGATGTATGTAAGAGAGTTAACTCTCTCAAGAACTTAGATAGTGCATCACCATAAAGCTTACATAAAGCTGATATTATCGCAAAGATATACTTAATTTAATAATATATATATATATATATATATATATATATATATATATATATATATATATATGAATAGATGAAAGGATAAAATAATACGACGGTATGAAACTAAAATGGAATAAGCGGAAGACCTAAAAAGCTCAACGTTTCGCCCAAATGGGCTTTGTCAAGAGCGAAAGAAAAAATGCAAAAAAATCGTCTTTTGTCATTTTTTGCATTTTTTCGTTCACTCTTGACAAAGCCCATTTGGGCGAAATGTTGAGTTTTTTAGGTCTTCCGTTTATTCCATTTTAGTTTCATATATATATATATATATATATATATATATATATATATATATATATATATATATATATATATATATATATATATGTGTATGTGCGTGTGTTTTTGTGCAGGTATGTTTCTGCGTTTTTGTCAGGATACGTGTGTGTAAATATGTTTGTCTGCTTTGTTAATGTTAGTTTATAAGTTTACTTAGAGCTATTTCTAAACGCGTATGTAGCGTAACCTTGAAGGGTAAGTGAGATGGTGAAATGTTTCGCTCAACAAATACAGCAAAGCGTTACTTCCCCTTTTTCAGAATCGCGCTTTGCTCCCTTTTAGTATCGCTGGCAACTCACTTGATCCCAATGACAATACAAACAAACAAGCAACAACAACGCTAACAAAGTGGATCCTAATGAAAAAAGGGGAAACCGGCCCCGCTTTCTCCCGCGGCAGCAGGCTCGTGTCAAAGTTCTGTCTCGAGTGATTGTCCGTCTGTCAGGTAATTCGTAGCCGGTTGTTGAAGAGCTGTTGTGTGAGATTAATGATCTCAATAAGTGACTAGCAAATATTAGGTGGCATCACTCTCCCCATCCCAGTGCACCCTCCCAAACACTAGCGCTGATGGACGAACAATGGTGGTGGGGGTCTACCCCTTTTCATCCTCCTCCTTTTTTCTTCGGATGGATCATTTACCGGATGTGGCACGGAGCATATAAAATTCGAACACTTCTTTTTTCCTTTAATATTAAAAGTTTACTCTTTTTTGTCGAAAACCGAACTGTGTTACGCCCTTTGTTAAGAAGGCCTGTTCGATCGAAAATTACGTCATACACTTTGGAGCAAGCGAGGCATGCCGAAAATCAGGCCGTCCATAATGAATGATAGCTGTTTTTTAAGTTTCAGAAAACTTAAAAATTACATTCGATTTATACTGTAACTGAACTTTATTTAAAATTTATTAGAAAAACAAAACAAGAATTAATTAAAAAAAATAGATGTGTTGCTTTTGCATTTAAGTAAATAAATATCACGTTGTTTCATGTGGTTTGAAGACTATAATTCGTTTATTATTTTGATTGTGAACAATCTTAAAACAATTTTCTTTACATACTTATTAAAATAAGAACATGCAACGTCAAGCAATGCCAATTAGATTTTTTTTAAGTATTAATATCAACCTATTTGTTGTGTAGAAATATTGTTAGTTACAGTGTATATAATTACGTGCTTTCCTATTGGCTTGTCTCCCCACGAGAGCTGTGTTAGACACAGGGTCGTTCATTAATATGGGGAAAATCCAGCTCTCCAAAAAAAGGGGCACTCTGGATTGGGACGAAAATAAAAATTGCCTCATTCTAGAACGATTTCGCCTTCACTGACCGAGGCAGAACATATGAAGTTTACTATCTAAAAATACATTTTAAGATTTAAACAGATTAGGCACAAGATCATCAAACGTGTGAGGATTAGGGGTATCGTTGGTTATCCTCTGTCCATTCTACTTTGTCGATTCTACTCTTGGCTAGAATCATTACAGTCACCAAAATGCCACTTTAACTCTCGGGGCAATCCAACCTAAAATATTCTTAATGTGTTGATAATTTAAATACGCCAAAAGGTCAATGCACTGCAATTATGAATTTAAGGTACAAACAAACAAACAAACAAACAAACAATAATTACATAAACAAATTAAAACAAACGATAAATAATTAAAAAAAGGAAAACGATGATTAATTAAAAACTGATTAAATAATGAATTTTGTAAGTGTTATCAAACGAATGCAAAACTATTTGGAAATTAATATATACACTAAGTTATTTTATTGTCCATTTCCCTTGGTTTAAATTGTGTTTCCTGTTATGAAATAAAATTATTTTTAAAGTGTTCAGAATGTAACTATAATTCAATGTTTTAATGTTTTTTCTAGCATCTAACATATTTAAAATGTTTAAGAATTTTATTCCACACAAAGAACTTTTTGGCATAAAAATTTAACATTTTATACAAAAAGAAACAAGTTTTAACCTAATTTTGGGTCGATATTATTTTATAACATTGGATGGACGGACATAAATATTCAGTTTTACACATTTTAAATTTTATGGAAAAACGAGTATTTTTTTATTTAAGATTTTTGTATCAAGGCAGATTTGGGCGTCTATGGGTTAAAAAAATAGTTTTACCTTCAAATCACTATCAGATACCTTGGAAACGACATGAACAAAACCACCAGTATCTTTTTTTTAAAAATACCAAACAATTAATTAATCAAAGATGAAAGAATTTTAGGCAGAAATGACCAGATTCATATGTACACGTATAGCGTGTAACAAGCGTTCTCCTCAAAGCGTCTTGTTTATCACCCTAACAACAAACAAATACCATGACGTCATCAGATAAACGTGACTCGGTGACCAGCCCCTCTTAACAAAGGTAGTGATCGCGCTACCTTTGTACACCAGGAAATCTTATATCATAAATGTAGAAAATAGATTTCAGCGATTAACGAGCTGGACACGTTTGTATTCTATTTTATAACAAAATAAAAAGAGGTATACCCATTTTTCTGTGAGAATCTGAATTAATTTATTTTTAGATTCGTCCAAACATCTCGATGATAAGCTCGCTGGGTCAATCGGTTTGTTAGGTTTATATTCGAAATTGTATTTCGTCATTCGGCCAAGCTTAAGTATGAAATGACATTTTCGTTAGTCAGTTACACTAAATTTTGTAAATAGATTTAGATGCGTCCACATACCATTATAACGGGGCTCTGTCCGCCCGTTTGTCTGTCACGCACCATTTTGAAATAACATTTTCCATCGATTGAATTAACCAATCATAACACTGGAATCGTTCGTGTTCTATCTCATCAATCGAAGTTTTGAATATTTCTTCCGTTTTATAGTTTGTATTTTTATACGGCGTGTCTATTTGCTTTTAAATGTCATCTTACAGACGCCTATGGCCGAAATATGACTAGATCAGTTAGTTATTGCTGGTTCTCCCTTTTATGGAGAGCCATGGCCACTAATCGTTTTCTATTCATTGTTTCAGGTCAGCATTTTGGTTTTGTTGTCTTTCTCGGTGACGTGCAGCTGGAACAATATCCATACAGAAAGGAATATGAAGACGGTTTTAAGTTAAAAAATATATACGTTATTCAATATTATCTCAGACAGGTCTTTCGTTACTGCAATGTCACGTCTTTCTCTATATCATTTTTAAGTTCATACTACACCACGTGATCAAATTAACCAATGAGACTTCCACGTTTGCATCGAGTCACACCTGAATCAAGCCTTTCACTAACCTTATACTTCTAACGCATGTAATCGTACTCGCATACATATTTACATTGCGACTTTTTAATCTACCCCTCCTCTGCACACGCACACAGAGTACGTACTCACCACAGCACACGCACACGCATTCCTAGAATATCTATTCTATTCAAATAAACTTTTGCATATAAAGAAATAATTGTATATCTATATTTTTTTAAGACGGAGTCTCTTACCGGAAGCAGACAGAACGAAACGCGCCATCAAAGTTTATTTTCACCTGCTAAATGGTAACACTATTTTTCAAGACTCGATCTTTTACTTTGTAAAACATACACTTTTCCCATACTTAATTATACAGCGGATTTTGTTTTTCGACTAAAGAGTCACCACTTATCAAGATCCAAAGACCACTAGAGGATAAGAACTAAATAAGTGTCAAGTGGGCGGTGAGACAACACCGTGATGATTGGTAACGATGATGGAAATTTGGCAGAATTTGATTTTTAAGAAGACGGCTCAACAAGAATCTGTTTACATTGGACTTGAAAGCGACTATGTTATAGTCATCTGGGAAGCAGCACCACGGTATTGTGTTCCACAGACGGGCAGTTCTAGGAAATAAAATTTGTTCATGGATGTTTCGTTTAGTTTTAGGCAGAGAGAGAGAGAGAGAGAGAGAGAGAGAGCGCGAGAGAGAGAGAGAAAGAGAGAGAGAGAGAAAGAGAGAGAGAGGGAGAGAGAGAGGGAGAGAGAGATAGAGAAGAAAATTATTGACAATGGTTGTAACTAGACGAGTTTTAGTTGTGAATATTTTACAGGGGGGGGGCATAGATTAAAGCTCAGACGAACACCTTCCATGAAAATAGCGATAGAGCAGAGAAAGAGTAGCAACGCCTCTTCTGTGAAAAAGTGGTAGTAGAGAGGGGACAAAGACATCGTCCACTAGATTTCGAAATCGGTTTTGTACTCTGCCAAGACAGAAAAGGGTCTTTGAACAGCACCTCCCCAGATGTGGCAACAGTACTCCATCTTAGAACATATTTGACTCTTATACAGATAGAAGATTGCATCAGGAGTGAGACACCTTCTGGAGCGGTAGAATGATCCAACCATTTCCCCAGCGACCTTGGCAACGGATTTGATATAAGTCTTCCATTTCAGGTCTTGAGTGAATTTCAGTCCCAGAAGCTTGTCAAAGCAGGGGGCTTCCTGAAGATGAGAGCCATATATTTCAATTGGGACTGAGTGGGGATCAGAGCGATGCTGGTGAAAAGAGAGAAGCTTGGTTTGGGACGCATTAAAAGTAACCACCCATTTTTTTCTCTATTGTACATCGGAAGAGAAAGATTCATAAAGATCTTGGTCATTGCTGGATGTAATGAATTCTAATTATTTTTCCCTAGAATTAATACCATGCGATTATTATGTATTTCATCATTCTCTCCTAGACGAACTTTACGAACGCTTTTACATTTAAGTTTTGTCTTTGAAAGATTTATATCTTACTGATTTTCAGTCATGAATGTTTTTCGTGTTTCGAGTAATCACATAATGTGAAAACCATTTACGTCTTGCCAAATCTCGGGTAGGATTATATGTATTTATGATGTTTCGTTGGGAATCTGTTCTTGTAATCAGTAAAATCTCATTTAAACTTTTGATAAGAAAAATATTTTTTAATTAACGTACATATACTATTCATTTACAGATAAAAATCCATGATCTCTTTCATTAGATAGACGCCAGCAATGTTCACAAACATCCACTATTCTTCTATTATTTCTTAATTCGACCCGTTTGTTCTCAAAATGTTCAATACTAGTGTAATTATAACCTCATTAGGCAACTCGTTCCGAAAATATATCACTATTAGCAGGACCCCGTGGGAATTCCAGTGTGTCGACTACATCAATCTGTATTATTTACTGTTAATAATATTTCTTTTTGAAATAATAAATGTCTGCCAGGGTCAATACTATTAAGAAAAAAAAGACTCTTTCTTCTTTAGTAAAAATAATTGTCATCGCCGGCTAAATATTCTTTAAATAAATGAAACGAATAGGTTTCTTATTTATTTAAAAAGTGAAGCAATTTGATTCTTTTTAAAACAAAAAAAATATTTTGTATCTTCTTATACGGTAAGAAGATGCAAAATGATTTTCAGCTAAATATTTTTCAAATCAATAAAACAAATGTCATTTTTAAAAAGGTGTTTCTTTAAATTGTACTGTTCAAGTCAACGAGACGACATAATTTGATTTGGGAACAATTCATTTTAAAATAAGTAGGAATTGTTTCACTTAGTGACATCAGATTGATCAGCAATCATCAGACAAACTCATTTTTTAAATGTGTGTGTGTGAAAGGTGATAACGTACGTACGAACATGAAGTGGCTTAGTGTATTATTATATAGATGGTAGGAAAATATATTGGTTTGTTAAATTCAGTTTTTTTAAAACTTGTATCATTTGGATAATTCGGACAACTGTTCTCATCTTGGATATGATTCTTACAACGTTTCGGTCGATATAACCTCCGAGCTTATTTAGGTGCATCTCTTCGAACTCAGGTATCTGTAACGAATTTCGAACGGAAACCTTTATTTAATCCATGGGGGCTAACTTGCTCTCGTTCCATCAGCCAGGACCGGGTAGAAGTCTTAAGTAATTGGTAATTGTATTGTTAATGTCGCCCGTACTGAGAATTCAACCTTTAAACCCCAGAAGACTGTCACTTAGAACTGATTATAACTTTACACTTTTATCCGTTGCGCCACGGATCCACGCGGAAAATCTTCTTGCCAATGAATTTCCAGTGCGTGACGAGTTATAAAAAATGTCTTCCATATTTTGAAATCCCATTAATTATTTTGAATGTTTTCAATTACTGAATGCACACAATTAGAGAGATTTTGCTTCTAAGTAATTATGAGTGAGTATTTATTTACTCCTCTCGAGGAGTTAGGCACAAGGCCAGTTTTATCTTACTCCCACAAGTAAGATGTGACACAAGGTCGGGTCGGGAAAGTGGGATTTGAAAAGCCAACGCCCGAGAGGTGAGCACTCTGGCCATTTAAAAATTGCCTGGGCAGCCCCGTCGACATTCCCCGGTAGGGGCGCCTAAGACAGTAAGCAATAAACTTACTCCTCCCCAAAGAGGGGAGGCGAAGCCTGGGAGGGTTGACCTCCTAGAACAGCACAGGACAGATCCATAGACCGGCGTAAATTAAGCCCCAAAGGCCAAGACGATACAAGTTTATGGGGTGCAGTATCAATCGGAACAGATACTACACTTTGAGTGAGTAGAGATATATTTATTTGTATTACATTCTTAACATAGAGTTGGGCGTTGTAAGATAGCATATTTCGGAAGAAACAATCTTTTTTTAAAGTTCGAAACATTTTTGTCCATGTTTTTTTTTTTTAAATAAACTGATGTAGCGTCAACGAGAGACAGATAAAAACACCGTGAGCATTGTCGATGATTTGAATGTTTTTCTTTGAGAGAAGACATCAATAAAAAGTTCATCAACGTTCAATTTCACGATTAAAATGATTACAACAAGGAGAAACATTTAAAGAGGCGAACGTTACAATAATAAAAACACCGTTAGGATTGTGACCGTCTGCTGCACGCGTGGACAATCAACCCTTCTCCCTTAACAACAAACAAGGGAGGGAAATCTGCAGAAAACCACAGGAACCTCATAAATTAGACAAAATTAATTGAACAGAAAACCCGAATCGTAAATCTGCCTCGGACTTCTGCAGCCGAAACGTGTGTTTCCTGTCGGCCCTTTCCAGATCACCAACATTTACGGCTCTTTCCATTTTTATATCCTTGTTTGTTTGAATCTCTTTTTCTCGTTTAAACGCCGTGAACGTTTTAAAGACAGGGATTCCCTGACCTGTATCCGGGATGATCCTTATTTATGAGCAAGTCGACAAGCGATCATTTTCTAAATGGTCGCAACCGGAACAAAATCAGTGGAAACAAAATAGCGGAATTTCCACCAGGAACAAAACTCCGGGAAGAAGATTTATGAATAGAAAGGATTTATGTTTTTTTTTTCACCTCTCACCAACGCAGTCGACCAAAAATGTGGCAAAAATAACCCCTTTCTCCTTAAATCTGTGTGTTTTAATTGCTTTTGTTTATTTGTTGATTTTCTTTCAAGAATTGATGATCAAATGAAAAATACATTATTTTGGTTCATTAAAATCTTTAAAATAAACAACAAAAAAAAGAAAAAAGCAAAACAAATTTTGATCGAATTAAGTATTTTTTAAATTTTCATCAATGGAAAATGTTTTTCCAAAATTTTGAAAGTTCTGAAAATCCTTCCTGGAATTCGTGACACTTTAAGTAAGGTTCAACTGAGGAGAATATAATGATTTCTAAAAGGAATTTAAGACCCCCCCCCCCCCGAAAATAAAGAAAAATACATGAATCACGGAATCAAATAATAACCAGATTTTTGTAGTTTGTTTTTAGAAATATTCACCTACTTGTATATACTCTCCGCCAAAAATGAAGGAAAATTTATGCTTCACCAGTATTCACACTCACTATTTATTTATATATAACTTAATATTCTAATAACATCATAGAATTACGTGAGTAATTTAATTTTTCATATATAAATTATTATTATTTCTGATGACCTAAAGAAAAAAACATCCATCGTTGATATTCTATTATAAGTGGAGGATTTTTGACGAATTCACTTAATGCGACAGGGTAATTCTGAGGTAGTAATTTGACTTGTTATTTTATTTATTTCTTCTCTTCAAAACTTGACACTGGTTCGTCTGAGGGCTAGAAAAAGCGCATGTTTTATTTGCTAACTTCTCCGTGAAGGGATTGAAATACGTATAGTTACACACACACATATATATAAAGAGAGAGTTTGAATTACCTATAGGAGAATTTGAATACCTACTAGACACCATCTTTGAGTGTTTTCCGTCTCTCTGTACAAGGATTAGTCAGGATAACCTGACACTATGAAACTCCTCCTACAAGTAAACCCTGACCAAGTATTCAAAATAACATAGTATTCGAAGCCCAAATAAGATCCCCTTGACACGGCTATACACTGGCTCATACAAGGAATGGTGCACCTTCTCCAAGTAATATTACCTCAGGTAACATAACTTAGCTGAATACTTCACCAGACTATCTGAATTCTTGCCATGGAATCCGGTAAGACCAAGAAACCACAAAGAAAGATATACTATAACATAGTCAACTCGTCAATTGGGGAGAAGAAAATTAATGTTCTGAACTTCTTTACTAAATCAACGTTTGATAGATAAAAGAGAACTTTAATGGAATATTCGAATATCTATGTATATCATATATAGATCAAGTTTTAGCCCAAGCAAAGGGCCCCTTAATTTCTGAGAACTTCGACTGAAGTAAAATGAAACAAAAGTATGAAATATATATATATATATATATATATATATATATATATATATATATGTGTGTTAGAGAGAGAGAGAGAGAGAGAGAGAGAGAGAGAGAGAGAGAGAGAAAGAGAGAGAGATAGGGGAGAGAGAAAGAGAAAAATAGATAGGGGAGAGAGAAAGAGAAAAAGGGAGAAATAGATAAGGGAGAGAGAAAGAGAAAAAGGGAGAAATAGATAGGGGAGAGAGAAAGAGAAAAAGGGAGAAATAGATAGGGGAGAGAGAAAAAGAAAAAGGGAGAAATAGGTAGGGGTAAGAGACAGAGATCCTATAAATATTATTAATAAACATTTAAGGCTTAGGATTAGATCAAGACAAAACTCAAGGCTAATCATCTTTTCATTATTTATTTTTTACATTTATTTACCCTAAACAAGACAAATTACCACTGAGACGTAAGGGGCTACTTTGAATTAGGGGTCAGATTTGTCTGGACAACCTGGTAGGAAAGTTTATACATTTAAATTTCTGTATGTTAGTACAGTCAGCGAAATAGGGAGCAGGGAAGGAATCCTAAAGGCAAGCGGTTCGAAGAAAGGAGCTATTACAGTAGTATGTTTTTTTTAAGCATATTGGGATCTTTATACTGAAGGAGTAAGATTGTGTTGCTTGTCGAGTTGGTCGGGGTATTTAAGTAGATGGGCACAAGTACATCAATCTGTCGAAGCACAAAATGAGTCCTTAAAAAACAGAATAAAGTTGCTAAAAACCGTCTCAAAAGATAAGAAAATCAAAGAAGGTGGCTTTCAAATCGTAAACTGCTTCGGTCCTTCTCGGGAATCTCCGTCAATATACCGAACTGACTCCGAAAGTACTAACATCACCTGGGTTCTCATTCCTGAGAAGTACCAAGAAATCTCATGATGTACATAAACATTATTTTTTAAACCTTTGTCGCCCCAAACAAGGCACATTGCCACTGAAGCGCAAGGAGTTACTGCGAAAAGGCTGAATTTATAGGAGGCAACCTGAATGGGTAGTTGAGCAGCAATTAGATTTTAATTTCGGCATGCAGATACGGTCGAAGAAACAGAGAGCAGGGAGGGAATTCCAAAGTCAAGCGGTACGAGGAAAGAAGCTAGTAGAGTAGAAAATATTCCGGCATCTAGGGATCTCTACAAATAAGGGATGGAATTTTTCTGCTCGTCGGTCGGATGTTGTATATTCATGTACAATTGCTGTAAGTTCATCGGAGCACATTTCGTGGAAGTGCTGGTAAACAAGCACACGGAATCCATACTCTTCGGCAGGACACTTCAAAATTACACTAAATGAAAGATATTAAATTCTGACGATACTTCTGCCATCCTTCAATCATAGATACGACCTTGCTGTTCCCTAAATAACATACAAACGCTTGCCAATTATTGTATTATTAGTTGCGGGTTTGAATAATAGTCGATCAATTTAATGTTATGTGTTGTTATTATGGAGCCAAATCTTAACAAAGCCGAGAAACTTCATACATACGAACAGGTTCAGCTAAGAAAATTTACCGATTATTTATCCATTTTCATACAAGCAATCAGAATGAATGGGTGTCAAACGAACAAAAAAACACTGAAAAGCATTTCACAGACAAATCATGGTTCGTTATTTGGACATTTTATGTAACATTTCTATCAAATATTTTGCTCGTAAATCTCTAGCTTTATAAAGTTGAGTGTTTTTACGTGTTTAAATATTGGTATGTTTAAATGATGAACTTCTAAATAAATTAATCGATAATTACGAATTTTGGAACGCAGTTGCTAGGCGTAAGAGGTCCAAATGTGGACTATATTTAATTTAATATAGTTTTATCCAAAGAGAATAAAAAGGAAGTAAAAGACGTTTGTGAAAACTCAGAGACATACGATTGTTGGGAAATTTTAACAATAGTTATTAGGCATCATTTGATGAATTTTCCTCAA
>OY744521.1:125174458-125204458 GCA_963556195.1 Sepiola atlantica
CTTTGTGTGTGTTTAACTTTAAGGAACATTGTCTTTTTTGTGGTTCTGGAGCAAAATCTGATAGAAAGAAAAGAGGTGTTGATGTTTCCCATGTAGAAACCATTGAGTTTAAGGACAGAGTGTTAAAAGTTTGTGAGAAAGTCCGAAAAAATGATGAATGGGCATCCACCGTTAAAGGTAGAATACGTTATGTAGCTGACCTTGTTTCAGAAGAAGCACGTTATCACATAACATGTTTTGCAAACTTTGATTCCAATAAAAACATTCCTAAGGCATTCTCTTCTGCTGATTTTTCTAAGAAAAAAATCTTGGTAGACCAGAGGATTCAGAGAGAAAGCAGGCATTTTTGGAAGTTGCTAAATATTTGCAGCAAAATGACGAGGAGAAACTCACTATTGTCGATCTTGTTAAAAAATGGAGGAAATTCTCGAGGACACTGGCTTTGAACTATACAGTCTCTCATACATGAAATCTAAAATGTTTGAACATTTCAAAGACGAAATCATTGTGACTGAAATTAATGGGAAACGTAATGTTGTTACATTTATAAGTACAGCAAAATGTATTATCCATGAATTATATGCACAGAGCCGCTCAACAGACAATTCAGAATCAGAAGCCATTAGAATCATAGAGACGGCAGCCACACTTATCAAGAATGACATAAAAGGTATCCAGACAAGTTCAGAATATTACCTGTCTAAGAATGATCTTGAACAGGATTCGATTCTTGAATATGTTCCTACAACATTGATCTTTCTCAGGAAGATATTTGCAAACAAAGACAATGATTTGAAACTTGCATCAGTTGGTCAAGCGATAATGCAGGCTGCTAGACCCAGAGTTCTTCTTGTACCTGTGCAGTTTGGTTTAGCAGTGGAAATGCATGACTAATTTGGATCGAGGTTCTTAATTAACACTTTGAATACACATGGCTACTCTTCATCTTACTCGGATGTCAAGAAATTCGAAAGAAGTGCTGCTCTTATTCATGGCGCTAAAACTCTCTTGCCTGTTGAAACTGAATGTGTGCAGTTCGTGGCTGATAATGTGGACCATAATGTAAGGAGTATTGATGGATTCAACACATTTCAAGGTTTGGGTATCATAACATCTTTTACGCCCGGGAAAGTTAAAGCAAAACTTGTTCCAAGGATTAGGGTCCTTTCAGAATATATAATAAGGGTTGGAAGGATCAACATCAAGTACTTAGATTCGCAGCACACCA
Source organism: Sepiola atlantica (assembly GCA_963556195.1). NCBI lineage: Eukaryota > Metazoa > Mollusca > Cephalopoda > Sepiida > Sepiolidae > Sepiola > Sepiola atlantica. The sequence goes on from OY744521.1 coordinate 125,175,687, forward strand.
ACAAACCACTAGTTACATTTAAAGAGCTCCAGCCCAAGAAAGTTGTCGATTTCACTGCTAATGTTGACATCCTTTGGAAGGTTTCACTAATTTCACATCCGTCCATACCCGGATTGTCAGGCCTTATGCAGTCAGTCCACAAAGGAACATATCCTGGGAAATCAGCCACAGTTTTCTTGTCAATGATCGACATGGACTCTGGTAATCGAACCTTCGTGTACTCAACGTTATGTTACATTAGTGATTTAGCCAGGAAAAACAACATTACATCAATTCTAACATTCGATCAACCACGTTAGTACAAATGATGATAGTCGAGTAACAGCCTAGTTCCAGTCCCCTGAATCCATTGGTCTTGCAACTTGGTGGGTTCCATACATAGATGAGCATTCTGGGGTCAATTAGTCATTTGATGACAGGTTCTGGATTGCAAGAATTTTTTGAACTTGTGTATGCTGAAAACACAGTCAAACACATACTAAGTGGCAAAGCAATTGCAAGAGCAATTCGTGCTCACTTCTTTGTTGATGCTGTTCTGAATGCTATTTTGTTAGCGAAATCTATGATTTGCCAGTTTCACATGTCACTAAGGATGGTCAACCCAACTGATGCAGAAGAGTCATTTCCTCAAAATGAAGATCTGAAGAAAGCTCAGGGCCTATTGATGGGACTGAGACATTTAATAATGTTCTGTCATCAGAGTCTATGACCAGGATTGCCCAGAGAAACCACCATGTGAAGGATGCGATGGTTGACTAGCGAACAGCAAAATTGTGGATTCAATACCTTGATATGGTGAAGAGCCTGCAATTGTTTATCAAGGCAGAGCGCACCGGGAACTGGGAGTTGTACCTTGATGCTGTAAGGAAAATGCTGCCATCCTATATGCAAAGTCGGCCTACTTATACTTGTAGCAAATGGAGGGGCTGCCGAAAAACCATCCTGAATGTACCAGAAATCTTCTGATGGATTCCACGTGATTAGACGGAGTGATCGCTACTGGGCTGGCTTGTCGAGTGATCTGGTTATTGAGAAGGTGCGAATGATAAGCATGATGGCGTCTGGAGGTCTTACTCATGGCAGAGGAATGGACGAAATTCAACGATTGGTTTGGACGCTATCACTGTCAACGTGCGCTGAAATCAAGTTTACAATGCAAGAATTAGCAGGCATTAGTTATGGTACTAGTGACCATTACCAGGAGGCTACTTCAGCAAGTAAAGAGCGAGATGTGAGGGATACATGGAAGCTCCTTGCGTTTCTCCAGACATATTACCCTTTCTACGGAAGATCCATCCATTCACAGCATTTCGAGTGGAGTAACTGGAGACAAAAAGGTGAATGTGGACAGAAAAAACTCTATAGGAGAGGCAATCATATCTTAAATAATTGGAGAAAATGTCCATGAGTACATTTTTAAAAGAAAAGATCAGGCAATTACACTTGGGTCAAAAGTTTCGCTCAGCAAAGATGAAGCAGTGGAGACTGATCCACAACTCCTATTCCAGAGACTGTGTGTGCTATCTACCAATGCACCTTCAACTTAGCAGCAACAAGAACATTTTCAGTATGAGCTTTGTGGTTACCCACCTGCACCTTTTTATTCTTTCGGACTACCGCGAAAGGCAAAAAACCGGCTTTGGCAGACGCAATATGGGATCTGACTTCTCCTGTACAATCAGGTCCACAGTTTTTAGATCCACAGTATCTCTTAGATGGTGGGCAACTACTTATACGCTTCCCATGGCAATAAACGTCACACATTTGATGAGATCTATTCCCAATACCGCAGATATGTCAGAACTAGATATGGAAAAGCATTCATTTTCTTTGATGGGTATGAAAGTGGTCCATCCATTAAAGACGCGACCTATCGACGCCAAGCAGGAGAGTCTGTTGGTGTTTATGTGTCACTGACCTCTTTAAGATAAAGCTACCTATCATTAAAATTTAAAACACCAAGAAAATGTCAAACTGGCTTGGGGTGGGCCCTGTGTGGGCTTTCATGCAAAAGTTTTTTTTAATTATTTCTAATTTAATAAAGTGTTTTTGCAAAGAAAAACGTTTATTTTTGTCAGTAATTGTCAGGAATAATGGACATACTTGTCAGAGAATATCAGGAATTTTATATCTCGAAATTTTTATAATGTTAAGTTGGATTTTAAAGATGGCGCTCGTTCATCCCTTTCCGCAAAGCTAATTTTGGTAAAGTTTTTTTTATCTGAAAGAGAGGTTATTCATGCCTAATATCCAAATTAAAAACCTTTGTTAGCAATATATATATATATATATATATATATATATATATATATATATATATATATATATATATATATATATATATATATATATAAGCTGGCTTTCAAAGCTCGTTATCGCTTTTCAAAGTTGACTACTTTCATTCATAAGTTTCTTGTAAAAACTTTCGCACTTATTTATATAAATAAAGATTGACCTTTATTCATAAAAATAGATAAATATTAACATTTTGTAACTTTGATATAAATGTATTTATCTTTTAAATAAGACCGTATTAAATTAAAACCGGGAAGAAATAAATTCGATTGGTTGATGGTGTGTGTGAGAGAAAGGCTCTTTTAAAAACAACAAAAAAGAAAATTTGGCGTTCCTAGATGAAAAGAGAGAGAGAGAGAGAGAGAGAGGGGATCAGAAAGAAAGAGAGCGACGCTAAAGTTTCTTTTTTATTGTTTTTAAAAGACCCCCATATACACAGTGAGAAAGAGAGAGAGAGAGAGAGAGAGAGAGAGAGAGAGAGAGAATGAGCAATAACCTCCACTTCTCTCTGAAATCTTATGCCACATCGGTATATCTTTCTTCTTGGTAGCTAAGATATATTGGTTTCTTTTAAATTATCTCATTTGATAATAAATGAACACATTTTAAGAAAGGTTTTAGTAATTTTTTTTGATTAAATTAATTTTATTAATTACTGTTAATATTGACAAAATTATTGCATATATAAGTGCTGTGGATCCGTTTAGGGGTACCAACAATGAAATAAAAGAACAACAGGTTTAGAGATAATAATAACGAATTGTATTGAACAGAGAAATTATACACAAGTCAGTGTTGGCAGTGCTAGTGCCTAAATGTGCCTACCAATGTTCTCCCGGCAAAACCGGTAGTTATGGTAGCCGGTTGCTACCATTCAGTTATTATTAAAGGGTAGGTAGGTCACCCACAACAATAAGAAATTTCTAACAATAAAATAACAAATGAATAACACAAAACATTCATTTATTATAGAGTGTTTAATTAGGCATTTATATAGATGTCTTTGAGTCTTTTATCAGTACTACATACACAGTATTTCAAAATATTAACTTGCATCATAGATTTAAATAATAGTAAGAAGGAATAGGTAAAATAAATACCTTTTGAAGCATTAAGATGCGATATCAATTTTTTTTATAAAAAAGAAAAAATAATAAATCGAAACCGATTTTTTTTAAAAAATATGAACCTTAAACACTTATACAAATCACGTGCTGCATTCACGTTCTTCATATTTGATGATGGGAAACAACATCTTGCCCATTTGGCCCGGCTGTATAACAACAAGCCGGTAACGAGATAAAAAAATACAAATCCGATGACATCAGGATATATTACACACCGAGGATGCCAGGTTTTGGCGAAATATCTGTATCACTTTAAACTAACAACAAAAAAAATGCTAGTTTTAATAAAAAAAAAGAAAAAAAAATCGGTTTCGATTTATTATTTTTTCTTTTTATAAAAAAAATTGATATCGCATCTTAATGCTTCAAAAGGTATTTATTTTACCTATTCCTTCTTAAATTTAACAATAGATGCTTTTTTTTAAAAAAAATATGAACCTTAAACACTTATACAAATCACGTGCTGCATTCACGTTCTTCATATTTGATGATGGGAAACAACATCTTGCCCATTTGGCCCGGCTGCATAACAACAAGCCGGTAACGAGATAAAAAATATAAATCCGATGACGTCAGGATATATTACACACCGAGGATGCCAGGTTTTGGCGAAATATCTGTATCACTTTAAACTAACAAAAAAAAATGCTAATTTTAATAAAAAAAAGAAAAAAAAATCGGTTTCGATTTATTATTTTTTCTTTTTTATAAAAAAAATTGATATCGCATCTTAATGCTTCAAAAGGAATTTATTTTATCTATTCCTTCTTAAATTTAACAATAGATGCTTTTTTAAAAAAAAATGAACCTTAAACACTTATATATATATATATATATATATATATAGTATCACAAGTTTATAGAAAATAAGCAAAAATAGAAGCGTAAGGAGGTACGATGATAGAAGCCAGATTCATAGAGGCAATTTGGGTGCGGAGTTGGGTAGAAGGATGTTTGTTCATATTACATTTAAATTGCTGCATGTTAGTACGGTCGGGAAACAGGAAGCAGGAAGGGAATTTCAAAGGCAAGCAAGCTGAGTAAAGAAGCTATAAGAGTAGGAAATCTTTTAGCATACATACATACATACATACATACACACATTTATATATATATATATATATATATATATATATATATAAGAGAGAGAGAGAGAGAGAGAGAGAGAGAGAGAGAGATGGAGACCGATAGTGTATTGTGATAAATTCAAAACATTTCATACTTATTTTTAGTTTTAAATATAGAATTTAGAATTTACTTTACTTTGCGTAAAGTTCCCAAAATAAAAGAACATCCATTACTTTAGGACAAGTGTTACTTTCTACAAGATTTGCTCTTCAAAATATATAAATAGTTATAAATCTTCAATCGAAATCTTCAGACAGTAAATTTTTGCTTCGAATTCAAAGAAGATTTTTCATAAGTTTTAATGCAACCAAAATTCCTTTTTAGATGTATAGTTAAATATGTGTTAGAGATGTGTTGAGAGAAGATGTCTTAGAGGATGGGTGTGTTAGGGGAATGGTGTGTTGGAAGGGGAGTTGTTAGGGTGTTGATGTGTGAAGAGGGAGGATTATTTCTGTTTGTCGCTTAATTGACCTCTAATGACAGCGGAGGTAGGAGATGGGTGAAATCCGTAATTGATTGTCCTGTGTTTGCCGTTGCCAATGAAGATGTCATCCTCTTTTGATTCAAATCTATTTTTAGTGAAACCTGATTGGCTCTTTACCAAGCCAACGACCGACGCTGCCATTGGAGAAAAGGATTTGGCCGAAATCCATTCAGAAATTGTTCGAGCTGTTCACATCGATTTGGCTGCTTGCTCTGCAGCTGCTTCGATCTGGCAGGATTCGATCAAAACGTAAATATGGCTGAGGCGAATAGAAAAAGTCAAAGAACGTTCACTTTTTCGAAAAGAATTTGGAAAAACAGATTCCAGGGACAGTGCATATAGAAAGCCTCGAATAACACGCGTACCAACATATTAAGGTGACACCAGAATCTGACGGACACACACAAAAGGTTTTAAACTAATTTAAACGTTGCGTTGGGTCCGCAAAGATCTATAGTGCAATGAATAAAGTTCTAAGTCATAATCAATTCTAAGTGACAGTCTTCCGGTGGTTGAAAGTTCAATACTCAGTACTAAGAATACGATTAGGAATTACTTACGACTTCTACCCGATCATGACTGACGGAACGAGAGCAAGCTACTTCCGTTGATTAAATAAAGCGTTCCATTTGAAATTCCATACAGATTCCTGAGTTTAACATAAAGATTCCCGAGTTCGAAAAGACGCATCTGAAGAAGGCTGGAGGTTACATCGGACGAAAAGTTTTCATAATAACATCCAAGATGAAAACAGTAGTCCGAATAATCCAAAGAATACAAATTTAAATGTTGTCTTGTTAGTAAAACTCTTGTTTTTTATGAAAGATAATTGCCTAAAGCCAACCACTAAAAGTATTTCACTTGTTTTTAAATTATTTAAACGTTTGTTTCAATGTTGGTTCAGTTCGTAAATATGTCCCTCTTTCTTCTTCTATTTTGAAACCAGGAAATGTAAAGTAAAATTATTAAAGGTGTCTTCAATTAACGTCACAAATAGACCGCTTCTTTTAAACAGGTATGTATTAAAAATAATCTGAAAATTCGAACTTAATCTATAAAATTGAAAAGAACGGTCGGGAAAAGAAAGCTTACCTACAAAGAACCGCTTCAAATGTTAAATCTCTCCTTACTTTAGCAACGAAGGATGCGAGAGGACCTGATTTTGACATATAGCGTCATCAACGGTAATTTGCATCTACATTGGAGAAGTGTTTTACCCCAACGCAGTCACTAGCAGAAGATGTACCATCGTCGCTTTCGCCCCAACAGAAGAAAGGCAGCATTCTCTGTCCGTGTTTCTGCTCCTTGGAACTGCCTTCCAAAGGAGGTCGTGATTATGCCTACCATATCCATGTTTAAAGTCGCCTTGAACAAACATTCAGACGGTATATAGACGGTACACATCTTCTAATTGTTGTTTTGCATGTCTTGCTGAACTTTCATACTCGTTGCCAATAAAATTGATTGATTGAGCAATAGTAATATAAAATAGCAAACAATGGAAGAAAATAGCTCAGCATCGTATATTTCTATCAAACAAATAAATAAAATCGACAATCAAATATTTTTTATATTTGAATTTTTCTTCCACGGTAAATTTACTGCCCTTTCAATCTACACATTTTAATTAAATAAAAGAACGAATAAAAAGTACAAACTTAATATAAGTACAATTTTCTATATAATTAACAACGTTTCGATTAGTGATTTATTTTCAGTCCGACTGTACCAGCAATGTTGTAGAAGAGAGATGTCTAGCGCAGTTAAGCGGTAAAAACAGTCGAACATGGGAACAGTGAATTCGTGAAATGTGATTATAGTGTATGTTTCGTTCATGCTTGTATGTGTAAGTATCGGGAAACTTCGCATTTATTAATACCGATATGTCCTGTTGTTGATGAATTTTTGTTCAACCTTTGCACTTTTATTTGTCCTTATAGTTTCTCAGTAATGTTTCATTTGCCTCAACTCAAATATAGATGTTCTTCAAAACAATAGGTGTATTAAAATCCACGTCGAATGGGTTGAAGTTGTAAGTTGGAATTAACGTTAAGTTTAGAAACGAAGATAATCTGAAACCAATTCTAGTATTCGACCTTCGAGTAATCTGAATTCGATTTAAAGTTTTGCTGGAATAATTTATAATATAATAATAAAAAAGAACTCTTTTTTTAAAGAAATAAATGCCTTCCTTTTCTTCATTTCCTATTAGGCAACCATTTTTCTCGCCAAAAATCGATCCCTGTGTAGATGAAAGTAGAATCAAGCTTCTTCTAGAGTATTCTGAATAATTGTTTCGATAAAAGGAAATACTGACTGCTGGCATCTTGTTTTATAACATCGTATGAGTAAAACCGGCTAATGGCTAATCGTAAATAGCTTTGTTTAATGTTTGCAAAAGTGTGTATTTCCACGTGTTATGAATGTTTATTGAGTCAGGTTCGATGTACTTGTAAGACGGACGACCAGTATTCAATGGAAGAAGATTCTCGAAAGTTTATTATACGAGGATTTTCGTTAAATGGACGGCCTTTAGTTGTCAGTCATGAAATCATTGTAAACATTGTAAAAAAGTCACACGTTTTCGGTCTCTTTCCATTGTTTGCTCTGTTTGTTAAGATCTTCTCGTTTTGAGTGTCTGAAAGCACTTAATGGTCCGCACTCAGCTATTTCGGAAGGGAATTTCCAACAAAGATCATGGCTGAAGGAAATCAACTAAATACTCTTCCTTTTCTTTCCTTTCTTTGCCATGCCGATGTATTTTCCGAAACAAAGGTGATCGCAGGTTGAATCGATAGTTTTCAAGAATAATATCATTACAAAGATGCAATACATCATTGCCTGAACAAAATGCCTATGAGAAATCTTGTTAATCAATATTTAATCATAATAACTACACTTTTAAAATTAATACTTAATAAATGCCCACAGTGTTTAAATATTGATTAGTTTTTAAATATACTGACGAAGAAAATCATTTACATTCCATATCTTTACTTAAATGTAATTTTACTAATTAAATGTTTTTAGATATGTGCGTATATGGGATATGGTATGGTTGATTATTGATTCCGGGAGAATGCTTCAGATATTTTAAATCATAATTAATATGTTTTGAACTTTTGAAATATACACTATTGATATATAAATCTGAACATGGCTGAAGAAAATCCACTTTCTTTTCTTTGCTATGTTGGTGGCGCGTCGGGTGATTTCTGTTTTCACACAAAAAGTATTGATACACCTTCAATGTACTTTAATGTTAGTGCGAGGGGGGAGACAGTCTAACCCAGCGACCGAAAATTCATTTAATTCTACCCAACTGAAATTGCCAGCAACCGAAAACAAAAACTGAAATTGCCAGCAACCGAAAACAAAAATAAAATTGGAAGCAACCGAAAACAAAAAATGAAATTGCCAGCAACCGAAAACAAAAATAAAATTGCAAGCAACCGAAAACAAAAAATGAAATTGTCAGCAACTGAAAACAAAAACTAAAATTGCCAGCAACCGAAAACTAAAATAAGTGAAACTTTATTTATATATTAACGTTTTTTTTTGTAAACAAGATGACAAGAACGTTTAAGTTTTATTTTAACATATTTACGACGAAACAATCGTCGATTTTTTAAAGAAAGATTATTCATCTTATACTCTGATACAATTCTTAAAGTATTTTTTATTTAAACAAGAAATATAATGAAAGAAATGAAATAGAGAATTTGAAAATTATTAATTAAAAGAGTAATTTTAATGCAGTTTATTTAATTATATATATATATATATATATATATATATATATATATATATATATATATATATATATAAACAATAACAAAAATTAATAATAAATAAATAAACAATAACAAAAATTATATATATATATATATATATATATATATATATATATATATATATATATATATATATATATATATGAGAGAGAGAGGGGGGAGAGATTAATATTATACGTCAAAACCTTTGAGTGGTAAGAATGCAAAAGTTTATGAGAACATTTGAAAGAGAGAAACCGACTCGTCCAATCTAAAACTTTTATGATAAACAAAAAGATTTTGGTGAATAAGGGGAAGGAAGAGAATAATATGGAGACAGAAAAGAAAAACGAAATAATGAAAAAAATAAAAGAGAAAAATAATGTGAACAAAAAAAAGAAAAAGAAAAAGAAAATTTAAAAACTCAAATGAATTAAATACCAGTTTTTAATTTTCTTTTATTCCCGAAACGAAAATCATATTAGATTGAACTTCAACTTTGCCGCTAAAACTCATGCTAAGATCGCAAGACATTTGACTACTAAATGCGCGGGTGTAAATTTCAATTAATTCTAATCGCAAACACACGAGACTGATTAAAAGTTGAAATTTGAAGACTCAATGGAGCCAGTTTTCTCGCCGTTTTGTAAACTTGTTATTTTAAATTATTCGAAAATAATTTTCTTCTAATTTTCGTCCATTGCATTCTTGCTGTTTTTTTAGACCGGCCAGTCCTTAATCGAGTACAAATTAACCTTATAATTTGTTGATTAACTAAACACGCAGGATTTAGCAAATCCATTGACTACAATTTCTCGATTTCTTTTAATGAAGTCGAATAATTGCTAACAATTTCAAGAAAAAACTTAATAACGTTATTTTGTAAATCAAAACCCTGAATTTTGACAATCTCGATTGGTATGTAATAATGAAATAAGACCGGAAATGAGATGAAGTCACAGAGACGAAGTACAGGATTCTTAAGTAACCACAGAATAGAAATGAAATGTTTTTTTTTTATTTTGGTTAATTTTAAAATAAAAACACTTTACAAATCTATGACAATCCATTCTCGAATAGTTTGTCTTATATTTAAAATATAACATTTCAGATCTGAACTTTAACGTAAATGATTATTTTTTAAACGAATTGCTATTCACAGTTTTTATATGTTTACTTTAAATCAATGATTTGCAAATTACAGCGTTTTGTTTTCAGTCATAAAAATATTTTTCATTAAATAATGTCGTGTTTGTTCCATTGGTTTGAAATATATTGTAAACATTTTTCTGATATTTATAGCATTGACTACATCGTAAACATGGTAGCATTGTACTGATATGTCACAAGTGTTTTCCCTTCTATAAAGTTACAGCGCCCTCGTTTACTAAATCGTGAACATATCAGCGTTTGTCTCTGAATTTTATTTTAAGTTTTTACAGTTTGATAAAGCTATAACCGCTCTTTAAACACACCATAAACATGTTCTATTGAAAAACTAAACTCATCGTAAAATTTAATGAAGTACATTTTAACCTGTTCTATAAAATAACATCGTTCCTTTTAAACTTCACCATAAACACGTGAACCTATTTCTATTGTTAGTCAAGTTTTTTACAGTGCTATGAATTTACACCGCTTCCTCTAACTACATCGTAAATATTAAACACTTCTCTGATTCTTATCACATGTTTTTAATACTATAGGTTTACACAGCATTCATGAACATGTGAACATTTTTTGGTGTTTGTAAAGTGTTTTACTGTTCTATAACTTAACCTTCACCCATAAACTACATTATAGACGCATTAGCCGTTTTCACATGTTCTTGAAGTGTTTTACATTTCTATAGAAGTAGACCCCGTCCAAAATACAAACATTTAACTGGTGTTTATCAAAAGTTTTACAGTGCTGTAAAGCACACCATCATTTTAAAATGCTATCGTATATGTGTGACACATCGTCTGATTGTTATCAAGTTCTTGAAATTTGCCCCACGTTTTTTAACTACATCGTAAACAAGTAAGCATTTATTAAGTTTGTCAAGTGGGTTTATAGTTCTCTCATTTACCACGCAACAATGTAATCATGTATTTATTGTTTATCAAGTTTTTAAACAGTTTTACGAATGTTGTTATGTTACTACATCGTAAACATGTAAGCATTTTGCTGGATTAAATCAATTGTTTAAAAGTCCTATAATGTTATAGCCTGCCGTTGACAAAGATCGTAAATATGATGTTAATCAAATTATAGTTCTGTAACGTAAGAACATGTTCTTTGAATACAATATAAACATGCGAGTATTTTCAATGTTGATCAAGTGTTGCATACGTTCGTTTTAAGTCCATCATAAAAGTGCGAGAATATTTTACATATTTATCAAGTGTTTTACAGTTCTATATAATTACATTCTGTCCTTTAAGTGCATGGTAAACATGTGAATAACCTTCTAGTGTTTAGCAAGTGTTTAATACGTTATAAAAGTTTGGTTTAGTTGTTTTGTTTTACGGCATATCAACCCTTTTTAGGATTATTTAATGCCGAATCCACTCATTTTGGTGAAAGTTTTATGCTTCAAGTTCTTTATATCTTCAAATATCTATTAATTGTGTTTGGTGTGTTTGTTTTGTTTTACGACATATCAACCCTTTTCGGGTTACTTAATGCCGAATACGGTCATTTTGGTAAAAGATTTTATGCTTCAAGTTGTATATATATATATCTTAAAATATGTATTCATTGTGTTTCGTTTCGTTGTTTTGTAAAAGAAAATTGTTGTGTTTGTTTTTGGCTCTGCAAGGCATGATTGAGTTTTGCAAACGAAAAGGGAAAAAAACAAACAATAGCGTCAATATTTGGTGCATTTTTGTTAAGGAGGCCAGTATCTTCAGACAGCCTGATCTGGTAGCATCAGTCGTTATATAAGCTATTAGCATTTTCTGATGCTATTAAGTGTTTTCTTAATTTTATAAGATTACGCGTACTTCAATAAACCCGCAAACTTGTAGATATTTTGACAGTGTTAATCACGGGTTTCACAATGATATAAAGTCGTATTCCCTCTTTTAAAGTAATCGTCGACATCGGAAAACATTTCTGGTGCTTTTCAAAGTTCATCTCCTCTTGTACAGCCCGTCATTCAAACATATACATTTTAATTTATACAAACATTATTAGTTACATATGTGCATACATGTTTCGGTTGTACTCTTCACAGCGAGTCAACCTCTTCAGACCAAAGAAGACAAGGATGTGAGATGAAATTTAAAAACATTTCCTCTGGGAAGAGAACAACCGAAAAATGTATGCGCTTATGTAACCAATAATGTTTGTATAAATAAAAAAGTATACTAATATATATATATATATATATATATATATATATATATATATAGTAAGTTATTGAAATATATTTATGGCAATTAAGCCACACAGAGGCTTCCGCGTATCATCCCCGTAGGGAATCGGTATTTTCGCCTGACGATTCACTACGAGGATGAAACGCGGAAGCCTATTTGTAGAATAATTGCTCCAAATATATTTTCATAACTTACTACTTAGCTCTACTCACGTATTGAGCACTGTTGAAGTAAATACTGAAAATTGATACATAAAAAATATATCGCCTTATAACATTTTATGTGGATACATGAAATAATAATAATGTATATATATATATATATATATATATATATATATATATATACTTAAAACGACTTTTAATGAAAAGGTGAAATGATATCTATATATATATATAACTCAATGTCTGTGTGTATGTGTATGTTTGTGTGTGTATGTCCTATACAAAAAGGTTAGCAAATCTAGATAGAATCTAAAAGTGTATTCTAATGTAAAATTCACCGAGAAAGTTATAGCAATATTCCCGAATCTCTAAATTCACTCTTAAGGCAGCCATGTGGCAGATTTCGCCTGGGGTCGATTATTTAAGCTTTTTTTCAGCTTAATTTCAATTTAATTATGTCTTAATTTAAATAAAGACTAATTGCAAGTCATTCTCGATAAACAAAGTTCTAGCCATTTCCTAAAATTCAACCGGAAATGACATCATAGGGAGAATGCTGTGTGGAGGAGGGAAGAATTCAAAATTCTAATACGATAATTCTAGGAAGAAAGAGGAGGGTGACTAACCAAGGCTTTACTTAACCAATTCATAATTCATAACAGGAAATGACTCAGCATTTTTTTAAATTTTACATTTTAGTGAATACTGCCCGCCACTGTCAGCCAGTGGCCGCCACTCTCCGCCACTTTCAGCCCTATAAAGAAATAGACAACTTATAATTCAAAACAGGACACGAGTCAGCATCTTTTAGATTTTACATTTTAGTACCTGCAAGTGTTCGCCAGTGTTCACCAGTGTCACCACTATAAAGAAATAGCCAACTCATACTTCAAAACAGGAAATGAGTCAGCATTTATTATATTTTATATTTGAGTCGACACTGCACGTTAGTGCCCGCCAGTGCCCGCCAGTGCTAGCCAGGGCCCGCCAGTGCACAACACTGTTTGCCACTGTCCGATATTGTCAGCCATATGAAGAAATAGCCAACTCATAATTCAAAACAGCAAATGAATCAGCAGTTTTTAGATTTTACATTTCAGTAGACACTGTCTGCCACTACCCGCTAGTGTCCGCCAGTGTCCGTCATGTAAAGAAATCGCCTACTCATAATTAAAAACAGGAAATGAATCCGCATTTTTATAATATTTCATTTTAGTAGACGATGCCAATCACAACCTGCTAATATCCGCCACTTTCCGCCAATGCTCGCCACTATCCCCTATGTAAAGAAATCGACAACTCATAATTGCTATGAGTTCTTTTATATATCGGTTACATAAATGAACATGCTTTATGAGTTTTTTTCATATGACAGGGGCGCGACATAGATGAACATGATTTTATATAATAGGGACGCTACATAAACGAACATATTTTACGAGTTCAAATGGAGGAGGAGAAGACATCAATAATTGACAGTAACCATTTGTGCTTTTCGGCGTTGTCTTGGATCAATAATTGTATAAGTCATTGCATTAAAGTTCGATTTCCAAGTCTTAAAAAATAAAATGTAAATTGATGATAAACTGTGTTAAGGCAATCAGTTTCACTGATTGTGGCAAAGGTTAAACTGTTTTTATTCCAGGGATACGAATTATACCATCAAATATACTCTTTAACTCTAAGCGGTTGCAGTTTCATGTACGACATTGTTTCGCTATGTCCATCAATAAAAGTCAAGGCCAAACACTAAAAGTTGCCGGATTGCAACTTGAAGGAAGAACCATGCTTTTCAAATGGGCAGCTTTATGTAGGAGCATCACGTGTAGGTGCAAAAACAAATCTTTTTGTGTATGCAAATCAAAATAAAACAGAAAACATTGTTTATAAAGAGATTTTCAATCTTAATGCCAGATGATTTTCTGATTATTATTAAATGATTTCAGTTTGTATTTCCTTAAACTTTCTTTAAAGTTTTGAAACTTTCCATATCAGTTTCAAACTTTTACTTATAAAATTTTTTTTTAATAAACAGCATATGATAATTATGCATTTTATTTACTTGTATATTTGATTTTGTTAACTGGAAGCATGTTTTAAAAATGTACACTAAAATAAAATAAAAATATAGGAATTATTTTCTGAAGGAGTAAAGCACCATGCGATAGAAATAAAATAATAAAATCTACAATTATGTTTCTGTGGTTTGTATTGAAAGAACATGAGCTAAAAAAGTTATTTACTTTACCTGGTTTCATTCGTCTTGGGAAATCATATATAAAAAATCCCCACCTGTACATAGAACAAGCTATACTAATCTTACTATTGAGATATGGGATTGTAATCTACTTTTTCATGTGTGCACTACCTTCACTATTGCAAATATTAGGTGATAAGAGTTTTTAAGAGTATAAAAGCAAGTGATGTGAGAACAGTGATCAAAGTGATAACATAATCTGCCAATCAATTGAGTATACAAACATTGCTTTTTGATCCTGCACCCGGGCATCGCTGGGTAGCCCTGCTAGTTATTAAATAAAATTAGAGTTGTCCAAAACGACATAGTAGTAAATAAAAAAAAAACTTTCTAAAATAATTTAAAATCGATCTGATTGGGTGCAAGTAATTTTTTTTTTTAATCAAAAAGTATCTTCTGTTTTTTGCGTTCGTCTCGAACAATGACGGGGTCCGCAATAATGGATTTTTGTCTCCCCATCGCAGGATCAGAAGCTTGGTCTGAGTGAAGACCGGTTTCATGGAGATTATTGTGGAGGGCGTGTCATCATCAGCCTTTCTCTCTGTCGCTTCCAGGTGACTTCAAATTTAAAAGCGGGTATCGCGATGGTATAGGCGTCGCCCCTCATCATTTGAATTAACCAACATAAACTATAACTTCCCATTGTTTCTAGTGTTTCGACAATAATTTCTGTGTCGTGCTCTCAACAAAACCGATTTATGTTGAGTTATATAATCAAAACTAACCCCAATTTTTACTTTCCATTTTTTATACACTTTTATAAATTATCTTCTTATTTAAAATGTGATATATGATTTTAAGTACACGAAAATAAACTTGTAATACATTTAAGCAGTTTGTCCGTTTCAGATGGTCAAGATATTTTAGAAAGTTGTATTATTTGTATTATTCGGACTGCTGTTCTCGTCTTGGATGTTATTCTCACAACATTTTGATCGATGTAATCTCCTACCTTCTTTAAATGCATTTTATCGTACTCGGGAATCTTTATACCGAATCAAAGAACCTGTTCGAAATTCGAACGGAACCTTTTTATTTAATTCGTGGGCGTAACTTTGCTCTCTTTTCGACGAGGTAGAAGTATTAAGTGATTTGTCATTGTATTCTTAGTACTAACCGTACTGAGGATTAAACCTTCAAATTTCTGGAAGACTTTAACTTAGAACTGATTATCACTATGCACGTTTATCCGTTGCGCCACAGGCCCTTCCTTTATTTATAAAGTTGTATCCAATTGACATTATTCTTATTTCTGTTTGTACTCGCAATGCTACGTACTATCACATCAAGAAGAGGAATTACAATTCTATTAATAGATTTGTAATTCATGTTAGAATCTTATAAAAGGTTTTATCAATTTAAAATTATTTAAAAAGTTTCTTTATTTTAAATAATTTACTATCTTGGGCTCCCATGTGTGAAAAGTAAGGACAACAACTCACTGCTTGGTGAGCATGTGGCAACTCTCAGCTAAGCAAATGTATGTTAAGTGCATTTATAAAACCTACTGGCAATACAAAGAGGCGTTCGCAAAAGAAAGTGCAGTCTTTTCTTTACCCCAAACAAGCCATATTGGCACTGAAGTATAAGGGGCTACTGTGATATGGGGTCATATTTATAGGTGGTTTGAGAGTTGGACAGCAAAATGTTTGTTCACATTACATTTAAATTTCTGCGTGTTGGTACGAACAGGGAAACAAGGAGAGATGAGTGAATTCGAAAGACAAGCGGTCCGAGGAAAGAGGTTATTAGAGTAGAACATTTTCTTACATCTATGGACCTCTATAGTGAAGGGGGGTGATTTTGTTGCTTGTGTATCGAGGGTATTTACATTGAGAGACGTACAAGTGAAGCATATTAATCGGAGCGTATACCGTGGAATTACTTGTAAAACAAGCACAGAGATGCAAAAATGTGGCGATGCGATTGGGGTTGAAGCGGGACAGATAGTGCGGGACGTATTAGGTATAACATCCTTTTTTCGTCAAAGAGAGAGGCTAGTGGTTCGAGCATCAAGCCAGATGTGGCAACAATACGCTTAACACTGATGAATAGTGACTTTATAGAGATATAGGATACTAGCAGGTGTGAGACATTTTTCTGCATAACCCTTCTATTCTCCTTGTTAAGATTTGACTTTCACCGATAAACTTAAGCTTCTTTTGCAGATGATGTGTTTTACTTTCTGTTGTGAAGTTGTCCCACAGTAAATAATAAATAAAGGAAGTCAAGTCGAGGGTTGGTTTAACAAGTGTATTAACAAAGTAAGAAAGTGACTAGCTCTTGGATAGACAGTTACAAGACTGGGTATTTATCTACTCCCCACAGAGTAAAATGTGACACAAAGTCGGAAAGTGGGGTTTTGATAAGTCAGCACTCTAGAGGAAGAGCACCTATTACCTTTAAAAATTGCCTGGCCAGCCCCGTCGGCATTCCCCGGTAGGGGCGCCTCAGACAGCAAGCAATAAACTTACTCCTCCCCAAAAAGGGGAGGCAAAGCCTGGGAGGGTGGACCTCCTAGAACTGCACAGGACCAGTCTCGTGCAGTATCCATCGGAACAGATACTACACTTTGATCTTGGCTAAAAGGTCAAGAAAGCGACTGAACGACAGTTACAAGACTGTGCTTTGTCTTCAGTGTCTCTGGTGACTCGCACTATCTATAGTGACAACCGGTGTAGTTTCTCCTGTGTAAGAACGGCCGGTGTAACACTTTCAAATAATGAACAAACAATGTAATAAACATAAGTCACAATTAATGTTGTTTCAGACAAATTGAATCTCTAATATTCCCAAATACAAAAGATGCAGGATTAAACTGGAATTTCCACAGGTCCCGCAAATAATGTATTAATATCTAAACGATGAAATAGTCAGAATTTATTCGTTGATAATCAATAAATACAGAATTCACATATTATTAAATATAGTTGTGAAAAATAATTACACTTTCAATGATATTAAAAAAGTAAATTTAATTTTTCAAGTTTGATGTAAAATAAATTTTCTGATAAATCAAAAAAATTAGGTAAGTGAATAATTCCTAGGTTAAAGTAAAATAGAAAACTGAAATATTTGTAAAAAGTTGAACAAGCTATTTAGAAAATGACACTTTTTTTGGATAAACTGAACAGTTTGTTGTTACAATAATTCGACAAATTTTTCAGTGGAATAAAACATTCGTCGTTATTCATAGGTTAAATTATTTTCAATTATTTTCAATTAATTTAATTATATAAAACCTGTATTTTTAATATTCAAATCATGTGCATTAAATATTCAAACAGTGTGTAATTATACAAAACATATTTTAATATTAAAAACATGTGAACTAAAGATTACAAAACATTATGTATGAAACCTGTTTAAATATTAAAAATGTGGATCAAAGATTGAAAACATTGTGTAATTATATCAAACCTTTTTTTTAATATTCAAAATATGTGTATAAAATATTCAAAACATTGTATAATTATATAAAACCTGTTTAAATATGCAATACATGTATATTAAATGCTTAAAATTGTCTAATTATATAAAACTTGTTTTTAATATTCAAAATATTAGAATCAAATATTCAAGCATTGCGTAATTATATATAAAAAACTGTTTTTGATATTTAAAACATGTGTATTAAATATTAAAATCATTGTGTTCTTATATAAATCCCGTTTTAATATTCAAAACATGCGTATTTAAAATTCAGAACATTGTGTAATTATATAAAACCTGTTTTGAATATTTAAAACATCTATATTTAAAATTCAAAACATGCGTATTTAAAATTCAGAACATTGTGTAATTATATAAAACCTGTTTTGAATATTTAAAACATCTATATTTAATATTCAAAACATGCGTATTTAAAATTCAGAACATTGTGTAATTATATAAAACCTGTTTTGAATATTTAAAACATCTATATTTAATATTCAAAACATGCGTATTTAAAATTCAGAACATTGTGTAATTATATAAAACCTGTTTTGAATATTTAAAACATCTATATTTAATATTCAAAACATGCGTATTTAAAATTCAGAACATTGTGTAATTATATAAAACCTGTTTTGAATATTTCAAACATCTATATTTAATATTCAAAACATGCGTATTTAAAATTCAGAACATTGTGTAATTATATAAAACCTGTTTTGAATATTTAAAACATCTACATTTAATATTCAAAACAAATTTTTACATTTTTAGTGAAAAAAATTCAAACTGTTTTGTAAAAATTTTTTAACGGTTTATTTTTTATTAATTATACTTAAAATAATATTGTAACAAATGAAACAGTTTGTTAGATTACCTTTTAGAAATTAAAATATATATAAAATATTTGGCCGTTATATATTTTTTTAATACGAGGACATTTATTTGATACGATATATATTTGTGATTTTGTTATGTAACATAGTTTGAAAAAATGTAAACGGATTTGTGGTTTGGTTCTCGGCTAAATTTGCACGAATAATTTTTGTAAGAAAGAGTTCTTATCTCACGGAAAATCTGAATATTGACTATCACATAGGAAACACATTGAAATTAAGCGATCATATAATACACACGATGAAACTTGAATAAAGATTAATATCATCATCATAAGTTTTGGAACATTCGAAAACGTTACTTGAACTCCGGATATGGTAAAGTACAAAATAGTTAACAGTCGAGAACTCGTAAACAAATCAAAACAAACAATTTATAGGAAACACAATAACATTAAATTATCTACCAACCCGTATACTTTTAATGCATGAAAACTATTGTAATATTTTTTATTTCAGAATTTTATTTCGATGTTCGTGTGACTTATCCACACATAGCAAAAAAACATGGTAACCGGGATTATTGCTTAACTTCGATGAACAGTTTGATTTCACAAGGATTTTTGTTGGGGGAGAGGGAGAGGCTTGCCACTCGGATTTAGAGTTAGTGGTAGGGTAAGTAATTTATTTGTTACTATCTAAAGTTAACCGAAGTTAAGCCATCACTTCGGCCGCCATTTTGGTTCCTGTGTGTCAATTAGTCACACGAACATTAAAATACAATTCTGAAATAAATAAAAAAACTTATAATGGCACACGCTAAAAGTATACGGGCCAGTAGAGAATTATATTCTACTGCGTTTTTTATAAATTATTTGTTGTTTTTATTCTTTGATTTGTGAGTCCTCAACTGTTAAATATTCTGTACGCTTACCTTCTGATGATCCTTTTTTGTTAGTTTTCAGCGTACAAAAATAACTAGACACACAAATGATAATAACTTGAAACTAAAATAATAATAACTAGACACAAAAATAATAATAACTAGACACACAAATGATAATAACTAGACACACAAATATTAATAACTAGACACTAAAATAATAATAACTAGACACACAAATGATAATAACTAGACACACAAATAATAATAACTAGACACTAAAATAATAATAACTAGACACACAAATAATAATAACTAGACACTGAAATAATAATAACTAGACACACAAATGATAATAACTAGACACTAAAATAATAATAACTAGACACTAAAATAATAATAATAACTAGACACACAAATAATAATAACTAGACACACAAATAATAATAACGAGACACACAAATGATAATAACTAGACACACAAATGATAATAACTAGACACACAAATGATAATAACTAGATACTAAAATAATAATAACTAGACACACAAATGATAATAACTAGACACACAAATGATAATAACTAGACACACAAATGATAATAACTAGACACACAAATGATAATAACTAGACACTAAAATAATAATAACTAGACACTAAAATAATAATAACTAGACACAAAAATAATAATAACTAGACACTGAAATAATAATAACTAGACACACAAATGATAATAACTAGACACGCAAATGATAATAACTAGACACACAAATTATAATAACTAGAAACTAAAATAATAATAACAAGACACTAAAATAATAATAACTAGACACACAAATGATAATAATAACTAGACAGAAAAGTAATAATAACTAGACACAAAAAAGTGTTTCATTTTGCGGCGAGGGTAAATATAAATGCAATATTATTATCTTTAAAAAAATCTCTATTTTATTTTCTCAGTAATATATGAGTAGGCGAAGAAAAACGAATTACTTACACCGAATAAATGCAAACGGTAATAAAATTGATAAATTGACAATAAACATGGGAATAAACAAGAGAAATGTGTATGAAAAAAAAATGACTTTAGAACAGAGATAAATGTTTTACAAACAAAATATGAAATAAACATCATTGGTCTTTGGGTCAGAGCAAAGTGTATTGTCTGTTCTGATGATACACTTAATCTTTTCTGTCCTTGGTCAGTGAAGGATTGATCCTTCTAGACTCAGGCAATTTTAATTTTTGTTCCAATCCAGACTGGAATATTTTGTGAACTGGATATTGTCGACATTAAAAACCGACCACGTGTCTAACACTGCCCTCGTAGGGGGGGGGGGGGGCAAGTAAATAGGTACATACTAGTGTTGGGTAAATGTATTGTCAACATGACATTCAAAAACTCAAATACTAAGCCACATTTATTGTCGTAAATATAAATTCAAAACCGATACTAGACGCAGACACCCCAAACAATTAATTAATAAAAAGATTAGCAAAATTACCACAGGGTTAAATCATCTGTTAACAGAAACTGATTACTAACTTGGCGAATTTGGCAACTACCCAACACACATCGCATCACAGTAGACAAAAATGAAAAAAAAAACTCTGTAATAATACAACAAAAAAGAAAGTGTTTAACCTTGATAAAGAAGCACACATCTTAAAGACCAACTAGCTAAAATAGACATATACAGACTATAAAATGGGTTAATTTACTTGACAAATAAAACTCAGACTTGGAATTTGAATCCACGAAATTTAACCAAAACTATTTTAAGAAAACATTACAGGCTTCGAACTACAGAAGAAACTTTCGCATGAGCGGGGGGAAGAGGAGATATTTTTTTTGTAAAGCTTTACTTGTTATTGTTATTTGGTGGTAAGTCTTACCTCGATTAGTTGTTATCGGATTTTACAGTAAGATTTACCTCGCGTGTGATAAGAGTAAGGCAACTATTATTATTAATAAACAGGAATTAGTAATTACTTCCCCAAGCAACACCAGTTAGCCTTGCTAATATTCAATAAAATAAATCATAAAACACCACCAAGAATTCAAAGGCGTATACTGATACAATTACGATGTACACTACACACCAGGCAAAAAATGTGTAACTGTAGATACGTGCCATGCGCACATCTTTCAAACACAACTTCGGAAACACATTAAGAACATATTTAGTCAGGAAGACGTTCCCAATGAGTGACACGTCATAAAAATATAAAAAGCTACTGAAACTGAGTCAGACTTGCAATAAATACAAGAGTATACTAGATACGATGACCTAGGACTAAACAATTCTAACGTTCTAGAATAATACTTCCAACTAAACTAAGGCATCAAGTCGGCAAGCACAGATATATGAGAGACCTAGGCATTAACAAATCTATAGCCAAGTTCGGAGAATGTATACAGAATGTTTGTAAACTCGATAGCCTAACTTCCGGCCCATGTTCTACACGTGTAAACAATGAAAAAGAGTTACGATGAACATAGTTCAGCTTGGGTTCCAAGTTATTGGCAATTGAAACCAATATTGATCAAGATTCTTTGTTGTAAACTAGCAAGATTATCCGACGTTACCCTGGGCAAATGTGTAACATATTTCTACTAAAACTTCTATCTATTTACCCCTCTCTATCCGTCTCTCTACCTTTTTCTCGTTACCCCCCCCCCCCGATCCACACCCTCTTTCCCCTCTGCCCAGTTCATTTCTCTTCGTGGACGTACACACACAAGTAGACACGGACAAATATTCCTTATTTCTATTCTTTAAATAATAAGAGAAGTAACCCTTTGCTTAAAACACCAGTTACTTCACTTTAGTACATGAAAATGCCTAAATACCGATACACCCTGAAAAGATCTGTACCAGTTAAAGGTCAAAGAATAAATACTTTTAAATAACTTTAGATATTATTCATTACAGGAACCACTGATCAAGAATATACAAATTTTGTGGGTGTTTGTACTGTAGTTCTGGAATTGTAGCTGGACATACACACACGTACACGCAAACAACTTCCCTTCATATAATAACGTACAAGGGCAACCCTTCAAAATGTGCCCCCCTCTACAGTAATGCAGACCTAATAACTGGCACCTTATGGAAACACGAATACGCTCTCAAATTCCATCATGGACTAGAGTTTAATAACTAATTCAGTTTAAATGGCCCTCAAAAGTAGAAAGCCACAAAATTAAGCTCAGGTAAGGGTGGAGGCCATGTAATATATCCCCTCTTATCCACCAATATGGTTACCTGCGGACTATGCGATTGAAATGGTTGGAGGAAGCACCATCATACACGAAACGCAGTCGGCGGCGAGTGACACGTGGAATGTCGTCCATGATGTCAGGCATCATGATTTCTGAGAGGCGATGGTGTGTCGCACTTGTCAATCTGTTTGGAAGTACGTGGGACCGCATTCACGTATCACCAAACATACTTGCACAGATGTTGAGTGTGAAATGCTGTTGGATACGTAATTTCACAAGTACGTGTGGATTACCATTTGCCCATCCATGCTGATTTTGTCAAATAGTATTCCATCTCATGCAAACTGTGTTTCATCATTGGAGAAAAACACCGGAAATTGTCAAGATTTCGAACGTACTGCCCCAAGAACCATAACTGGCCGAACGTAATTCTTGCAGGGCCATCTGTTAGTAACAATCCCTGCACACATTGTAGGTGATAAGCGTACACACCTTGTTTCCGTCACACTTTTCAAACAATCGAATGCCGAATAATCTCGTCGCGTGTCCTGTGCTAGTTTGAGTAGTGTACTCTACACCATCGAGTATCTCTTCATGTTGTTCTTGCTCGTTGATCTTGGTCGTACTCTGTTGCCACCATGAGATTTGATGGTCCCATATTCACACAGGAGGCGATGAATGCTCTCGAATGGTTTTCTATCTTCCGTTCGGTAACCTTTCCTAGTACAGACAACGAGCGTCTGCAGCATTACCAATCGCCAAACCACAAACTAAGTCCAAATCTACTCTCTCCTAACGTTTGTAGATATCACCTTGCACAAGTCGTTCAAACTCTATAAACCAAGGAGAAACAGTTACTAAAAGAAAAAAATACAGGACTCCGTGTCTCTCGCGTCCTAAATTTGAGAAGTTCTTGTTTTCATTCAAATAAGAATTTTATTAATATCAATCAGACATAAGAGACCAGACGAGACATTTTTTTTTATTAAATGAAACATTTATTTCATAAATATTTTGGTTTAAAACAAACCTTCATCAGTGAAAAGACATTTTTTTTATTTTCACAATGATTGTAAATGTCACTATAGACCAATTATCTATACGTGTGGGGGGGGGGGCGTAGAAATACATCCTCATATTTGAAATTGTACAAACGATAAAAAAAACTGTTTCAAGTTGGTTTGTCCAATATTGCAGGTTGGTACGAAACTTTTAATTACGTTTTTTATGAATATTCAATCTAATTATCATGACATTGTTTGGTTATTAAACTATTAAGTGAACACAATTTTTTTATATTAAAAATGATTTTAAACACCTTTAAGCGTGAACACGCACATGCAGGCATTATCTCGAGTAATTATTTCATGACAAAAATTGTAATACTTTGAAGCGTAAAATATACATTAATTGTCCGATTTCTAGAATTCTAATTCGTTACTTAACACCGAATTACGATAGAATTCGGACATCTCTATTTTTGCCTCACTTTTTTATTTTTTATCTTCGACTATTCTTCAGTAAATTCCACATCTTTCTTATTAATCTTTTGACTTTCAAGACTTACGTAATCAAATACACGTGTGTTCGCCTGTGTATTACCATTCTGTTACCAACTGTTTTAGATGCTTATCAGATTAATTGGGTACAGCCGAGAAAAATAAAATATAAAGGATGGGAAACTAGCAGAATACAAACTTCTTTTTACCCATTTGTAATTCGTGTCAAGATTAATTGTGTCAGTATAAGGGAAATTATGATCAAAATTAGTTTAGCTCGTTAATACAATAGTGACTAGATTAGTAAATATTGTTGTTTTTTTCGGTTTGGGAACGCAAATGAACCATACCACTTTTGCCTATAAATTTAATTCTAACTATACAGTAATTTTAACCGCCAAATTAGATTTTGAATGTTTAATTTTACGACATAAACATTGTGCAGACCATTACAAAATATTACATAAAAAATGGCTGCCATTGTTATTTCTTCATGGCCGTAAAAAATTCGAAAATAATTTTGAAGGCAATTTAAGTGAAAAGTAATTTTCGGCCAGAATTAAAGTTTATCCACCAGAGTCAAGTTATTATTACTTGAATGTGAATGAATAAACAGCCAAAGAATATCAGTACTTATGTAGTCAGTCCCTATATCAACGAAGATTCCAAAGTCAGTCTTGGAAATCACCGAAGCAATTTACGATTCGAAAACAACCTTGTTTTATTTTTATTTTTCACGAACTTTTAAAACTTTATTTTCTTTGAGGGGCTAAATTTTATCTTTTCACTGACGTAACTCTTCGCACGCTTAGGATCGTCTGTTTTTAAGATTTTTTTCGGGGTTTTCAAATCGTAAACTGCTTCGGCAATTTCCCGGGATTCTAGAAATGTTTTTGCTTTTAAATCAATAAAAATCAGTATTTTTCGATCGCGTCTCTATCGTAGGAATGAACCATTATTTGTTTGTTTTATCTGTTTAATTTTTTTTATTTGTTTAGTTTTTTTTTCAGGAAATTCTCGAACGAGCAACACAATCTAGACTTCCTAATGACAACAACGCCCTAAGATGGGGAGGTACCGTTGCCACATCTGGGGAAGTACTGCACAGAACATCCTTTCCTGTCTTGACAGAGTTCAAAACCGACTTCGAAATCTAGTTGGCGATGTCCTATTCTCCTACCTACTACATCTTTCTCACAGAAGATACGTTGCTAGTCTTTCTCTACTCTATCGTTATTTTCATGACAGATGCTCAACTAAGCTTCAATCTCTCCCCCCCCTGTGAGATATTCACAACACAAACTCGCCTAGCTACAACCACTGACAATAATTCTCCTTTCTCCCTCTCTGTCCATAAAACTAAGCGAAGCTTCCACAAGAAAAGTTTTTTTTTCCTAGAACTACTCGTCTATGGAACACAATATCGCGAGGTTGCTTTCCAGCTGAATACAACATGGTAGTTTTTAAGTCCAATGTAAACAAATTCTTGTTAAGCCGTCCTCTTAAATAACTAAATTATGCCCAATTTCCACCATGATTACCAATCATCACGGTGTTGTCTCACTGTCCACCTGACACCCATTAACCCTTATCCTCGAGTGGTCTTTGTGACTCTTTAAAAAGAACTTTCATGAATTATTTTTTATTTGAAGATACAAATTAACTGCATCTTTGTTAAACAGCTTCGTTTGATTAAATGTGTTTGGTTTGTGCAGCAGTTGAATGAACATTGTTTAGTTTGGTGTATGAGGGAATGACTCTTGTTTAATATACAACATGATCTACCTCGCCCCATGTGTGTGTGCGTGTGTGTGCGTGTGTGTGCGTGTGTGTGCGTGTGTGCGTGTGTGTGCGTTTTTGTGCGTGTGTGCGTGTGTGTGAGAGTGAAAGAAAGAGAGAGAGGCTGCATTGGAAGATATGAGTTGTGGAAATAGTTTGTGTGTGTATGTGTGTGTGTGTGTGTGTGTGTGTGTGCATCCAACGTGTGTGTGTGTGTGTGTGTATTTGAGGGAGAGAAACGGAAGGTGTGAGTAGTTGAAATAAAGAAAGGAGTGGAAATGTAGCTCCATCGTCGTCAGTGCAGGTGCGTTCGTGTGTGCGTGTGTGTGCGTGCATCCACCTGAAATCCGAGCCTCTTCATCAACAAACCCGCTCGCCTGCTGTCACTCGGTTTCCCTCCTCGTAAACTGCTGGGCGTTTTATTTTTTTATCTAATTTTCTTTAAATGGTCATCAATTTTATTTTCATTTTTATTTACTTATACGTGATGTTTTTTTTTTTATTGATATTTATTTTCATTTCTTTCTTATTTGTTGCTATCAGTTCCGCTTGAGAAGCAACAAAAACGGCAGATGAATCGGCCTTTTCTTTCGCGCCACGGACAACAAAAAAAAGAAAAAGACATGAAATACTTCATCATGAAAATACAATAAAATTAAATCAGGCGAGGATTTACGGGAGTGGGGAGTCGTGGGATCTCGTGTTAACAGGACTGGAACGCCCTTCACCCCTCTGTTTTCCTCCTCTTGTAGCTAACAGACTCACTTCTCCTGTTGAGAATGGTAGCGGTAACCAAAAAAGCGGGAGTAGTCAGCCGTATCATTTTCTTGCGCCTTTCTCTTTTTCCCTTTCTCCTCCTCTCCTCCTCATGAACAGTCAATACAACAAGTCCACGCGCACCGTTGTTATTTGTTGTGAATGGTTTTGTTGTAAGTAAATAAATATACAAATGCAGTTGTGATATTCGCTCTGTTTCTTCCATTTCATTGATTTTATGAAACGCATGAAATAATGAACATTGTGTTTTTTTACCAAGAGATGTGCAGTGCAACAAGATCTCATATATAAAAGAAAAAGAATACACAAAATAAATAAGTGTTACAGTAAAACTCCTACACGATGAACTCCATAGGCTATGAACTTCCGACGCTATGAACAACATTAAATATGAACTTCGTACTCTATTAACAATTAACAATTAACAAAAGCAAATTATAAAGTTTATTACTATATTTCTATAAATTAATATATTTAAAGATATTTTTGTCGATATACTAACGAATGTACACCCTTTTTAAAGTCGCAGAAAGAAATATAGAATCACTTCTAACATTCTTGGAAGAAAAGAGTTGCTTTAATAACTATGATATAAAGATGGTTCGTGCTCTACAAAAAATCTTCATTAAGAAGATGAAACTGAACAAAATATCCAAATTTCGACAAAACAGAAGACTTAATGAAATCATTAAACGGGGATGATTTTGAAAATAATTAGGATATTCAATAATTTTAGTGTAGTGATATACATGCAGTATCTATTAACACTGTTTGTTTATATTTAGGCATGTAATGTCTATTTGCGTTGATCAATAGTCATTTTTCCTAATAAATCCATTTTGTT
Source organism: Sepiola atlantica (assembly GCA_963556195.1). Classification (NCBI taxonomy): domain Eukaryota; kingdom Metazoa; phylum Mollusca; class Cephalopoda; order Sepiida; family Sepiolidae; genus Sepiola; species Sepiola atlantica. The sequence continues at coordinate 125,203,558 of OY744521.1, forward strand.
TACATATAGTTTCTTTAATTATCCTCATAAAATATCACTATAGTTGGCCAAACTTATACTTATTTTATATATCTTCTAATGAAGAAACATTTTTCAAGGTCATCCTACGCTATGGCCGATCCTATGCTATGAACAGATCAAAAGTTCATAGCGTAGGAGTTTTACTTTATTACACAAAAACTATAAAAAAACTTGGTAATCATTACTATTACCGACATAAATTATTTTAAAGAAAATACCGTTGGGAAATTCGTTAAAAATAATTTCTTTTGATTTACCTACTAATTTGAACAATATTTGCGTTAAAAATTGAATACTTAATAGAAGTTATAAACCGTTTAAGTTAGCGTAAATACCGATAATGAGCAAAGTAGCCACTTGTTTACGTTAAACAAGATGGCTAACTTACTCAGAATCGGTATTTACGTAAAAGGCTTATAACTTCTATTAAATATCACATTTTTTTACCGTAAGTAGGTCACAAACGAGTAGGTAAAGCAAGATAAATTGTTTTTGCCTAATTTTCCAACTGTATTTACTTATAAATAATTTATGTCGGTTATTAACAATATATATTATTTTAAAGTAAATACAGTGGAAATCAATAACTTTCATCAACAACGTTTTTGCCAGTTTATGGAACTTCGTTTTCTGCTTTAATTTCTGTTTGACTGGAATTTTTATATAGTGTCAGAGGAAGTAAAGTGTATTTTTGAGAGTTTTATCAATGCAGAATTTAAAATAAAATAAAATACAATAATTCAGATGCTAATAGTTATTAGCATATATCATTTTGTAGACACACCTCCTTATCAAATTAACAGTATTTAGTTGTTGTATTTTCCTCTTCTTTTCTCGTTATTATTGGATACCCGGTTTAGCACGTGCAATTCGATTTTCA
>OY744521.1:125209458-125226958 GCA_963556195.1 Sepiola atlantica
ACATCGACAGAGACACGTACTCAAAATTTCGTACAAATAATCCAGAAAAAATACACGAGCAAAACACGCAGATCAGCAAATGCGCAAACGCAAACAAAAGCACGCTGGAACCAGGAAGTCATTTTGAAAACTGTGAAAATACATCAGAAGACAATTAAACATGTATCGCGGGAGGAATAAAGCGACTTGTTGTCACTCGTAGTTAAAGTAGAAGAATTGAATGCTTTTAAGTTACCTGCAATAAAAGTGTATTTTTAAATGGAATTCTTATAAAAAGACAGTTATATTTACTGTTAAATTTGCATTAAAATAAAATCAACTATGTCACAGTACGAGTGAGATTAGGGTTAAAAATATTTTAAATAATATTAAGCTCAATTTGTTTTAAATTTCTATGTAGAATATATAAAATATACTGTAAAAAAGATCTGCAAGATACCATTTATTTGGTTAAATGAATATTACACATTCTTAATATAATTAAAATATAAATACATAAATTGAATAACAACTTTTATATTCATAAAATTGGGGAGATAAAAACACGTGAAAAAGCGATAAATGTCTATAATAGTCGGAGTAGTGCTAGTATTTACCTATTAAAACAATAAATAAACCAACGTGTTCATTATTTCGTCAACGGTTTGTTATGTATTTTCGTTGTGTATATCATGATTAATTAAATCGACAAAAATTATTCTAATCATTCAACATGCAATCTTGTTTATAACAGGGGCCTACTGTAAATACATTTGAATATTTCTAAACACTTAACTGGCTGACCCTAGGAAAAAACGTACGAAGCTTTGTAGTTAATTCTCGGCATTTCCCGTTATTTTAGAAACAGACAATAAAAGGATAAATTTTATGAATAAATAGGGACGCTGACTCTTCCAGTCACTCTCATTTAATTGTAAATTTAACTGAACGTAACAACTTAAAACGCGAAAATGAATAGAATTACAGTAACTTTTTGTCATTGCTTATCTTTTATTCACGAAATTGTTTATCCTATGTATTAACGAAAATGAATACAATTGCAGTAATTTTCGGTTATTACTTTCTGTATTAACAAACCAATCAATTAGAAATCAATAATACTCGTAAATGAAGTATTAAAATCAGTTAAAAAAACAATACATTAATTATCCTTCACTGTGGGGACTATTATTTTGTTCCATGTATACATTTAATTTGGTGTTAAACGTAGATAGTTTAGGTTGACGGTGTAAATAATATAATACATTACGTTTTAATGATGTAAATTTAAAATAAAATCATAGTATATAAGACCTTTGAAATTATGCTATTTGACGTATTTCCAGTTACGAACAAAACACATAATACAGTTGTAATAAGATTTAGTCTTTGGTCGCAACAGTTATTTTCTGGGGTAAATATTCCGTTTTACTCGTCTTAAAATCGAGGTTTTCATGTATATAGTTTGTATATATGCATTTAAAAAAAAGGAATTGATTTTTATAATGAAATTATTTAAAAAAATAATAAAATACTTGTAAAATTTGATTTCCAATTTTCCAATTTAAAAAAAAAATTATAATTTGAAATTATTTTAAGAATAAAAGAATCGCAAAGAATATCCTGCTTTATTTTTGCAATAATTAAAAATTAAAATAAAAACAAAAATAAAAAAGTGAGTTTAAGAACTTTTAATAGCTTCAAACAATTTACTAAATGTTCGGGTTGTATCACTACCATTAATTAGTTTTAATGTAAAAATGTAATCGCGAATTAATAACTTCAAACAATTTACTAAATGTTTGGGTTGTATCACTACCATTAATTAGTTTTAATGTAAAAATGCAATCGCGAATTAATAACTTCTTCAATATTTACAGAAAGAGAAATTATTTCATTTATTTGTTTCACATTTGTAAAAGTGTTTCTATTATTAACGAACGAAATCCAATTGAAATCACCGAAACAAATACGTTGGAATGCTTAGCCGAAAGAATCGGTTCTTCATGTTTACATCGTTAATTCAATAATTAAGCAGACTTGTGTTAATTTACAAATATGAATTGCCAGTAATTCCGAATGGTTTTATTTTAATTTTAATACATTTTGCTGCAGTTTTTCGTCATCTCTATCCTTTTACAAACAATTGTATAATGACTATTCAGGATTTGGCATCAAAACAAATTGAAACAAAATAAATTATCTGGTAATTGTTTTTCTTTTTAGATAAACAAACCCCTTAAAAGTACTTCTGACATCGTAAATTATTTTCAAGACAATAAATATTTTTAGTAAAAAAATAGCAGCAACTTACTTTTTAATAAATTCATAATTTGAGTTTTGCTTGTTAGTAAATTAGTGAATTTTTCAAAATGTCACACCTATTATAATAATTAACGTATTGAACAAAAATAATTTATTTTATTTGATGTTATTTATTTGTTAAAAAACATACACATCACACATGAATTTTTCAAAATGTCACACCTATTATAATAATTAACGTATAATAACGAATTGAACAAAAATAATTTCTTTTATTTGATGTTATTTATTTGTTAAAAAACATACACATCACACATGAATTTTTCAAAATGTTACACCTATTATAATAATTAACGTATAATAACGAATTGAACAAAAATAATTTCTTTTATTTGATGTTATTTATTTGTAAAAAACATACACATCACACATGAATTTTTCAAAATGTCACACCTATTATAATAATTAACGTATAATAACGAATTGAACAAAAATAATTTCTTTTATTTGATGTTATTTATTTGTTAAAAAACATACACATCACACATGAATTTTTCAAAATGTCACACCTATTATAATAATTAACGTATAATAACGAATTGAACAAAAATAATTTCTTTTATTTGATGTTATTTATTTGTTAAAAAACATACACATCACACATGAATTTTTCAAAATGTCACACCTATTATAATAATTAACGTATAATAACGAATTGAACAAAAATAATTTCTTTTATTTGATGTTATTTATTTGTTAAAAAACATACACATCACACATGAATTTTTCAAAATGTCACACCTATTATAATAATTAACGTATAATAACGAATTGAACAAAAATAATTTCTTTTATTTGATGTTATTTATTTGTTAAAAAACATACACATCACACATGAATTTTTCAAAATGTCACACCTATTATAATAATTAACGTATAATAACGAATTGAACAAAAATAATTTCTTTTATTTGATGTTATTTATTTGTTAAAAAACATACACATCACACATGAATTTTTCAAAATGTCACACCTATTATAATAATTAACGTATAATAACGAATTGAACAAAAATAATTTCTTTTATTTGATGTTATTTATTTGTAAAAAACATACACATCACACATGAATTTTTCAAGGTAAAAAAATTCCCAATTTAATTATTAAATTTTCTTGAAAATAACTTACGACAACGCAAGAAATCTTAACCACAAATTAAAACAACTACAAAAAAAACATTTTTCTAATCTTTTGTATATGTTTTAGAATGAATATTAACAGTCATCCAATATTGAAGTTTCTAGAGTTTGTTTGAATAACATTAGTTTAGATGAGTACATAATGTCAATTTCAAAAACATTTTTTGAAATAATATTCGATTTTAGTCGTGTTCAATTCCTGTTTTTTACGTGAAAATTAGAAAATGCCAATCAAAATTCAATTATTAAATGAGCGACAATTAATAATTAACAAAAGATAATTATTATTATTTTCTTTCGAATTATCTTTATTTTATATTAAAAAAATGTTTCCATTTCTTAATATTTATAAAGTTTACACCATAAGGCGAATCCCGAAATGTAAATCTAGAAATGAAATGAAATGAAAATTATTGAAACAATTTTTTTCTAACTTATTTTCACCCCAAACAAGGTACATTGCAACTGATACGCAAGGGCCTACTGCGAATTAGATGCCAGATTATAAGATCATCCTAAGTGGGAAGTATTGCAGTGAGTTGTTTGTTCACATTACATTTAAATTTATGCATGTTGGTACCGTCGGGGAAACAGGAAGCAAGGTAAGAAATCCAAAAGCAAGCAATTCGAAAACAGAAACTCTTAGAGTAGAAAGTTTTCCGGCAGCTGAGAACGTGTACAGTGAAGGGGTTAGATTTTGCTGATTTACGGGTTGGTCGAGGGTATTTTCGTTAAATGTTCAGCCAGTTCGTCAGAGTACATTCCAATTTAACACATGTAAAACAAACACAATTGGACAGGGGCTGGAGCTTGGTAGACTGTTTAGGACCTATTAGATTAGAGGCTCTTTTTTGGACCGAGTCTCAGAGAAAGAGACTAGTGGTTGGCGCACCGGTCCAGATGTAGCAATTATAATTAGTCTGGTGCGTTTAGATGTTTAAACATTCAGTTTCAACTTCAAACATTATCAGTATTTTAAACAGGAAATGGATACTGATATTGCAAATAAGCTGATACACACATATATAGATAAATAAATAGATATAGAAAATTTCTAAATATTTTTGAAGAGCATTGTGAAAGAAATGATGATAAACAACTTACATCGAAAAATGCTTTTCTTTCGAAAATCATATACATATAAAATATTTTAATTAAAAAAATTAATTAGAATTATTACAAGAAATATGTACAATAAGTTGTTTTTTATTTTGCAAGTGATGAAAAACGTAAATTTTACACTGTCTACATATAAATATACTTATACAACTAGATCTACTAAAAAGGTATATATATAAAGTTAGATATGTGTATATATTTATATATGCATATTTCTGTGTACAGGATAATCTCCTAAACTAATGAGAAGAGCATTATGAATTTTGGAATGTATATACTAGGCAGTACGGTGAGTAACATGGGTACATTATTTTTTTGTAAATTTTAACATTTAGAGGCTGCATATGTATAAGCTAGGTATGTATATATATTTATATATATATATATATATATATATATTTACAGTTTTATAGGATAAACTCCTTAACATTATGAATTTAGGAATATATATTCTCAGCAACACGGTAAGTACACGGGCACATTGTTTTATGTATAAAGTTTAACATTTAATGCAACACAAACTCGCACCCACACACCCTGAAATGTTTAACCCTTAAATGCTTTATTTTTTATATTGGTTTGACATCGAAGATACTGATTACTTATTTAGCGGGTATGCTGATGCAGCATCATAATAATACTTACTCACACTTGCCAACAGGCTCGTTGCAGATGTAAAACAAGTTGCAGGTTGACACATTTTCGTTGAATATTATATTAAATAGGCATTTTGTTGGAATGTGTGGTATTTGAAACAGAAAGTATTTAAGGGTAAAAATAAGTTAGATACACAAGTCTTTATAGAGAAAACAATTGCGCTTCATCAATTTTTCAAGTAATACATTATAATAGGATCGGTGCGCGCTTGAGCGTCAATAGTACTGAATATATCGCAATTTTATAGATATCATTTATCCACATCTATAAAAAAAAAATGATAAATTCGGTACTAGCCGGGATTGACTCAATGGTAGAGCTATGGTTTTCAGACTCTGCAGTCCTGGTTTTGAATTTAGCTAGGTTCAGCTATGCTGATAAGTCGTATTAAAAGATAAAAAGATAATATCTCTATCAAGGAAAGACATATGGGGCATGAATATGTATGTATATACGCACAAGTGTACGAATGTATATACATGTGGATATAAAGGGATGTGTAGGTTTATAGATAACCAACTATGTCTGAGCGAATAGATACCTTGCCTCCACCACTGTACGCCATCTTCTCTAACCGCAAGTTATGTAAGAATGTTATTTATCTATTCCTTTCAGTGTGGTTATAATAGTCCGAATAAGCAGGACTTTGAACAAAGTCGCGGCTGAGACATGTATGCAACTATGTAGCCAATAATGTTCATATGAATAAAAAACATTATACTATATATGTATATATGTGCGTGTATGTATATATCAACATATATTTAAAAATAAATTTCGATATATATTATACATAACTATATAGGTATATATATACATATATATAAATTAATAAATGCGAAAGTTGGATCTATTAATGACACTAAAAGTAATATCAAACACCCTGTTTCAAGTTAATTTAACTTCACATAATAGACGCACTATTGTTTTTATATACTGCTTATGTATATACGATACCAGTCAGAATGTTATCTAATTTACATATTGTTTTTTAAATAGGACATTTTATTAATAAACTATTATTTGTTATTGTTTTTCAATTCAATGATTCCTTTGATTTTCAGATAACAATAAAATATTCCTGTTTCGTAATATTGTTTGATTTCGTGGACAATATTTAGCATTTGTGTTTAAATGTTCCTTTCTTTCGAGATACCGACTTGATTTTTCAATAAATGTTGATCTATTTATCAATTGGAAGTGAAAGGGTAAATTGATTTATTTCTTCTTTTGATCTTTTACGATTAATTTTAAAAGATAAATAAATTGGTATCGAAATTCCCAAAATGTTCATGTTTATCTATCTATATGAATAAATGAGAAATATTTTGTTTCGTGTTTACAACAAAGTTATGAATGAAATGTTTATAATTTTAAATTAATGCGTCGAGTATTTATAATAGAGAACTTTGCGAAGCGATAACGAACTGGCAAAGCCACTTAGTATATATATATATATATATATATATATATATATATATATATATATATATATATATATATATATATATACAACGTTAGGTGCCATACTCCACCTATTAACACCAGAAGACCAACGAATCGCTCGCCGCGTCGAGAAATTAACAAGAAAGATAGCAAAGAGAGAAAACTCCGTGGTGGTTAACGACGCGTGTATAATAAATGACTTGCTGCCGAAATATATATATATATATATATATATATATATATATATATATATATATATATATATATATATATATATATATATATATACACATTTTTTTAGCCCAATTTTCACTGATTCCTAATAATTATCGTAAGCGCCTAATAAAACTTTCTCTGAATATTTACGATACTTATCTCTAGTCATTCATCACTGAATGTGGACTGGACCAGCTACGTGACAGAACGCTAGTCTAGCTCTGGTTTTATTCCAAGCAAATCTGATACTCATCTATAAACCAGAGTTGAATGTTTGATTACAACACCTAAATATAATGAAATGGTCACCCATCTAAGTACTACTAGGCTCAACGTAGCTTAACCCTGAAAATATTATGGGAATTACTAGTATTTTCCTTTTTATTTACTTATTAGTTTCATTTCTTGTCTTAAATTCCCGAATATTCTTTGTAGAAAATGAGACTAGAACTGTAAAATAAATTAATTCAGTGTAATCTTATCTCCAAGAGTCCGTTTTATGATGCAATGTAAGTTTTTTGTTTCTATCGACTGAAATCTTGCTGAAATCAATCATGAAAAATAAACTTAGTTAAATTGACCTCTATGAAGAAGTAGAAATATAATCGAGCAGAAGTCCGAATTACACTTATCAATCTATTCCTTTGCTTGAACATCAGAAAGCAATGCTTTATTAACACACGAAATTAAGATTTTTCCATTGTTTTGAAAATTTGCAATACTAACGTTACTTAAATAACTTAAAGTTGTAAATTAATAATACGATTATGCGACAGATTTTGACACGTGCCTCTTTAAAATTTTATAAAAATCATAAAGATCTTTTAAGAAATAACGCCATTTATATGTTAGGCCCGATTCTTATTGAATGTTTTGTTATTTTTATCAATTAAAGTTTTTTTTTTTGCTTCTATCAACTCAAATTTTGTCGAAATCAATAATCACTATTAAAACTATTCAAATTGATTTTTTAAAGAAATATTGAAAAGTACATTTAAAAAATATATAATTATAAAATTAATAAAGAAAACATCATTTCACAGTATGATTTTAAATTATGGATTCTATATTTATGTACATTCGGACACATATATAAACACATAAGCACATATATAAATACATACACCTATAACCTATAAACACTTACACACATATATAAACACAGACATCTGTAAACAGTTACACACATATAGAAACACACACACACCTATAAACACTTACATACACATATAACACTTACACACATTCCTATAAACACATGCACACATATATGTGCATAAAGACATCATTCACATATCAATGTGAAAGGTTTTCATCTTTATTATTTGTTTAGTATATTCTTAAAATATGTTTTATATGTTTTATACTTTAAAAGGAATACATGTCGAAAAATTATCTCAATTAAAATATAATTTTGACAACATATAAAAAAACGAACATGAATCAAAAAAGTGAGAGGTGACTCCTTAAAAACGCATTATTTACAGATTTCTGATCTTTTAAAATACAAAACTTGTTTGACAAGACTGTTGTAAGTGCTAAAAAATTTAGACTAAATAAAGTGAAATGAATCAGCCAGGGGCAACAAATTACTTGTTGAAACCTAAGCTAGATCAAATTTGGGGTCTTTCTATAGAAATAATTGAGTAAAATAATTAAAATAAATATACAACAAGTAGGCATGACTATTATTTATTCATGATTGAATGTAAATTAATTATAAAATGTTCATTTTCATGAAGTGATTTATTCCATTGGACGCATTAAAATAATTAGAGTGTATTCAGTACAACTATTTAAACAAATCTGTATTTAACAGGAATCTCATTTGAATGTAAATCCTCTTTTCAGTGATGTTTACTCTAGAGGAGTAATCAATTGTTGCATATAATTTCTTGCAGCATTCATAACAGACTACGTGCAACAACTCTGGTTTGCGACATGTTTTTTCGAAAGTTATTTTGAATCGTTTTATTTCTGAAAAAAAATTTCTTCTGAGAAAGTTGTAAGAATTAAGAAGAGGGATATTAGTAAAAAAGATTTCTATGTTTGGAAGATATTGATGAATTTTGCTTTTATAGCTTCAAATAAAGTAAACATTTAAAACACAACCTTGAGTGCGCCCCTGACGCCTATTCATCTGTAACATTGGTATCAATAGTTCAATCACTATTTTTTGTTAACCAGTTTCGTATTTCATTGATAAAATTATAACAGAAAAAAAATTGAATGTGTCTATTTGCTTCAAAAGTATTGCATGTTTGTTTAGGCGTGTGATTATGTGAATACTGAGGGGGTTTATAAGTCTTTTATAATAACTTGTGAACGTGTACACTCGTATTCAAAATAAGATGGATGTTATTATGAGGTCAAGAAACAGCAAGTACATTTTAATATAATTGTTGTTACTTGAACTCATAGAAAAATCTAACTTATTTTAAATACGAGTGAAAACGTTAAAATTTTATTATTATGATTATCAATAGTATTGAATATATATTCACAATAAATTCATTATAATTTCATTTTTTCGAATGCAACATTTTTCATAGTATGTGTATTGTTTTGTTTCGAGGCTATGCCAATCAAGATATGCAATTTGCATATATATATATATATATATATATATATATATATATATATATATATATATATATATATATATATGCAAATTTTTATCAATAACAACTGATTTCCTACTGTTGTCACACGCGAGGTAAATCTTACTGTTAAAACCGAAACAACAAATCAAGGTGAAACTTACTAAAAAGGAAAAATACGCGAGTTTAATATCATTTAAATGCTATCATTTTGAGTTTAGCGAGTTAAATTCACGTTTTAGAGGCCACAGGAAATAGTTTTATGTTGAACTATAATCACCATATTGTTTCATTCAGGAGTTAAAACCCAAGGAATCACACCCTATTTTCTGAATATATATGAGGAAACACACACACACACACTCACACACACACACACACACACACACACACACACACACATATATATATATATATATATATATATATATATATATAAGCTCTAATATCAATTTGGTAATGTTATAATATTTGAAATATACAGTCTAACAACGAACTTCAAAAAATAAATTAATTTATTAAACAAAAAACACAGATTAATATATGAATTTAGACACATAAACACATAATTGTTTTGCTATTCAATCTCAGATTAAGTAAAAAAATATATAAAATGAGAAAAGAAATCATCGAAATTATTAAGAACCAATATTGTCCTTTAGTATATATATAAAACAAAAAATAAGAAGGTATATATATATATATATATATATATATATATATATATATATATATATATATATATATATATATATATATACATCACCAAACATCTCTCCAACACTAGCTTCATCTGTCAACATCTAAAAAGCATGACTGCTCACCGTCTCAATATAAACACACCCTATAGCAAAATGAAAAGATAAAAAATTCTTGTAGCCCTCTACATAAAAACTAAACATCCTACAACCAATAATGTTAACTATTCACAACATTTTAAAGAGTTTAGTATAGTAATTAACGTTACCAAATTCTTAGCCGTTAAGCAATTATACTTTTCAATCTTGCACTCGCTTAGAATGTAATTACATTCTTATGATGTAATTCATAAGTTAAAACCTCAGTAATAACACCATATTTTCTAGATATGTATGATGAACTATATATATATATATATATATATATATATATATATATATATATATATTAGTTCTAATATCAATTGGACAGTGTTAAAATACCACCTCCTTTAAATATAATGTCTAATTATCAACTTCAAAAACAATAAATTTATTAAACAGAAATAACACGAATTATTATCTAAATTTAGACACATAAACACATAATTGCTTTGATATTTAAGCTCAGATTAAGTAAAATGAAATTATAGAATGAGAAACAATCGTCGAAATTATTAACAACCAATATTATATATCAAAAGAAAACAATGGTCCTTTAGTGTGTAAATAATTAACAATTATTATTTAAAACAAAAATAAGAATGTATATATATATAAGGTAAGTTGAGATAAACAAAATTAGAACATTATTTATATCAGTTCCAACCCAACGAATATTTGGCGTACGATCGTTTCTAAAACAAGTTTGAACATTTTATTTTGTATTATACTTTAGATTATTCCAAAAGGTCTCTTGGTCAGCACCCCTTATAATATCACATAAATGGCAAGTTAGAAAAACATCACATTTTAGTATTACTTAAAAAAATATATCCAGTCAATATGGGAAAACAGAATCATTGCAATTTCACAGTACTCGGTTTGTAAGATCTATAATGATAATAATAGTAATGAAAATATATAGGAAACAACAAATGTAAAATATTTAGATACAGAATGAACATAGTCGAAAAATAAAAATAATAACAATAATACTTATAGAAAATAAATTAAAATAAATGATAATAAATCATGAATCCAACAAAGTAGAGGTAAAAACGAGTGAAAATTAAAGTAATTTCAAAATAAAATATCTACAATAGGGAACATACAAATATGCATATATATATACATAGGGGAGTTTGAATTACTTACTAGACATCACACTCGACTGTATTCGGTCTCTCTGTAAAAGAGTTTGTCAGGTAAACCCGACATTAGGATACTTTACCTTCCAAGAAAACCCTGACCAAATATTCAAAATAACATAGTATTCGAACCACAAATAAGATCTCATCGGTTTGGCTATGCACCAGCTACTACGAACAATAGTGGACCTTCGCCATGTGATATTACCTCAAGTAACAACACTTGGCTAGATACTCCACCAGACTAGATTAATTCTTGTCCTGGAATCCGTTATACAAAGAGATCAAACGAAAGATATACTATAACATAATCAACTGGTCGATTGAAGAGAGAAAAATTAATGTTCTTAACTTCTTTACTAACTCAAGGCTTGAGAGCTAAAGGAGTAGTTTATTAGAACAGGCGAATACCTATGTATCTCATATAGAGATACAGTGTTAGACCCCTTGATTTCTGAGAACTTCGACTGAAGTAAAATGAAACAAATATATATATATATATATATAAATTATTATAAACAAATAGTAATTATTTATTACCTACAGACATCGATGTTTCATGCTAACACAATCTTCAGTGCAGGAAGTTAATTCTCAACGGTCGGCGGGCACGAACTCCGATCACAAATCGCCACTGATTCGCAGTCAAGAGCGTTAACCCCTCGGCCATAGGGAATTAGCTAATAATTAAAGAGGAATTTAACTTTGTAAATAGCGAGTCGGCGGCTAATTTACACGAGCAGTGAAAGTGATCAACAAACTGTGTTTGGATCTTGCATGAAGCTATTTGTACTGCTTGTTATTAAACTCACTCAGAGTATATATATATATATATATATATATATATATATATATATATATATATATAGATAGATAGATAGATAGATAGATAGATAGATAGATAGATAGATAGATAGATAATTGGTTTGTATTTTCTATACCCCTGTTCCTCTTCTTCCTATCTAATTTGCTGTATAACTGGGAGTGAAAAATTCTCTGGTCTAGATGCTTAATGTTAGCTTCTAAGTTGGTGTCTATTCCCTGTGCCGATTAAGAGACTCGATGCCAATGAAAATCTATATTGTCTCAGAAACGATTGTACACAAACTGTTTTTGTGTTGAATTCTTGGAACGTAAATAAATGATTAGGTCGTAATTAAGCTTAACTAAGATTTCTATTATATATATATATATATATATATATATATATATATATATATATATATATATATAATACAACTACGTTACTTGCTCCTGAATTGTTCATAATCGCTTTATTTAGATGTCCATAATTTATTCATTTAATTATCATTTGTATTATTTAATTAAAAATGCGAATCTAGTCTAAATAAGTATGCTATATAATTCATCTAAATAAATAAAAACTTTAAAAATCTCACAATATTAAAAATAATATTATTTTTTTAATTGAAAACGCAAATTCTCACGATATATTTTAAAGTGTATGATATTACTTGCATATTAAAAATGCCGTTGTCTGTACAATATTTGTTTTCATGCTCCTAATAATTATTTTGAAATGCTTAAATACATGACATCATATAACAATATCTCTATCTTTATAAACGTAGGTATGTTTATATCCTTTTATATTTGTATGTACACGATTCAATGCTAAACTAATTAACCGATCATTATGGATTTTGGAACATACCTACTAGGCGTAAGGGCTATATTTATTGTAATTTTGTTTCATGCTAAGGGGGTAAAAAGGAGTGTTGATACCCTTTGTGAAAATGCAGATGCCTCAGATTTTTGTGACATTTTAACAATAGCAATTATGCATTCAATTAATACATATATCCCAATTTTCAGTTTATTTGTATTATTTTTAAGTGTTTTCAGTGGGTTTAAGGCATCCCATTGGCCAATCCCCCCATTGGAAAATCCAAAGATTTCAGATTTGCATTAAATTTGATTCAAAGTCATACGACACTAATTAAGCAAGATACCGTTTATTTCAATTTCTTAAGAACCCATAAGCGTAAGCTTAATATTTTAGGTATTTTCTATAATCAAAATCATATAATGGAGTTTGATCAACATTGGAATAAGGATTCTAGACATAAGGTTTAATAGCATTATATCTTGATTTTGATATTTGTAGGGTGACAGAAAAGTGGTGCAAAACTGTTCTGTTCGGGTATTTAACTAGTTTAAATATGAAATATAATTCAAACACACAAATGTTAGGATACTAAAAATAATGATATATTTAAAATGCAAATATACATTTTGAATATATTTTCCTGGCGTAACAATCCAATAAGCAATAGCCACGTTTTATTATTTCATTTTTCCGAAACAATGACATCAAATTCTGAATAACACGTGAAACTTAAATTTATATTTAAAACCTTCCTTGTATTCGTATAGAAAGAAGTGAGAAAATGTTAAATAAAAATTATATTATAATGATATTTAGAACCGAAAATATATACTTTTAGGATTTTCTTTACATTTTTACACTAAATATCATAAAGAAACATAAAATGGTTGTACTTGGTGAGGTTGTTTTATTTTAAATCTAAAAGAAATTCAACTCAATTTGAATAACATTTTGATGTCTATATAATATAAAATATTGTAAAATAATGTAAAATATACTACATTCTCTATCATATCAATTTCTTTTACTAACCGAGTCATTGAGATTTAAAAAAATCCCGTTTCTCTTAACTTTATATTAAAATATGTTTTCGAAAGCCTAGCTGATATTTACATGATAATACAAAATTTCCTAACTTAAAATAGACACCGCCTTGAAACAGCTGTAAACAAATATAAAACCTTTGTGTATGATCTTTATTTTGAACTTGATTAGAAAAATGATTTAAATCGTAAAAATACATATATACATGGCAATGAAATATAATTTATAACACAATCAATAATTCTAAATAAAACCAAATGAAAGTAATATATAAAGTACATATGCAGTAATTCTATAAAAGGTAATACGTAATTTATTTATCAAATCCTATGCACACTCATTCTTTAAGAGGCAATATAGAGTTATCTATAAAAGGCTATGCTTCATACACAGATAAAAGCCCATACACACTCATTCTATAAAAGTTAATAATGCATCTATTAAATATCATATACGACAATTCTATAAAAGGCCATACACAGTACTCCTATAAAAAGTCATACATAATCCATCCAAAATCGTCCACACACAGCCATTCTATAAAAGGTAATACTTAGTTCATATATAAAATGCAATTTTATAAAAGAACATACACAGTCATTTTATAAAATGTAATACTTAATCCATTTATAAAATGTCATACACAGTTATTTTATAAAATACATTCTATGAAAAGCCATACAAAATAAATCTATAAAACGCCATACACATTCATTATGTATTATGTATTACGCGGCTTTTGTGCTGACGTACATGTTTGCGTGAGTAATATCATTAAATAATTAATTTAATCCACGTGGCTAGGAATAAACAAAAATTACAAGACTCGCGTTGTATTAGTCTTATTTTTAAAGAAAACCATACGTAATCTGGCAGTATATTTAACAGCTGAGAAATTCTGTTGTTATACTCGCTAGCATATGTAAGTAGGAAATTATTGTTCCGTAGAAAAGACCGACCGATTCGAAGTTGTTAATCGTGTTTTTCTTCTCCTATACGTATATATATATATATATATATATATATATATATATATATATACGTAAAAAAAGAGGTTTGTATATTTTCTCGTCTTAGAGACAATTTGATTTTTGTTGAACATATTTATTTTCTGATGTAAATAAATAAAGCAGCTTCAATAATTTTAAATAAATTTCTTTCCCGCTGAAGAATTTGACACAAAACATGTCTGTACAAAATGAATGCGTACATTTGTAAAAAATCGTAAAACTGATTATTTGTGTCATAATTTGCCATCTTAAAAAAATAATTAAAATAAAACTTTTGATTAAAGTCTTAATTGAAATTAGGTTTTGTGTATTAAATCTAATTTTGTTTTTGGAATTCACATAAACCGTTTATTTCCAAGAACTTTTCGTCTGTGGAACTAAAACATGGTCGTCTCCATTTCAAATATCAACAAATACTTGTCGAGCCGTCTTCTTAAGTAATCAAGTTTTGTCAATTCCCCCCATCGTTTTCAATCCTCTTATAATATTGTTCATCATACGGATGACATTTGCATTAACCTTTAATATCAAGTGGCTTTTGGCCTTGATAAATGCTGACTCATTAGTATAAAAAAACGTTTTTCCACATATTCAAAGGTACAATTTTAATGATAAAAGTTGAATAATAAAAGTTGAATAATAAAAGTTGAATAATAAAAGTTGAATAATTTGATATAATAATGCAATAAATCAAACGAGTTCAAAAAAATGAAATGAAAATACAAATAAATTTGCAAATTATCTTCTGACTCTAAACGAAATCTTCTGACTCCAAAGAGAAAACCATTTCTGGAATTTCAGTATCGGAATATTTCTTCGCATTATTATTCTCAAAAATATTCTGAATATTTTTTTAGATATCAAACGACTTATTTAGTTGAATATTTCAAGATGTGCCCTTTTTAGAGAGATGCAATTGTAGGTATTGTCAAAAATTATGTTCCACGCAGCACTAATCTGTTTTAAGTAAACCGTTCATTGAAGAAAACACTCTCTCTACCAAGTAAGTGATGACTGCCCCGTAGAAGAGACCGACCTATTCGAAGTTGTTAATCGTTTTTTTTCTCATATATATATATATATATATATATATATATATATATATATATATATATATATATATATATATATATATTACCGAAACAGTGTTTTCGTGATAAACAACTGATGATCCGTACAAGGATATTAATATTATAGTTCTGTGTGAGGACCAGTGTAAATTCCTGGGAGAAAACTTATATAGAAATTGCAAGAAATTGACCGAATTCAATACCGGAAAATTTTCCTACGTAGGGCTTGGTAGTAAAGATTTTTTTTGTTTAATAACATTTTGAATATCTATAAGCATGAAATACTTCCAAGACTATATATATAAATATACATAAATATATATATTTCATTTTCCATATATATATGTATATATATATATATATATTTATATTTATATATATATATATATATATATATATATATATATATATATATATATATATATATATATATATATATATATATATAATCAACAATATATATATATAATGAATAAAATCAAACGATTTATAACATTATTTATTACAGTTCCAGCGTGTATTTAAGAAGCATTTTTTTCATTGTTAAAAATAACAGAATTTATATGCTTAATTATACATTTTTTTAAAAATTTATTTAATTCCCCTATTTATTTTTTTGATTTTTTTTTGTGTGAAAATAATTTTAAAAAAAACATTAATGTATATTGCATATGTATCACGAACGTTTTCGATTCTTCGTAAGATCATTTTCAGGTTCAAAAGCAAATGAACTAAAACGCTAGAAAAAAAGAAGAGAATTTCAAAAGATAGCGGAGAAACGCGCAAGTGAAGTCAGTTAGATGCCAAAAGAACGGTCTCGCATTGTTCCAGGAAAGACGTTGACAATTTAAATTCAGCGATGCCAGTTAATGATTTTAAAATTTTGTTACTGGTTTACGTAAGGTTATTAATTGTAGGTGGCTGGATTTTAATAAAAATAGCTTCTATTATGATTTTAATTGGTTTCGGAATGTATTATTTTCGTGTTATTAACTAAAATGTGTCTTAAATAAGATTTATGTTTTTGGAGATGTTGATAAATTAAGCTAGAGTTTACAAGATGCATGGTGATGCGGCGGGATAGGGTAGTGGTTGTAAAACCAATGCAGCTATTAACTTCATTATTTTTATGGGAGTTGCATTCTCCCAAATGGCATTTAAACTTATAAATAACATTGTTTTTTTCTAATGTTTTATGGGTTAGGGGAGTTGTTTTTTACTACAAGATTCTGGGTTATAAATTTCTTATAATAAATGATAAGTCAAACTTAATTATTA
>OY744521.1:125231958-125246958 GCA_963556195.1 Sepiola atlantica
TTGCGTAAACTACGCATTTGTAATCTATTTGCGCTTAAAAATGTTAATATGTAATATTTAATATTTAATATTTAAAAGAAGTTTTAAGCCAATTTTCTGTACCAGGCCCGTATTTCGCGTTTAGCTATTTTGAAACTAAGCAGAGGGAGTAAATACATAACTAGAGCGAAAGCGAGTAAGCCACGTCTAATTCAATGGACTGAAAATGCAGACGTCCTGGTTATGTACTTAGCAAAATAAATACTTTTAAAATAATTTCCCAACAGTATTTCCTTTAAAATAGTGTATTTCCATATTAGTAATGGTTATCATATAAATATATATCCGTCCTGTCACCAAAAGGTTAGCGAGCAAAATGTACCGTGCCAAAGCATTTCAAATAGTGGAAGGAATAAAACAAATAGCAAGTCAGACAGCCCCTGCCGTATGAAATGAATTTGGAAAGAAATCGTTTGTTTTTCTTCTTCTATACGCTTTTCTTTCCTTCTCTTCTTTTAAACTTTCTAGTTTGAGACATTTTTCTCTTTTTCTTTCTTTTTTTCTTATTTTTAACTTCACCGATTGAAACGTTATTTTATATGAATATAAATATTAGTGCGAACACTGGCGCATAATTTTGTTTTGTCATTTTTTGACGTAGGGTGTGCACACGTTCATTCTAATCAGCTCGGAAGAAATCTACTTTTGGCGTTTGACTATCTTAACGGGAGGTGACAGTTTGAAGTGGATAACGAAGCGGACTAACGACCTGGGGGTGCCTAGTTCGAATCCAGTCGGTTCCACAGCATCAGTGTTTACTTATGGACGTTGGCCACCTTCACGTGGTCCCTCCTGTAAATACCTGATTCTAGTAAACAGTCCGGGAAACCAATGCCAACACCAGAAACAATATATATATATATATATATATATATATATATATATATATATATATATATATATATAGTGAGAGAGCAGGACCAGCGGGACAATTATAAAAGTGTGTGGGGGGGGGGCGGTTAAACACATGCATATATAACTTCATTATTGATGACCGTAAAGTGGGGGGGCCAAGTGAAAAAGTGGGGAGAGGGGGGCTTGATCCCCCCTGCCCCCCCGGTGCTGCCGTCCATGTATATATATATTATTATATATATATATATATATATATATATATATATATATATATATATATATATATATATAATTTATTTAGATACTGTATATTACATATTTCAGCAATGTACCGCGAAATATGTAATATACAGTATCTAAATAAATTATATTAGCTCTCTTATATGATCGAGCACTTTATTTAATTTCTTTTCATATACAACCTGACACTATATATATATATATATATATATATATATATATATATATATATATATATATATATATATATATATAGGCAGTGTTTTTGTTTGATGAGACTTTTTTATTTTTCCAATTTTTCGAATAGTAAACTTATTACAGTCAAATTGGTGTATATAAATACTGTGGATGTCTTGTTCCAATTTTCTCTTTGTTTCGCGAGTACTTTCGAGTTGGTTCATCAAATTATCATCAGACGGGTTTAGTTGTGGTGTGTTTACAACTATATCTTTTATCGTTGAGTTTTTTAACGGTAACGACATAGTTGTAAACACACTAAGACTAACCCCGCCTAATGATGATTTGATGGATCAAATCGAAAGTACTTGCGAAAAAAAAGAGGAAAATGGAACAAGAAATCCATGGAACTTATATGTATCAATTAGAACGAAATACTAGATTGACTGTTCGAAAAATTAATAAATAGAGAAATTCTCAGCAAACAAAAACAACCTGTGTTATTTAATAATATTTACCTTAATGAAAACATGCTGCCTAAACACACACCCACACACACACCCACACACACATATATATATATATATATATATATATATATATATATATATATATATATATATATATATATATATATATATATATATATATAATTTCTTATTTATTTTTATTTCTATATATACACTAAAGGACAATTGTTTTCTGTTGATATATAATATAGGTTGTTAATAATTTCGACGATTGTTTATCACTTTTTAATTATTTTTATTACTTAAATAGTAAAGCAGTTATATGTTTATGTGTTTGAATTTAAATATTAATTCTTGTTTTTTGTTTAATAAATTAATTGCTTTTTTGAAGTCGTTGTAATTTAACGTTGCCTAATTGATATTAGAGCTAATATATATAAATATTTGTTATTTTTATATACGTTTCTTCCTTTCGGGAATCGTCAGTGTATACCGGTCGCCGGACTCGAACCCCGGAACACGAGTCATGTTTCAACCTCAAATTCCGACCTCTTAGTCCACACGGCCGTTATCAACGTAAATCAGCGAGAGATTAATCCTATTTAAAGGCAGCCGTCGTAAACGTGTTCAACTACTTAAAGTTACATGCATTGAAACTACGATAACGGTTGTGTTAATACTACTCACTACAGAGCTCAGCCTAGATTTTTGGGTGACAAATGATTATAAATATTTGTTTTTATCTACATCGTCAGTGTAGAGAAGATTATTCATACCGGTATTTATATATATATATATATATATATATATATATATATATATATATATATATATATATATATTTCTTCATATATATTAAGAAAATATGGTGTTATTTCTGAGGTTATCACTTCTGAATGACATCATATGGTGATTATATTCACACTTAAAACTATTTGCGGTGGTGGTGGTTTGTGTGTTGACACGTTCGGTTTTTAGATAATTAAACAAGTGTTTGCCTCGGAATTTTCTTTCTTACCCTTTCAAAATTCCTGATAAAATTCTAAATTTCAGGCTACAACATGTTAATGAAGTTGGCATATATTTCTAAGACTCAAGTGCTTTCGGGCTGTTCACAGTTCATCTTCAAGGTATTTTAATATTAAGCGTGGATAGGAGTAGCATTTTACTTTGCATATTTATAGTTTTTTATTTTATTTATTAATATTCGTTTAAGGCATTTGAGTGAATTCTGAGAATATTCCTGATTTATTTTTTATTAACAGTAGATTTTTAAATTTTAATATGACGCGTTTTCGAAATTTGCAGTTTAATCTTATTATTAACCTCTTCTATTATTGTGGTGTTTTCGACGGGAAGTTTGCAGATTTTAGATTAACGTCGAGAAAGTTTGTGTGTTTAATCTGAAATCCGTAAAATTCTTGTCGACAACACCACAATAATGCAAAAGGAAAATAATTTTAAAACAGCAAATTCTCGAAGCTCACCGCATTAGGATTAAAAGATCAACAATTAAGAAAATGAATTACAAATATTCAGATAACAATGCCTTTAACTTTAAATAAACAAAAACAAACACAACCTATAAATATGAAAATCAAATTGCGACTATTAACATTGAACACCCTGAAGATGGGTCTTTAAAACAATATGGTCACTTCATTATGAAGGTCAAGCCTGGAATTAAGACTTTTATTAAGAATTTTGAAAGGGTCACGATGAAAATTAGTAAACAAACATCTATCGATCATGTATAACCGACCGAACATGTTAATAAATGAGAAAATGCAGCGAAAACACACACACACACACATACATACATACCCAACAATACATATATTTTTATATATTTTTTTCAATTCACCCCAAACAAGGCACGGTGCCACCGAGACCTACTGTGTATTAGGAGCCAGATTTATGTTGACATCCCAAGTAGGGAGTTGTGCAGCGAAATGCTTGTTCACAGTAAATTAAAATCTTTGCCGGTAGGTACAGTCGGCGAAACAGGGAGCAATGAGGGAATTCCAAAGGCATCTTAGGACCCCTACAGTGAAAAGTGTGATTTTGCTGCTGAGAGGGCACAAGTGCAGCAAGTTCCTCGGAGCACACACAGACATACAGACACACACATATATATTTTTTCAATTGACATTATATGTTAGTTTGATATTCTATCGATACTTTAGGTGTCACGGAAACACTAGAAAATTAGCCTGTAATGTAACCGAATCTTCAGTCAACATCGTTTGAAGAATTGTTTACACTCGGTATCTTTAGCCCTGCGGGCTGAGTTTCCAGTGTTTCCGTGAAACCGAAAGTATCGATGGAAGATCCAACTAATGTATAGTGTCAATTGAAATAAAAAAACATATATATGCTTTTGCACAAGTAATTGAGCACTCTGGTTATTTCTCCTATAACACTAAATTACAAACACACACACACACACACACACACACATATATATATATATATATATATATATATATATATATATATATATATATATATATATATATATATATATATTAGTCAGTCTTTCTAGATATACCGCCCTTCGCATAAATAGAACTTAAATTCTCTTCTTGAATGTGGCCTAATGATTATTACGCTTGCTTGCAGAGTCTAGGTTGATTCTGTGACAGGAGTTCGAACCGTGCGACCGTCTGAGATTATCGTCCCTACACCGATGAGAGCGAAAGCTTGAAACGCTGGCGTATGTAGGTAAAAAGAATTTAATATTATTTACTTAAAATTTATATATATATATATATATATATATATATATGATAGAGATTTTATCAGTTTCGTTCGAATCAATGAATTTCTTCAGAAAAAGTGGAGATTTTAAATTTATTCGATAACGGTAAAAAGATAGGAAAGATAAAGAACGTACAACGGGATGTTATTGGTACGTGTTTAACTATTAAAAAAAAGAATAATAATTAGACATGTGCGACAGAGATGTTAAAATTGAAAAAGGTGAAGGGAGAGAAAAGAGAAGATAAAGGAAAAGAAATGGAAATATGGATGAAAATTAACATCGCCAGCACAAATAACATCGATATGACTGAGAAATATAAATCTTACATAGTTCTCCCCAATAATCCCATATCTATTTCCTTACAAAAACAATTCAAATCTGACATAAAAATAGTAATATGAACCTCTAAAAGAATTAAGGATTTACTCAACACCAAACCCCGTCCCCCACTCCCTAAGGATACTTCTTCCCTAGCCGGCATTTACAAAATAAAATGTGCCGCATGTCCGATGTTTTATATTCGTGAAACGGACAGAAATATAAAATCCCACATTTACAAACACAAACAGGACCTCAAACACAACAATCTCACTAACGCACTAGTCATACACATAAATACTTTTACCCACAATTTTGACTTTACAAAAGAATATTCTTTCACACGCCGCAAATGCGTCGAAAGCGCTATAATACTTTTCTCTTCACAATCTAACGTAAACCCCAGACTCGGGTTTATTCCTTAAGCCAACATCTGGCAAAAACCGCACTGAAATAATGCAATATTTCTAGTCACTGCTTAAATAACTGCAATCACGGTTAAAGTAACTTTCTTTTTTACTACTTTTCATCCATATTTCCATTTCTTTGCCTTTGCCTTTTTCATTTCATTTTTTTTTCTTCCCCCTTTTCTAATTTTAACGTCTCCGCTGCAGGCGTCTCATTATTCTTTCTATTGTCAAATAGTTAAATACGTGCTGATAACATCCCGTTGTGCGTTCTTCTTTTTTCTATGTTTTTACCGTTATCGAATAAATTTTATATATATATATATATATATACACACACGCACACATATATAAATATATATACATATATATATATATATGTATTTATATATATATATATATATGCATATATACATATATATATTTATATATATATATATTATATATATATATATATATATATATATATATATATATATATATGTGTGTGTGTGTGTGTATGTATAGTTCGGCAGCAAGTCGTTGTTTATGCAGACTTCATTGAAGACAACGGAGTTCTCTATTTTCACGATCTTTCGTGTTAATCTCTCGACACGGCGAGCAATTCTGCGGTTCTTATATATATATATATATATATATATATATATATATATATATATACATAGTGTGTGTGTTATTGTTTAGGCGTCATGATCTGATAGTAAAATATCAGACTATAGACATTAACATCGAGAGTTTGATCCTTGCCCAGATTAGCCATACTGATGATAAAATTAAAATAATGACACGTCCGGTTAAGGGGGACTTAATACAATACTCTGCATATTTTTTACCGCTTAGCAAGTGGAAACATACTAAAAAACACGCTGTTCTATCGCCATCAAAAACAATTAAAAAAACTACGTAACGTAATAGTCGATAAAAAACTCATACATATATTGAGTGAGGCGTTATGGCCTGATGGTAAAATGTCAGACTATAGATATTAACATCGAGTGGTCGATCCTTGCTCAGTTTAGTTAATAAATAAGTGTGTTAAACTTTTAAATAATATTTAATAATGAAAAAATGACAAAACAAATACAAACTTACGTTTTATTTTTCCAAATAACTGACGATGAATTGTTAAATTAACGAAATTGTTGAATCTCTGAAAATAAAATTTTGAGGACGGTGTGGAGGGAGTGTGTGATGGTTGGTGAACTAATCCCGCCTATTTATTACAGCACAGTATCTAATTTTTTAAATTCTGTTTTTTGTTATGATCCTGATTCTCAAAGTTTTTAATTTTTTGTTTATTTTCAAGATTATAAAAAAATTCTTACGCTGATGATGACACGTTCATGTATGAAAGGGAAATATAATTACATCGCATTTTATATTTTCTGAGATACTCTAATGATTAAAATCACATGAAATATTTTTTGTAATTATATTATTTTTTATGTAAATATAGATTAAACAATGCTTTATTTAATGATAACATAGCCAATTCAAGAAATTAAGTTTTCTTTGAGGTATAGCGATTTTATTTATTGAAATTTAGGGGAATTTTTCGTAATATATACGCAATAATTTATCATTTTTTTTTAATTTTAAAAATCAACATTGCTATATTTGTATTAATTTTTTTTTATATTTATGCATTTTTTTATTAATACATAGAACTATAACTTTAGTAAAGGTGTATTTTGTTTTTTAAAAATAATATATTTTCACAAGGATTTGAAAAGAAATAATTATTTCATCATATTCCGTGATCGTGGATAAATAAATACTGAAAATTTCATTAGAATTGGTTGATTTTCTGAATTTTAGTGAATTTTTAAGTAAAGGGAGGGTCAAAATGTTTTTACATTTTGGGGATCGGCCATTTATTTTGCACGTACCTATAATATATATATATATATATATATATATATAAATATACACACACACATAGGTATATATATATATATATATATATATATATATTTCTTTTAATGATTCGCAAACATTTCATTTACCCCCATAAAACTGATTTGAAATTATTTCCTAAAACGACATCGAAAATTATCAATTACATCCGTTTTACCGATATATGTTTTATATATGTTTTAAATATGTTTTAAATGATTTAAACATTAAAAAAAAATTATGAACACTAAATAAATATATATATATATATATATTTGATAGAAGACGTTAACATAAATTCTGTGTTAAAAAATATTTATCTAATTTTTTTTTCAATCCACGTGCGTTTTTAATTCCAATTCGCAATTATTTATTCATTTATTATTTATTTTATCTTTTATTTATCTATATAGAATGTTACACATTTGTTCTCAGTTGGTCGCAAAAACCCACGACCACAAATTAGAAAAATATAAATAGTGAATGATTTTATAACATGTTATTTGTCAAAAGAAATTATTTTTATTTCGTGTGCATGAATTATAAATACTCAAAGGACAAATAATGTGCCGCTTTTAAATAGTAATAAAAAGAGAATTGTACATTTTTTAAAATTTAGTACAAAGTCCACGAAAAGAAAATTCCGAAATTGACACCACTCTCAGTTCTTCAAAAAAGACAAATGTGTATTTATTTGTTTATATATATCTCTCTATATATATCTCTATATCTATATATATCTATATATATATATATATATATATATATATATATATATATATATATATATATATATATATATATATATACGCTAGTTACACTGTTCGAATCCCAATACGAAAGTCATATTTGACTCAATAGTGGGAGCGTGTACAGATGTGTCCAACACGCATTGCCTAGAAATGGGAGAGTAAAATAACGTCTAAATGGCAAATTCAGCGGTCATATCAGCAAGTCGTCAAGAGAACTCAATAGGCGGGGCATAGTATCGCATTACGCTATGAATAACGCTTGTTGTTAACTTACTAAAGTGCTCAATCTAGCGAGAGCTTTGAATGTTTATATATATATGTATCCCGCCACACAAAAGTTAGCGAGAAAAAATGTACCGGACGAAACCATTTCAAGTATTTAGGGGAAACGGGAGAAAGCAAATAGCATGTCAAACACGCCCTGTCGTCTGAAATGAATTTGAAAAGAAATACTTCACTCTATTTCCATAATGAGACGTTTGCTTTGTTTTTCTCTCTTTTTCTACACCGATTAATACGATTTAAAATTTGTTTAAAAAACTTCCTAGTTCGAGACTTTTTCTTTCTTTCTCATTTCTTTTTATTACTTCACCGATTTAGACGTTATTTTATATGACTATGAATATAAGTGCGAAAAATGGCGAAGCATATTTTGTCTTCCGTCATTTATGACGGATTGTATACAGCTGTTTAAAATCTAAAAACTATGATATCTTGAAAAACTCGTTTTTTTTTAATTTGCGGATGTCGTTTTTGATTGTATTAAATATAGACAAATCAATTTATTTCACAAAACTTTAAGTCGATCAGTTATTCATCTTTTCTTTTTTCAATTTTTATTCTTGAACTTCCGGTTTTGATGTTTATTTTTCTCTCAAGAAATTATTTATTCTTATTTTCTCGATCTACAAAAATGAATGACACCTACAAAACTGATCAAAGATATAGCAGTCGGCTAAACTATTTTATTTATTAAAAGATAGAAAGAATTTTAATTTTAATTAACAAATGCTTTTGAATAATAACACTTCTTTTCTTTTCTTAACACTTCAATTGCCAGGTCTTTTCGAACCTTTTATGGCTAGTATCCCCATTTCGTTCGATGGTTTCTTCTTTTGCAAATATGCCTTCTAATAGCTTGTAGAATCTTGTAATTCCTTGTAATACAATAAACAATCAAAAACTCATCTGCCTGTGGAGAGAAAAACTCATATGCGTACCTTCTTCCATATTATTTGTGTCTTTTTATGACTTTGTAAATGTGAAATTTTTATCCTTGAAGATATTTTTTATCTGTAAAATTCAGACTGCCGGCTTGTATAGTTTTTCAATGGTGAAACGTCTGTGAAATTAAAACAAACGATTACTTGGCACTGTTTTGATTTGTCGGAATCGCAAATAATTCATCGCTGCTCTAGAAACACATTATTGAATAAATCAAAATGTTTCACTAGTATTCTTTATCCTTGGAACTAAACTTCGGTAAATCAATTGAAATAATTGTATGAAAGTTTACCTTGGTTGAAATTTGATTACACAACCATATATATATATATATATATATATATATATATATATATATATATATATATATATATATTAATAAATTATATTTATAAATAAATTTTAAATTATTAATACCTACAGACGCTAGCGTTTTAAGCTTAGTGCTCTCATCAGTGCAGGAAAGTAACAATTTCAGCCTAGAATCTGCAAGCAGTCGTCATATCCACTCGGCCAACGGAAACTGTCACGTAATTTAAGGAAATTAAGATCTATATGTACCTAGAAGCGGGTACAGATAGAAGACTAGTCGAGAGTGTTCGACGAACGTATTCGGAACTTGGCATATGAGCTTTTTGACAGTCTATTTTTAACATCTCCGAGAGCGCCCAACTTTAATTTCTTAAAGGGGCTTAATATAATATTTATAAATAAATATTAAATTATTAATACCTACAGACGCTAGCGTTTCAAGCTTATTTCTCTCATCAGTGCAGGAAAGTAACAATTTCAGTCGGTCGGGAGAATCTGCAAGTAGTCGCCATATCCACTCGGCCAACGGAAACTGTCACGCAATTAAGGGAAATTAAGATCTATATGTACCTAGAAGATTGAAGACTAGTCGAGTGTGTTCGACTAACGTATTCACAACTGTGCATGTATAAAAAATCAATGTGAAAGGTACATATTTATATATATCTTTTATTTATATCTATATTTTGATGTGTAGAAATATCAATTGTCCCTTATGTATAAAACAACATTAAAAAGTTTTTCTTAAAAGGAGAACAAAATTTTCGGCAGCGATCCTTCGGCCTTCGTCAGTGTAATGAGCGATTGTGTGTGTACGGTGTGAGGTGGGTGGTGGTAGATTAGAGAAAAATGGGTAGGGAAGGCCAGTGAAATGGTGAAAAAACAGGAGTCTGTCCCTAATAGCTGAGAGACAAGAGTCAAGTGGTCATAAACATGATTCAAATATATATATATATATATATATATATATATATATATATATATATATATATATATATATATAAGTGTGTGTGTGTTTTTTTTGTGAAAAAGACAAAATGAAAAACAAATTAAATACAGGAAAAGATCATAAAAAAACGAGATATTTACCTGTTTCGTTCGGATTAACGACGAACTTGCTACACTGGTGTCCCGTCGTCGTAAATACGCCCGACCAACCCGACAAAAAGCAAAATCCCACCCCTTCACTGTGGAGGTCCCGAGATTCCGGAGAACTTTCTACTCTAATAGCTTCTTTTCTTTAAACTGCTAGTAATATTTAGATCCAGGCTGGATATTTAACACCACGTATCCAACAAAACCTGGTACATAATATCGATATTAAAACAAAAAACACATTCATTCCACTTCATAAACGCACCACATGTTTTGAATTCTAACGTCTGTGTTTTCGTTTATACGAACGAAACCGGTAAATTTATCGGTAGAATAATCAAACCTAAAGCCGAAACATTAGCATACCAGTGACAGACCAAGTCACCCACGCCGGAAATGACCCAAAGGACACACAACCGTGCGCAAAAAGGCTTTTTAGAATACATCGACATTTAGCACGTTCTGATTGAGAAGCCTCTCAAAGATCTATTTCTTAGATCGGTCTCTAGTACTATCACCCGGAAAAGTGCCAACCAGAAAACCACTATGACCTCGCCCTTTACCAAGATACTTAACTACCTTCATTATCTGGCAGTTATCAGACAAACCAAGCTCGAGAGAGATCCCACCACCAGCATTCAATCCCTTGGTCTCCAAACAGGCTAGCCAAAATGTAAGCTCTTCAAGAACCCAATAGGCCGACTGACACAAATTATATCCCTAAATTTCACACTGTTTCTCTTTATTTCTATGTTGTTTATATCTTTCATATTTGCAAGAATTGCCAATATAAACTTTCACCTCTTTTCTTTCCTAGTCCTTTTTTTTTAAATGTTAAGTCGTTCACAACCGTGACGGACGCAACTTAAGTAATTGATACAAAAATAACCTCCCTTTCATATTCCAGTAAATGTTGTGCATATTTTTATAGTAATTTTGCGACGGCCTTTTCCACGTGTATCGAATGCACGTTCTCTTCAGCTAGATTGAAACGCATCAGCGATATGCGTTAATGACGATGAGAAAGTATTTTCTTACTTTTGTTCGACCCAAACAAGGCATATTTCCGCTACTGTGATAGAGGGCAGATTTATAAGGGGCAACCTAAGTGGGGAGTTAAGCAGCAAGATATTTGTTCACATTCATTTAAATTTCTACATGTTGGTACGGTTAAGGAAACAGGGAACAGGGAGAGAATTCCAAAGCACGGGCTCCGAAGAAAAAAAAAGAACTATTAGAGTAGAACATATTCAGGCATCTGGAGACGTTTACAATGAAGAGGTGGGATTTTGCTTCTATTAGGGTTTTTTTTTGGCTGCGGGAGCATAAGTGCAGTAAGTTTATCAGAGCAGATTCTATAGAAGTATTTATAAAACAAACACAGGGATGCAACACTGCGACGATGCGACAGTAGTTAGAGCTTGACAGACAATGCTGGACCAATTAGGCCTCTAATTCCTTTTTGCACCTTTTCCAAGAAGAGACTACATGTTTGTGAACCAGCCTAGATGTGGCACCAATACTTTATGCAGGGGTGAATAATAGCTCTATAGTCATAGGATCTGTCACGTGCGAGAAGTTTTATAGTCTAGTAGAAAGATCCTACTTTCTTTTCGGTAGTATTAGCAATATCTGCTATGTACTTATTTCAATTCATAATACCTGTGAATGGCAGACCGACAAATTAAAACTTTGGATACCGTACGAGTTGATTTTCCTGAGAACACCTCCATGCCAGATCTCGTCAAAGACGTTGGAAATCTAGCGCTAACACCATAGCTCCAGCTAACTTATCTAAATTACGGTACGCGTATATACGTTCAGAGATGACCGTCAGGATATCGACAGTAAACCGGTCGGTCTAAATCCATACTGATGATGACAGAGAATAGCATTTTCAAGGTGATGAGCTATCGCCATATTGATTAATGATTCAAAGGTTTTAGCGAAGGGCAAGAGGAGACTTATGGGGCGATAGTTTTGTGTGCCTATTCTTTCGCCAGAGTTCTTATAAACTGGTATCACTGGGGCAATCTTCTATCTATTAGGGTAGCAATATTCAGCAATGAATTTGTTATAGAGTTTAGAGAGCAGAGGCCAGCTCAGTAAAGCATTTCATTACCTTTATTTCGTTTGTTTACAAACAGAACGCCATACCCTCGTTATATTTATACTATGTGTGGCATAGTTTGCACATAAGTTAGTGGCGTGATGAAGCATGGTAAATTAGTTGAGCTACTAGCCAAATAGACAGTCTGTCCTTCTGGCTACGATCTAAGTCTAGTATCTGTTCTATCCTTGGTCTACGGAGATGCATTTTTGATTTTTGTTCCAGTCCAGAGAAATGGTAACTGGCTGTGTTACGTCTTAAAACGTGAAAAAATAAATGAATAGACATTAGTTCATTAAATTTTTAAAAATTACTAGAAATATAAGTGACGTCATCTGTTGCGGCGGAAATATTTTGAAAAATCCAGATATTTCATAATTGTTTTAACCGTTTTTACCATATGCAAACATTAAAATAGTATTTCACTGTCATGCATTAGTAATAAATTAAAGAATGTCTTAGTATTTACGATAAGTAGTTGAATTTGCTGCTGATAATAAAGATGGTATCCATCCGAAAGATAATGCGGGTTTGTTCCAGAAATTTCGGACTGATGATTGAGTAAGTGAATTTCATTCAGTTGGTTTCCTTGTTGAGATGTCCCTTTCTCGCAAAACAATGGTATCTAAAATGTTAAAATTTCTGTACATTTCTGTTGTGAAATTGTTCCACAGTAAATAATAAATAAAGGAAGTCAAGTCGAGGGTTGGTTTAACAAGTGTATTAACAAAGTAAGAAAGTGACTAGCTGTTGGCTAGACAGTTACAAGACGGTGCTTTGTCTTCTGGTGACTCGCACTATTTATAGTGACAACCGGTGTAGTTTCTCCTGTGTAAGAACGGCCGGTGTAACAATTTCTTTTATAAATTATCTAGCAAAGTAGCTGTCGTTGCCCGGGGACGTGGACACCAAAATAGAAGAGCTAACAAGCGGTTATAATATCTTTCTTTTCATCTATCTATCTATCTATCTATCTATCTATCTATCTATCTATCTATCTATCTATCTATCTATCTATCTATCTATCTATCTATCTATCTATCTATCTATTTCTACCCTCCCCTCTCTTCCCCCATCTTCCTCGATCCTTTCCCAACTACTCTCGATGACATAAAAGACCACATGTATATACGTTAAAATTATATACACCTTCAAAAATATTGCTATAAATATCGACCCCTATTGTTTACCTCAAAAGAATGAAGATACAAAAAATGGTCAATATTTTGTCCGAGACTTAAAACATATATCAGCTTTGTTGGTGTGTCTTGCGTATAATTATGCTCTTACCGGTCATTTAATTAGATATTCTGGTGCTACCAGATCAGGCTGTCTGAAGATACCGGCTTCCTGACTTAAAATGCAGCAAACATTGATGTTATTGTTTTTTCATTTGCCTTTGCAAAACTCAATCATGCAATATGTTTCCTCTACAAAACAACCAAACGAAACACTATGAATAAATATTTAAAGATATAAAAACTTGAAGCATAAAAACTTTTACCAAAATGCCCTGATTCGGCATTACATAACCTAAAAAGGGTTGTTATGCCGTAAAACAAAACAACTAAACCGAACACATGAAATAAATATTTGAAGATAGAACTTGAAGCATAAATACCTTTACCAAAATGACTTGATTTGGCATTAAATAACCCGAAAAGGGTTGATATGCCATAAAACAAAACAACTAAGCCAAACACATGAATAAATATTTGCAGATAAAAGAACTTGAAGCATTAAAAACTTTGACCAAAATGCCCTGATTCGGCATTAAATAACCCGAAAAGGGTTGATATGCTGTAAAACAAAACAACCAAACCAATCAATGAGATTTATTTTTTCACTCTCTAGAAGCACTAAAAGAATTATGTATTCATATATCTTTATCTATATAAAGTTACGTGGGTGTATATGTTTATATCTTTGTATGTACAGGATAAACTCCTCGGCTAATAAACCGATTAGGCGTAAGGAGTGGTAATGTTAGCTATATTTAGTTTAATTTAGTTACATGTACAGTAAGTAAAAACAAGGTGGAAGCCCTTCATGAAAATTCAGACACTTGATTTACATGAAATACGTATATCAATATCAATACGTGTGAGATATCAATTAATGAACATTTCCAAAATTTAAGTTTCTTTGGACTCTTTTAAAGGGTTTTGCTGTCACAAACTCTGAATTGAAAATACAAATATATAAAATTTGAATTTAATTTGATCAATATTTATTAGCAATCAATTAAGCAAGATTCCCTTAATATCTCTCCCTTCTTAAGACTTTCTTCAACTTAAATGATTAGTTAGACATTTTCTAGAAAAAAAATCATGTAATGGAT